>CM055907.1:19098431-19490931 GCA_029582155.1 Panopea generosa
TTTCACATGTATATTACATTGTCTAGATCAAATTTTTACTTTAAGATTGAACAAATGAGTGTTTAGTTTTTTTATTTGTGTTTGATGAATGAAAGGATACATGTATATCGTCATGCATTAAAATGAATGAAAAAATTTAAAAGAACTATTTCTTCCCAAATTTAAGAACCTGGGTCAGGCAACAAGAAACAAACATGTATGACCAAGTAAATCAGTTTAACTTGAATTTTTGTAAAGAGGTTTTGACAAAACTACACCACAAGTTGTACTAAATAAACATTTGGAATATTATAAATATATGTGAATTGCAGGAAACCTGTGATATCCTGTGTAGAGAAAAACCTTTTGGAACAGCATCTTAGTCAGATGTTACAGAAAGGTGAGTTAGTGTTGACAATATCATTTTTCCATTTCACATTCTCTTGTCTTTTATAACTGGGATGTTGCATATGAGACTCATGACCTTGGATGCATTCGACAAAAACCTAGTACTGATGATTACGGTTATGTCCTTGGAATAGTAAAAAATACCGCTAACTTGATGGCCCTTGAAATATAAAATATGCACTATTTGCCCTTGTGCACTCCAACACCCACATTTTTCATTTGATCCTCACCAAACTTGCACAGTAGTAATATAACCATAATCAGACAAGTTCTTGAACTGGCCAAAATGTCAGAGTTGTGGTCCTTGAATCAACAAAATTTGCATTGTTTGACCTTGTGTGCAATCTAGCACCAGCATTTTCATTTGATCTTCACCAAACTTACACAGTAGTTATATAACTGTATTATTTACAACAAGTATTTTTTGAACCAACCTATTCAATTAATTAATATTAGGAGTTAAGGCCCTTGGATCTTAAAAAATTGCATTATTTGACATTATTATTATTATGTACACTATAGCTCCCATTGTTTTTAATCGATCGTCATTGAACTTACAGTATAGTCAAATACCCATAATAATTCGCACAAGTTCTTTAAGTGGCCTAATTGAATAGTTAATGTGGCAGTTATAGCCCTTGAATTGTGAAAAATTTAGTTATTTGACATTGTTTGCACAACTTAAAATAGTAATATAACAATAATATCTTAAACATATTTTGAACTGTCCTAATAGCATTATTATTGCAAGAATTATGACCTTTCATTTGATTTGTCATAATATGTGTTATTTGACGTCGTTTTCACTCTAGCACTTGCAGTTTAATCTTCACCAAGTTGCACAGTAGATATATAGTTATGATATCTCAGCTGACAAACTTTAAATATTTGAGGTATAGCCCTTGTATTATCAAAAACTGCTTTTTGTGGCATTGCCTCTTGTGCTGCAGGTATAGATTTAAGCCCAACGTGGCCCTCTTGTTATGGATGTCACTTAATAGAGACAGTGTCATCATTTGGCAAAACTTTGAACTGAGGCTTGTCAAATAGTGTTGAATTCTACTAGGAACTTTACTTTATCCAATGTTGAACACTGACAATTAAAGGTTGGGTTCTACTTGCAGGTTTGGATCAACTACTTACAGAAAACAGAATTGGTGATTTAACTAGAATGTTTAATTTATTTTCACGTGTAAAGGATGGACAGAAAGAGCTCTGTGCATCCCTGGCAGTATATATAAAGGTATGAAATGTTAAAATAGGCAGTTTTGTTAAGTACTTGAATAAAAAAAAAAAAGATGTTAAATGATCTGGAAATGTACATGTATTAAAAATTGTTTTAATTTTAGATTGTATCTTTAAAATGTTGGCTGCAGTTGAAATGATATTTAGTAAAGTGTATTTTTAGTTCAAATAACTTTAAGAGAGAAAGATGCTCTGGTAAAAGCAAAATGAATGTGACATTTGATCCAGTTTTGAATTCAATGTGTGTGAAATCATGAAAACTGTCAAATGCCTGTCGATATCAATCAGTTTTTTTTCACACATTTACCATTATTTTCTGTCGCCAATGACTCTTCGTTCTCTACCCAGTAAATCACAAGCAGATGTAAAACCCTAACTACATGTATTTTAGGGCATCCTTAATTAAATATTTGTTTGCCGGGTTCTGACCCAGTATTTTTCATGTGGGTAGGTAAGTAGTTAATTTATTTTTTTGTTGCCATCTTTGATTTTATATTGTCATTTTAAAAAAAAAACTGTATAGAAATTTTTAAACAAATTAAACGCTTTGAAAGTCAATAAAAAAAGATTTAGGTAGCTGCCAATTTTAGTG
This sequence comes from Panopea generosa, assembly GCA_029582155.1. Taxonomy (NCBI): domain Eukaryota; kingdom Metazoa; phylum Mollusca; class Bivalvia; order Adapedonta; family Hiatellidae; genus Panopea; species Panopea generosa. The sequence continues at coordinate 19,100,656 of CM055907.1, forward strand.
GGTAGGTAAGGATGGCATTATGTTGGTCATTATTAATTTGTCATGATTATTTTGCAGGTCACTGGGCGAGTTATAGTGCTAAATGTGAACAATGACCCAGATAAAGACAGAGACATGGTGCAATCAATGTTAGGTGGGTAGTGTCCAAAGTTGTGTTTACTTTTTAGGACATCAAAATAAAGAAGAGAAAGTACTCACTTTGCAAAAAATTGCTGCACAGGTTCAGGTTTTAAGTGTCATTGATTTCCAGTTCCTAACCCTAACCCTGGCACATGTGTTATAAACAAAAATGTTTTGATTAGTGAAGTAAGATGACATGTAATGATTGAAAACAAGGATTAAATAGAATACTTGGGATATATTGTGTTTTCATATTCAGCTACATTTAAAAATTAGGCCATAATAAATGAATTGCTAGATTATCATCCCCGCACGCCCCCTAATTTTCATGCCGTCCCGACCTGTTATATTTTAAAAAAAAAAACACAAAAAAAAAACCATCAAAATTTTTAAAAATAAATCCTCCCGCCCTCCTCGTTTTTTAGAAAAATTTGGATGATAATGTAGCAATTAATTTATAATGGCCTTATCTGACAATTAAGGAAGTTCAGTGTGCTTAATTGTATATTCAAAATTTATCTTTTCTAAGATTGTTATATTTTTTCTAAATAAATCTATTGAATCAATAATTCTTTGAGAGTAAGGTGATGACATTAGCTAAGGTAATCACCATAAGGTCATCAGATATTTGAGAAATTCATTTCTTTTATCTGTTGTTTCTTAAGGATACACACTGTACTAAATGTTGAACTTACTTAAATTGTTTTATTTGCCAGATTTTAAACGCAAGATGGACAACATAATTATGACGTGCTTTGGGAAGCATGAGCAGTTTGTCAACTCCATGAAAGAAAGTTTTGAAAACTTCATCAATGTTAGACAGAATAAACCTGCAGAGTACATCGGTAAGGGCTTTTCCAGAATTAAATCTATGGGGGGGTCGGACGGCAGTATAATTAAAATTTTATGCCTTGTGGGTGTTTTCATAAAAAAAAATGATGCCTTGTGGGGTAAAAGCTTATTAAAATTTGATGCCTTGCCGGTATTTCCGTCTCTGAACCGAATTTTTTCTTCAACACCGTTTTTCTTCTCGAAATTTTATACATTTTCTGCCCAGATACTTTCTCCCGTCGTATACAAAAAAATAAAATTGGCCTTCTCCATGTACCGCACCGAGTCAACATCCCGCAGCGTCTAGATTTCGGCGAGCGTCTTATCATTATCGCAGCAGTTTTTTAAATTTACCTTGATTTGACCTTTATGTTTGCCACTGACACGCGTGTTGTAACGATTGTAATACACAACCTCCAGACATCATGACCAAGTGAACGTTTTACGCGACTACACAGTTGGACACTCGATACACTGGTGATATTAATATTAGGAATTGTCTTCAATTAACTTTTTCATCTCAAACTGATTGATCTTTTTTGTTAAGACCGCCATAATATAATTACATCACCCGACAACAACATATGATCTAATTTGTTTGTTTGAAATAAAGTATAATTATCTACCTTCGGACTTCCCGAAAAGGAACAAAAAACATACTCTTAGTCGTGAATAAATTATTAACACGGAAATGTACGAGCTAATCAGATGGCGGAATACACTCGTAGCAGGCCGTAACCCCGTCTACTTTATTAAATTGATGCCGAGATGCCGTGTCACAAAATTATCTCCTCAAGTAAATTTTACGAATTATATATCAATATATGACATATCGGATATGTTTACAAATACTCCAATACGGATATGAATATACAGACGTGTATATTATTAAATTCTGCAAAAACTTCGATTCAACTCTACGGCGGCATTGCTATAATTATATGCATATCCGCGCTGTTTGTCAGATAGTGTAAAACACTAATTTATTTGGCACAAAAAGAAACACCAAGAAATGCAAAGTCTATTGTGACAAAAAATCTAAATTAGGACATTGAGTTAGCAGTGAAAATAAAATCCACATTCTCAGATATGTCATCCCACACCCTATACGCCTCATTCTTACCCCAGTGTCTGAAAAAATCATGGCGAAAAGCAGATATTTCTTAACGGTCGTACAAAAACATAAATTGGACTGAAATTGCCTTTGAGCATCCATAACCGGATTGTTTGCCATCGGGTGCGCGAAATGAGGTCAAATTAGATTAAACCTTTATCGATAGTAGGGAGTAAATAACATGTGTCATAATAATGTTTGTTTCACTGTCAGAGTGACGTCATCGAACATTGGCACAAGGCGTTAATGAAAGGGACGGCGTGTTCATTCTGTGCATAAATTTAGGCATGTGTAGCATAACTCTCTTTACGGATCGTATCAATTTAATAGTAATTCTTTTTTAAGAAATAAGTATACTGAAAATAAACATTTTAGAAGACAACTTGTTACAAACAAACACTAACCTTTAATTATTATTATGTTGTGTTTTTTTTTCTCGTTTGTTATCTGTAGTGCCCCTTTATTTAATTCTCGACCTGAGGTAATTTGTGACGTAATCACTTGCATATCGGCATTAGATCAAAAGTGTAACGTCGGCGTACTTCAAAGAAAGAAGGCAACCGTCCAGACTAGTAATTTTGGAAGCATTACAATAAAAAAACATTAGAAACGGGATTTTAGCCCCTTTTTTATTTTTATTTTGTGCATGGTGGTATTTTATCTAATTAAAATTTTATGCATGGTGGTATATATCACAATTAAATTTTATGCTCTGTGGGTAAAAAAAATAAGTGCCGTCCGACCCCCCCATACATTTAATTCTGGAAAAGCCCTAAGTTTAAATAAAATTTAACAGCGCAAACAAAGAAAATTTTTTTGTGATTTATGGGTAGAATAATAAATTCATCAATTAAAATTTTTAAAAGTAATAAATGAATTAATAAGAAAATAATTTTCAAAATATGCTATTGATAATCTCAGCTTTGGTTTTTTCATGTAAATATGCCATTCATGTATAGATTACCAAACTGGCAGTTGGGCCTAGTTAGAGTGTCTTGACTATTAATGTAGGGTCTCGAGTTCAAATCCCCATCTGGCCACAGTCTCTGTGATGATTGATATGACATTGGGTCTCATTTTTATTGTCTTTCACTGCTGATTCAAGTGGGAAAGTTATCAGTTGTTTGCGAAGATTAGTGTGCTCAAGTACTGGTTAACCATCCAGGATCTCAGGAAAGAGTGGTTCTAAAGGTACGCTGATTGTCTGTTCACCCTTGATGGCTTAAACATTATGCTTAGTATTCAAAACAAAAAAACAACTCGCATAGACAGCAAGGCAATGATTTTATAATAGTTCAAGCCACTGCAACTTTAAATAGAAGAATTGATTTCACCAAATTAAGATTTTTATGGAGCAGATAAACAAAATTGAGGGATAAATAATAGAGAAAACTAGAGATAGCTGTTTGGGTTTATTTAATAAAAAAAGACATTCATTTTAGAAATAAAAATGTGTTGTTCTTACCGTTACATTTGTATTAACTAAATTTGATAAAATATTGATAAAAAAAAAAACTATTTAATTCAGCAAAATATGTAGACAACAAGCTGCGTGCTGGCAATAAGGAGGCGACAGAGGAAGAACTGGAGAAGTTACTCGACAAAATCATGGTTCTCTTCAGATTCATTCATGGTGAGAATGTCCGCTATGTGTACAGAGAGTTGTCTATACTGATTGTTGAACTATTTAATTAAGCTTTATTTTCCATAGTAATGGGGCCATTTATTTTTGTTGAGAATGATTTCTGATATTTTTTAAGTCCCGAGTACAGTATGTAAAGGAAGTTGTGTTTTTCGGGATTTTTACTGGATTACATACATGTTAACTCCTGTCACAGTGAGCTTGGTTTGCTAGTGATTTATAAATCAATTGATTGTCTTTGTTAATCAGCATGAATATAAATTAAGCTGTCGGAAATACAAAATTGCTGGCATTTTAATTTTGTTAAGACAATTTTTTTTCCCCCTTATGGATGGGTTTTGATAAAACTTAAAAGTATTAAAAGATTAGTGTATGTTTAGATATTATAAAACACATCAGTCATCATACCATTTTGTTGTTACATGCTCATCATCTTTAATTCTTGCAATAAAGACGAGAAAGATGTCTTAATAAATGAAAAAATACATACAGTCAAACCTGTTCTAAGCAGCTAGTCAAGGAAAGGAGCAAAAGTGGCCTTTTAAGACAGGTTATTGCTTAATACCTGTGGGTTACTTTGCCATGAAAGTATAAAAATGGGGAAAAAGCAAATATGGTTTAAGACGAGTGGCTGCTTAATAGAGGTGACCGCTTACAACAGGTTTCACTGTACTGTATTGAATCCATGATAGAAGTTTGATGTACCAGACATGTACATAGTGTTTGTTCAAGACCAGGAAAAGTAGTCGGAAGCAAGAATAATGGGCAGGGAGCAAAGTTTGCGCGCGACTGGCATATTCATTGTCAAACTTTTTCTTTGGTCTCTTTTAATGCAGGGTTATCTCCCCTTACATTATGCATGTGTAAATCACAAGTATTAGATTTTGAATAAGATAAGTGAGTACAGTACAGTATGTTTTGTAGTTTGTTGAATACACCAACTATTAAATACCATTTAATTGCCATTTCAAACATAGGGAAAGATGTATTTGAAGCTTTTTACAAGAAGGATCTTGCCAAGCGATTGTTGGTAGGGAAAAGTGCTTCTGTGGATGCTGAGAAATCTATGTTGTCCAAGTTGAAACAGGGTGAGTTGGTGATTTTTTTGATTTTTTTTTGTGTAAACATGTACATGTATGTAGAATTTTCTTAAATGTACATGTAAATGATAAAAAAAATAGAAAATACTGTATTAATTTATCTGCAAACATCTGTAAACATTTATAATTATTATCTAGTTGTGGAATAATTTAAAATGTGGGTCCTCCGTGACTGAGTGGTCTAATGCGCAATCTCAAGATCACTCCCTCACCTCTCACCACTAAGGTCAAAGGTTCAAGTCCCCCTCAAGTCTGGCTGCTCAAAAAAAATTATGTGAGATTGTTTCCAATTTTTTGGGAAGGACTGTGGGTGGTTCTACTCAGTTTGAAGTCTTCCACCGCCAGTAAAACTGGATATGCCATATATTTATATAACCTGAAAAGTGTTGAAAATGTTGTTAAACCAAATTAAAAATTTAGTTTAAATGAAATGGAAAATTAGTAGTCCTTAAAGATGCAGACATAAATCTGCCATGATTCTTATCCTTTCAGATATCAAATAATTGACAATTTGTGTGTGCCATGCAGCATGCTTAATAAAGATCGATTCCCATATGCATCATATTTCTATCTATTGTAATACCATAAATGGCTTGTGAAACAGGCATTTATTAAAGTTGAAACAAAATTGCCAAAATTTAATAGCACAGCATAAAATTATTATTTATGAAATCAATTAAGTGAGGAGAACATTGATTGATTGATTGCATATTTAGCGTCATTTTTATGCCATCGAGGGCTAACAGACGATCAGTTAACCTAACCACTGTTTCCTAGGATCCTGAAAGGTTAACCAGTACTCTAGCCCACCTCATATCTGCAATTAACTGATAACTTTCCCACTTAAAACGGTGAGATACAAATGATAATGACTTTGAAAGTCAGACGCGTAACCGACTGAGCTAATCAGGTCGGGCATGAAGAGAACAACAACATTTAGTTAAGTTTTGTTTTAAACTTATTTATTTTACATTGGTTGTGAAACAAGTTCTTACAACTAGGACAAATCATGCTGGAAGTTTTCCTGGGTAGAATCAGTACTAAGGATATGTGAGTAGTGTGTCTTACTCAGTGATGCCACACAAAGCCGTGGCAGAGGAGGTTCAACCCTTTGATCTACATGTAATTCAATAAAGCAAAGTTCCAATGTTAATAATACATGTATATAATAATGTTCTACAGGAGTGAATGTTAATTTATTCATTAAAGAGAAGTTTAATAATGTTTATAATATGTTTTAAAATATTGAATATATAATATAAAAATACATGTACTAGATAGGCACTCAACATTTAGAGGATAGTTCTAGGTCTGGTCGGCCCGGTGTCCGTATAATGTGACTGGGCTGGGTATCATGCTATGTTTCTGCGGTATGATACTCTAGTGTGATGGCACTGAGAATACTGTCTCAAGTAGACACCGTCGCGATATGACTAAAACACAATGCAACAACAACAAATAAAAATACTGTTAAACACATGTTAAAACATGAGACTTTTACCTTTTTTATAGAGTGTGGTAGTGGATTCACGGTCAAGTTGGAAGGAATGTTCAAAGATATGGAGCTGTCAAAAGATATCATGCTGGCATTCAAACAGGTAAGTTATTATGGTCAGTGCTTGAGTAAAGAACGGGTGCAGTTTTGATTAACAACTTAAGTTTATTTTGTGTGCTTAATTTTGAATGATCTTGTCTGATGAGATTTTGTTTTGATTTGTTAAAAAGAATTTAATCTCTATCAAAAAATGGTTTCTACATCTTTAAAACATTACGTGCAAAATATTTGAGAGTTGAATATAGAACGTATATTTAAGATTCTAACATACCTGTGTATGTTCTCGTAAAACTATTGATCTTAGGAACATTAGGTTAGGTTAATTTTTCATACAAAGTCTATCAGGTAAGACCTATAAAATACAATTTGACGCAGCCGAGTCATCACTGCAGTTTCATGTCTAATGTAATAAAATTCATTTTAAGTAAACTTAATTTAAAGGAATAAATCCATTGCTCTAGTATATTCTTTTATCCTGTTGAAAGACTGCAGTGTGATCTAGTGGTTGAAGTCTATCTCACATTCTGGAGGTTGCGGGTTCTATCCTGGCTGGGTCATATCAAAGAGTTGGAAAAATGGCATGAAGAGCTTCCACGCTTGGCACTCGGCATTTAGAGAATAGTTCTAGGTCTGGTTGGCCTTGTGTCAGTATAATGTGACCAGTGTGACAGCACTTGGATGCTATTTCAAGTAGACACCATTGCGATGTGACTGAAAAATTGTTGAAAGTAATGCTGAACACCATACAAAAACATTATCCTGTCAACTTAAAATGTAATAAACCATTTTTAGGTCACCTCATTACTATATATATATGTCTGCTTTTTTATAAACTTATAAGTTTAGGCCATAATAAATTAATTGCTAGATTATCATCCCCACCTGCCCCTAATTTTCATGCTGCCCCAACCCTTTTTATTTTCATATAATTTTTTTTAAAAAAAAAACATTAAAAAATTTAAAAATATCAAATAAAATCCTTCCGCCCTCCCTGTTTTCAAGAAAAATTTTGTTGATAATCTAGCAATTAATTTATAATGGCCTTTAAGGATTTTTTATTTTGATTTTGATTTTATTCATTATACAGGTTTACAGATAGTAAAAATTGTTTCATCTTAGAAAGAGTCTGAATGATGATGTGAAGGTCATCAAGCAGTATTAAAGTTCTATTTTTTTAAGACGTTTATAGCATTTTTTCCTGATATACTTCCTTTAACACTGTTTAAATGAATTTGTAGATTTAAAAAAAGTACACAACAATTTTATACCTTATTAGATCCATACATGTAGATTGAATTTACTTCCAATTTTTGTTACAGCATATGCAAAATTTGGAGAACCAGAGATGGATCGAGTTGACAGTGAACATTCTCACGATGGGTTACTGGCCCTCGTACACGCCAATGGAGGTCCATCTCCCTCCAGAGGTAACTTTACCATCTTCTGTTCATTAATGTCATAATTTAGATATAGAACTGGATTATTTTCAGCTGAAGTTATGGCTTCAATAACTTTTACACTAGATACTATAGATTGATTGATTGATTGATTGATTGAATATTTAGCGTCATTCTAATGTCACCGAGGGCTAACAGACGATCAGTTAACCTAACCACTGTTTCCTGAGATCCTGAAAGGTTAACCACTACTCTAGACCACCCCATATCTACAAGTAACTGATAACTTTCCCAATTGAATCTGCAGTGAGAAAGGAATGATAATGAGACACAATGTCGTATATCAGTCATCACAGAGACTGTTGCCGGGCTGGGATTGGAACTTACGAGTCCTGGATTGATAGTCAGACATGTTACAGACTGAGCTTATCGGATCTGGCCACTAGATACTAAATATGTACATATATATAAATCATGTAAATAAATCACCATGTAAAATATGGGTGCCACTCAAAATCTCCTAGCTCATAATCCCCTAGGTCCAAAAATGGCTAGGTAGTCAAAATCCCCTAGGTGTAAAATACAGAGTACTCAAAATCCCCTAGATGATATTTTCAGAGTACTCAAAATCCCCTAGACAGAAAGTTCAAGGTAGTCAAAATCCCCTAAAAGAATGATTGTAGATTTTTCTATATATGTTTTTATAAATGTAGAATATAAACAGCTATCATTGCTAAATGATAGATAGACAGATAAATAGAGGGAGAGAGAGATGATGTATAAAACGCGTTTTTTGTTTAATTGAATGATTAAGTACTGTAGGTGATTACCAGGGGATTTTGAGGTACACTCGTAAAATACACATGTATAAAATAAAGCTTTTTACCAAATCTTAAAAAGCAATTGTTTATAAAACTACCATGTACATATTTCCTAATTTTGGTTACAAAAAATTCAAATCTTTGTATGATGTTTTAGAACTGCATGCATCAGGAAACTTTCTGCCTGTAATGGTCTTTCTGTTTCACTTAGTTGTTTTCAGATTGTTTTCTTACGAAACAAGCTAATTGATCTTTATCATCTCCGATATTTGCTTTTAGGAAAGTGAGCATCGAAGATAATCAAGACTAGTTAGCCTTTATCGTAAGATGCACAAACTTTAAAATATCTAGTCAGCTTTGTAGTATAGAAAATAAAACATTTTAAGTGTTTAAATAGTAAACCTTTGCACAACAAGCGGTTGAAACTGAATATATACAATGTACATTTATGGAAGTTACTTGTTTTTCTCTATATCACTTTTACACAGCTGCTGTGTTGAAGGTTTCTCACATTTCAAAATAACTATATTACTGAGGTCTTAGGTTTAAGTTCAGGTGTCCTCTGTGGCCATGTGGTTTAAGGTGCCTTCTCAAGATCACTTAACACTTTATGTGAGAATGTTTCCAGTTACTTGCGGAAGGACGGTGGTTCTACTCAGTCTGTTTCATTCTGAGGTCTTCCTCCAGCAGTAAAACTGGATATGTCATATGTAACCTGAAATGTGTTGAAAATGGTGTTAAACCCCATTCAAAAAAAAAGGTTAAACCTCAGCCCTAGTAATAATGTTTGGTAGTAATTTTGTATATTTAGTTCATAAACTCCAATATACATCCAAGTTTTTTTCCAAATAATAAAATGTGATACCTTATATATAAATATATAACATGTTGTTTTAAATTTTGAATCCAATAAATTACTAAGAAACAAAGTATTAACAAGTCTGTACACCTGCCATAATGTACACACTCACTCCTAATTAATATCGTTTTTCCTACAGATGGTGGAACTACAGGAAGTGTTCAAAAAATTCTACCTGGCCAAACACATTGGACGTAAGCTACAGTGGCAGCCCACACTTGGTCATTGTGTGTTAAAGGCTCATTTCTCAGGGGTAATGTTTTGTTGCATGTTTTTAATACAAGATATTTCAACTTTGTATCTGTTGGAAAAATACCTATACACCCTATATAATTCAGCTCTATAAAGTTTCAAGAAATTTGTACATGTATGTCATTTCTATAAATATTGGATGTAAACATGCAACTTACATTTGCATAATTAAGTGGTTAATAAGATAGAGCTGTGCGGTAAAACCGGTATACCGCATTTTTTAGTAGCATTGGCATATACCGCGGTACTTTTATGGAGTACCATTTTGTTTCAACATTTTCTGTGAAAAGTGAAAAAGGTGGCATATTTTTGTGTCTTTTTACCTAAGAAAGTTATATTTCAACTTTTTAAAGCTTTTAGTTGTCATAATTATAAAAGTAATGTATGACCTTGATATTTATGTAACTATTGAAAGTAAATCATTGCATGTGATACCATTGACTGCATCAAGCATAATCAAAATGGCAGACAAATGAGATATTTTTAGACATCTTGGCATTCAGAAATGACATAGTATACTGTTGTATATACTGCTGTACCCACTGAAAAATTGTGGTATACCAGGGTACTTTTTTTCTCACGGTACCCACGTCTGGTTAAAGGAGTCCATCTAATGATGTATCAACATAAAGAAATGAATGATAAAATTTCTTTACTTTTTCTGAAAAAATAAGACAGTTACTCTTGGAATTAAAATTTCTCTTGATACAAGGTCTGAACTGCTTCTATGTTTAATAATAACACACACACCTTTGTATATCTCTTATATTGTACTTGACAATCCCATGCACAGATTCTATCTCCTTCATGCAAGTTACATGTAAGAGACTGGCCTATGATATATATTTTTATTTTGTGTTCAATGTTGTTTTCAGCACTTTCAGTTGTATTGTCATTTTCTTCGTAAGACCATACCTAAGCACTTCTACACTGAAGTCATGCCATAGAAAAGTCACAATACAAGATTAACTGACATTGCACTGACAAGTTCTGGAACCGCTGTATTTTACCTACATGTACATTAGAAGTTGGTTCAAGCTTTTAGCAGTTCTTGAAAATGTTTATGCTGTGTGTTTCCAGGGTAACAAAGAACTGCAAGTGTCACTTTTCCAGACACTGTGTTTGTTGTTGTTCAACGATGGAGATGTGTTTACATTTGAAGAAATTAAGCAAGCAACTGCCATAGGTAAGCATGATGCATAATTGAGAAGTGTGCAACAGTAAATACTTTTTGACATGGTTGTACTTCCTTGAACTACATATCTGTACCCATGTGTGATTTCTGTAGACATATTTTTTTAAGCCAAATCATTGTGAATTTCAATAAATATTTTCATTTTTAGCTCGCCGGGACGAACGTCCAGGACAGCTGTTGCCATGACCCCGGCGTTGTCATCGGCATCATCTGAAGACACCCAGGTTAAACTTTTGCGTTTAGTTGCATTTAAGTTTTAGTGTTTGCCTCCAATCTCAATCTTTGCATGGGTGGTAAGTTTTATCCCATAGGTGAGCTTTGTTGTCATCTGACAACTCTTGTTAAAAATATAGTTAGACTGTGTCCAACATTTTAATTTATTCTGCCATGACATAGAAACCTTTCTGCTAAATTCAGACTTTTCAACAAATGGGCAGTTAAAATGGTTTATACTTCAACATCAATGGTTGCAAGGATATTTATTCCTGCATTTTCCTGTCCACAATTTCAGGCATATAAGGCCATATAGCCATGTACATTATTTACTGTATGAAAGCAACAATGTTATTGGCATAAGAAACTGCTAGTACATGTGCTTGGTTATATGTAGTTGAGCTTGATTAGCTCAGTAGGTAGTGCATCTGACTATAGATCCAAGGGTTAAAAGTCTGAGCTTTCTTGAGAGCGGTTCATATAAGCTTTGAGCTTTGATCGCAATCGAGCTAAAATAAATTAGTATTCACTAAACTAATCATCTCACCACTAATTCAAGTGGAAATGGAGATAGATGTTAACTTGTTAACCTTCCCGGACCTCAAGAAAGAGTGGTTAGGTTAACTGATTGCCAGTTAGCCCTCGATGGCATAAAATGTTGCTAAATATTAAAATAAACATTGATTATATGTTTCAGAGGACAGTGAACTGAGACGAACTTTACAGTCGCTGGCTTGTGGTAAAGCCAGAGTTTTGGTGAAGGCACCAAAGGTACATACATCATAGTAACTGTGTCTTAATGCATAGAAATCGGAAATAAAAAATATGGTTACTTAAGACAGGTGACTGCTTAACAGAAGTGACCCATTACACTTGTTTGACTCTACATGCATCTCTGCAGGAATTAAGTTGTAAAACACAAAGATGCAAAAATGATAATTATTGATGGGGCCCCTGATTTAATTTACATCCATTATAAACGTTTTTACAACTTAAATCAAGCTTGAAGCCTTCCGGGGTAGAACTGGTATTAAGCATTTCTGATAGTGCATGCTCAAGGTCACCTCAACTGGCCGCGGTGGCAACAAACCCACAATTTTCAATTCCTCGTTTCTATGCTCTACCATTGGACCATGCGCTCAACTTTGCAGAAATATATCCATAACCTGAGTGTTCTATCGCTGATGCTTATTAAGTATGTGTAGGGAAAGGGTGATTATTGAATGTTGTCTAATTTAGAAAGAAATGTTCTAAAGCACAAGACCATCAATTCCAATCTAAGTTATTTAATTGATACATGTATGTCGGACAGTGCGTTATGGGATTTTAAATGGCTTCGTTCTGTTTTGATTACTGATCCACTATTATTCTCAAGCATTTATTATTCCCAGAGTAAAGAGGTGTTGGATGGAGACAAATTCAAGTTTTTCGGAGACTTCACGCATAGATTGATCAAAATCAAAATAAACCAGATACAGATGAAAGAGACGGTATGTATGTGTAGACGATATTAATGAAGATTTAGTAAAATACATTTACCCCATAATTTATGCTGCAGGAGTGTTATAAACTCCTGACATATTTTTGTCTCGCGCTTTTCGCAAAGCGGGGGGACACTAATTTGGGTCTGTCTTTGAAAAATCAGTACACTTTGGTTTCTGCGCAATAACTTAAGAATGCAAGCAAATCATTTAAAATAACAAAACACGGGCTAAGTACGATTTTCGGGGTTGTGACTTTTGGCATTGTAGAGTTATGCCCCTTTAATTTGTGATATTGTAATTCTGTTCGTCTCTCATATTTCTTTGGTTCTGTGCAATAACTTACGAAGCCAGAATCAAATCATTTGAAATTTTAATACAATGATTATATAATAAAACATTGGTTAACCCTAAAGGTTGTGGCATTTGTCGTTCTACAGCTATGCCACTTAAACTTGTGAAAAATCATATTATTTTTGGTTTCCGTGCAATAACAATGCATGAATCAGATCTTTTGGAAAAAGTGGGGGACATAAATTCACAGAATTTGCTTGTTTATATTAACCTAGTGTAAGATCAGTTCAAATTCATCGCTCTGTGTTTTCTGTATAACTCGACTCTCATACATAACCTACCGAAGTACTTTCAGATTGCCTGAAAATATAAATGACGTTGATTTGTCATGGTTACTTGACGTTAGAAACACAGACTCACAGAAACAAATGTGCCCAATTTTTCCTTGTTCCTAATAGATAATATTTGTTAAATAAATGGTGAATGTAAACTTTTCCATGTTATGTGACAACTCGTTGGGAAAAATTATATAATGCTCAGTAGAGCCTCATATATTTTGTTTTCCAACTCCTTTAATAAATTCAGTAATAAATCAACACTTATGTAATATCCTCTATGTATTGACTGGCATGTAACAAATATGACTTCATTCCATTTTTAGATCAAATTCACTTCATTCATGTGAGAGGTGTTTGGGATATTGTTCATAAAAGTCAGTTGAAAATGGTTTATGCTATACATAAGATCATATTTGCAGGAATTTAGTAAATGTATATATCGCATTTGCTGTTAAAGGGAGAATATCAGGAAAAAATGCTATAAAAGTCATAAATAATAAAATATTTATTAAAATGGATTAAAAGTATCTCATTATCACGAATAAATAAAATCCGATTGTTTGATACGTCACATTCACCAAATCAATATTTATGCTGGAGTGGTAGACTTGAAACAAAATCCCCGTTCTAAAAATAAACAGCACTTAAATACTGCATGGTGACCATCACATAGTCTTTCTAAGATGAAACAATTTACTACATGTAAACCTTTATACATGTAACAGATCAAATTAAAATCTGAAATCATTTAATACGTCATAAAATGTTTTGCAATTTTAAGTGGGAAATCTTTTTATGTCTAACCTAGACACGTAGCTCAAATTAGGAAATCCCTTTTCAATATATTATTTTTACATGTTTAAAGAGATAGCCTTTTGACAATACGGTGTCAGTGATTATATATAGACATGATATATTGGGAAAAAGTGGATTGGTTATTTGATAACTTCGTATCCCTGGTAGAGTGGTCTACCGTCTAGGCGCTGTCATCTAATGACCACTGCTCTCATCATTGACGTCCTAGGTTTGAGCCCAGCTCAGGCCAAAAACTTACATGTTAGAAACATTGCATGTTACTTGTATATGGTTGTTTTACTCAGATTCATTTTGAGGTCTTCCTTCACCAACAAGACTGGATATGCAGTATGTAACTTGTCAAGTGTTGAAACAAAATACATGGTCTAATTTTTTTATATATAGCTAGATTTTACAATATAGCATGAACATCCATGTAGAGACTCTGCCATAAATGTTTTTTCTTTTATCTTTTATAGCAAGAGGAGAATGTGAACACAACGGAGAGGGTGTTCCAGGACCGACAGTATCAGGTTGACGCTGCAATTGTTCGTATTATGAAGACTCGTAAATCCCTTGCACATAATCTACTCATTTCAGAGTTGTATAATCAACTCAAGTTTCCAGTCAAGGTAAATAAATATCCTATTATTTGTTAAAAATTTTGTGTTAATGTTCTGTATGCAGCTTTAAAGACCCAAAACTTTCTGTCAGGGTAGACAGTAATGTAGGAGTGGCTAATGTAAAAACAGCTGTATTCTTAACCTGTCAGTTATGGTAATGTGCTAAAAATTGGCCATAAAAATCGTCTACTTCAAGCTTGCAGAGAGTGTATAAACATAGATATATGAGTATTTTGCAGAGAGTGTATAAACATATATATATGAGTATTTGTTTGCAATTAGAGTGTGTGAACTCACACGCTCCTCCCTGGAATTTCAAATTGTTGGCAGTTGATGTTAAAAAAAAAAAAATCAAACTGCTTATTATTACAGTAAACACTTACGAGTAGATTGTTTAGTCAGATTTGCTTTGATCTTTATTAAATGCATATTCTTTCCCTCTGAAAGTTTCGTTCTACACATTGGTGGAAAATAACAGCATTGATCTTTTTACTTTCAGCCAACAGATTTGAAAAAGCGAATAGAGAGTTTAATTGACAGAGACTATATGGAACGTGACAAGGATAATCCAAACTCCTACAATTATGTAGCATAAATAATCTCACAAATTGGTCGTTATAATGACAACTATGAAAAACTGTGATTGCAAAGAAGACGATAAATGGATTTTACAATCTAGCAGAAAATTAGCAGAGGAAATATGTGAATGATCGAAGACGTGGATGAAATGTTAATAACAAATTTTGTGCCCGACCTCAGTACGTTAATAGTGTTACTGTTATCTGTAAATTCATACATTCAAGTTTGTGTATCAGGCATGCCAAAGAGAACCATTTAATAGTGTGTGAAACAACTTGAAGTGGTCTTCACGCTTTTGTATAATTATGATGAAGTTTGTGGTCAAACAGTTTTGTGTTAAAGCCCATTTGCTTCAGTAAATGTCAATTTTTCTTTTTATTATTAATAGTTTTAACTGATGCATTGATTAGGTTTAATGCTTGGTGCGTAAATGTTCAGATTAACCATTCATTCTAATCAATGTTACATCAAACTTGGGGTGGAAAAAGGGTATTGTTAATGTTTTGCTGATAGAAAGAGGTATTTTGGCAGCTGATAAGGCCATCCTTAAAAAATGTAATGTTGGTAGGTATATTCCCCCATCCCCACCCACCACCCCTCCCCATTATAAATTTTCTTATTCGTTTTTGTTTTTTTTTTCTTTTTTTTTAAATTTGTAAGAAAAAAAATAACAATGCTTTTGAAGTCAATTTAAAAAGATTGGGCATCTGCAATTGAAGGATATAGGCAATGGTGCAGCAAGCAAACATTACGGCATAATTTCTGTCTTTTCCAAATGTCTTTGTACCTTTATTGAAGGAGTACATGAATTTTATTTTAGGAATAAAAAATTAAAACCCTTTTGTTTGGCTGACGAGTAGAAAATAGCATCCACATCCTACGGAAATATTTCTGTAAACTGGCAATATTCCGAGACAGTGGTTTTAAGTAATGTGTCAGGAATGTCTTTGTTTCTTAAATGCATCATATAATCAAATATTATATATTGCTGCTGATAAATAACATAGTGTTTATTGGGCAGATAAAGCATTTTTTGATAATGTAACGGTCATTTGTACCATGTAGACAATGCAGACCTAGACCAGTTTGTTTATCTGTTAAAACACTTGGGGCCGGCTTCACTAACCTTTGTTAAATCTTAAGATCTTAGTATGAACGAAATGTGACACCTTGAAATGTGTCGTTAGTGCAGTATTTTTAGAAATTTTAAAAAGAATTTTATCTACAAGGCTTACCAAACTTCGTAAAATGATATAAGCGAAAGATTAAATAAATTTTCGTTTTTTTTTTAATACAAACGTTAATGTAACAGGCCCCTGCAGAGGAACTGATTGGGTTGTTTTGCATTTGTGAGTCACTATTGCTTGTAAACACCTCCTGATAATGAATGATTTTGAACTGGAGATATTTGCAGATGTTGTTTTGGAAGTTCAGTAAATTAAGTGGCGAGTTGTTTAACATACTGTGTACAATATATATCCCATTTAATGATAGGGTGTCACATAAAAACTAGTGTGGATCCTACATACTGGACACATCATGGTATTATATGATATAAAAGGAAACTATGACACTATTCAGTGCATCAGGATTTGTTGAAATGTCTTTCAGTGAATTGTTTCGAAGCTTTTCCTGGTCAGTGTATCAACAGAATATTTTGATCAGACCAGTCGTGTTATTCGTGTACTGTTTTATATTATTTCCATATACCGATTATAATTCTCTGAACAGACATGGGCTGTGGTCAGATAGATTTGTTCGTACAAGTAATCCATAATAAGTTTGCTCACGAGGTTGCATTTGCTGGTACACAGGCTGAGATCAGACCTTGTGTGAATATGTTTAGTGAGTATATGACCAGTGTACACATTCTGTGTGGTACATTTATTAAGGTAGGCACGATAAACGTCCAGTTTTGCTTCATATTCAGTGTATTATCTTAAATGTGCTATCAATTTGTGCTACTAAATTTTACACCACAATGAACATTATATGTATTGTTTTGTTGTATATATGTACAGATCAGTGTATATTTTCCTTTGAGTTTGATTTAAAAAAAAATGGTTTGCTGACGAGTTTACATGACTAGGTGTCGTTGAGTCGTTATCTTTTATTATTTCATCCCTAAGACCTTCAAGGTGACATGTGTATCCAAGTATTAAATATGAAAGCACATAACACCTTGATTGTCTAGGTAAGTGCAGTTTGTTTTACATTGCCAATTTTACAAATGTTCATTTCTTCTTCACTTGAACTATAATGTTGACCATTTGTGTAGGTAACTGTATATCGAAACAGAAATAAAGTTTGTGCCATTGTCAAACATGTGACCTTAAGAATTCCTTACAATTCTGGACGGTCGGCCAGAGCAGGCAATACACTTGCTCCACATGGCCTTCGTATTTAGTTTAAATAAAATAATTATTTACCATTTTTATGGCTGCTTAAATATATATAAATATGTAATATGGTTGGGCAACTGGGGCTGCGTTAAGCACTGGTAAACATGTTTACTCTGTTTATAAACACAAATGATGACCTAACGAACGGAACATTTGACTACATTGGCGCTGTTCCTCCATTTCTCATTTAGTTATGTGTTTAAACATAAACATTTTTGTTTGAAGCAAACTTGTTGGGTTCATTTTTGTTATCAAACGTTTACAAACAAATTAAATGTTTAAACTAGTCGACAGCAGCCCTAGTAATTTGTTATAAATATGATTGCCATGCCTGTACACCCCATCCCAAAGCACTGAACCTTAAATAAATGTCCGGCAACTATTGCATATACTTGTATTCATATCAAATTATATTTAATAATGTTAATGAGAAATACAACCAGAATCCATAATACTTGCACAACTGACATCAGTAGATGCCACCTCCCTCACATATCAATTTTCCCTCGTCTGCTACTTAATTTTATTGGCTGTAACATTTTCAAAAGGTGTTTGGTCTGGTAGTTCCATAAAAAAGAAATTCTCAAAGCAATTTAAAGTATTCTCTGTAGAGATTTGTTGCTACATACATCAGGGTTACAATACAGAGGTTGTTTATTTTACAATGGAAAGTCATTGTGCCCACATGCAATGAGGCTAAATCTGTATTTCATGTAAATACACAACGGTATAAATATAATCAGTTCATCAGTGACAATTGTAGATTCCATTGACCATATCATCAAAGTCGACATGTAAAATGAATATACAGAGTTGCCCTAAAATGCTAATGTGATGAAAGCTTTTATGGGTTTCGAATTGAGACAAGGTTATTCAGAGAAAAGATTTTTACTATTTTATTAAACACAATCATATGTCCTGTTGAAACATTGATTTGATACCATCCTCCATGGCCAAGTGGTTTAAGGCGCCTTCTCAAGATCACTTACCTCTCACCGCTAAGGTCGTAGGTGCGAGTCCAGCTAGCTCCAAAAACTTTATGTGAGAAAGTTTGCCAGTTACTAGCAGAAGGAAGGTCGTTCTACTCAGTCTGAGGTCTTCTTCCACCAGTAAAACTGGATATGCCACAAATAACCTGAAATGTGTTGAAAAAGGCATTAAACCCCATAAAAAAAAAGAAAAATACCATTTATTAGAAAACCTAAACTTTTTTCACTGTACAGTTTTTTTTCTTGCGTATCATTATTGAAAATCTAAACTTTTGACACTATACACAATTGTTTTTTTCTTGCATATCATTTTTGAAAATCTTAACTTTTACCAAATATCTGTACATGTAGTTTTTTTTTAGCTCGCTGGGACGAAGTCCAAGGAGAGCTATTGCCATGACCACGGCGTTGTCTGTAGACACCCAGGTTAAACTTTTGCATTTAAGTTTAAGATATCTATGCAACAACTCATTGGATGTGGATGAAACTTCGCATGTGTGTTCAACCATCATCAATGGAACACACACAGACAAGAACCATAACTCTGGATTGCATTTTGGCACAGTTATAGCCCTTTTTGGACTTAGACACCCAGGGGTGAGCTTTGTTTTCTTCTGACAACTCTTGTTCTTGTGTACCATTCAGGTTTTTACACTGTTTCTATAAATAGTATTTCCATTGATTAGAACAAATTAATTGCCATACATATATATATGTAAACAAAAATATATATTGCAAAATACAGTCAAACCTGTTTAAGTGGCCAACTCTATTAAGCAGCCACTTGTCTTAAGCAGTCACATTTGCTATTTCCCGTTTATATGCTATAAGAGCAAATAAACTTGTACTTAGCAACAACCTGTCTTAAAAGGTCACTTTTGCTCCTTCCCTAGACTGGTTGCTTAAGACAGGTTTGACTGTATTGGTGAAATATTTCTACAAGCTAATGAATTTTCCCTCGCCTTCAATTTACTAATAAGGTTGAGATAAAAATAACATACTCGTAAAAAAATCTCTCCAACGTAGAAAGGTTCATACCCTTGAACCGTATACAAGATATATTAATAACTTCAGATATGACTGAATTCATACGATCGAGATATGGTGAATGTATACTGAATATTTTCATCGTTTTAGGTTATTTATTTGATTGTCAATATTAGTCCACTTTCACCAGTCTGATTTATTTACAGTCAAACCTGTGTAAGTGGCAACCTCTATTAAGCAGCCACATTTATATGCTTTAAGAGCAAATTAACCTGTACTAAGCAACAACCTGTCTTAAAAGGCCACTTTTTTTGCTCCTTCCCTAGGCTGGCTGCTTAAGACAGGTTTGACTGTACATGTATAGAACGGTTTCAGCATGGGATAATTTTATAAATAAATTGTGGATAAAGACAATGACTATATGTGTTTTGTTTTTCCTTTTTTAATTCCATACTGTAAACATGTAATACACCACATGTAAAAAAAGAATGAACAGGCAGAAATGTTATTGTGCGCAAACATGAAATGTCATTGTATGATGTTTATGGGACAGAAGATGACAGGTTCACTCTCCATGTAAAAAAATAACAAATTAACATAAAGAGCAGAGTTGATCAAAGTTCTGTTGGCTTACAAATCCGTTGGGTGAAATCTTTTATGTTCAATATCTTCAAAATTCAAAGATTTCGTATCAAATACATGCGTTATAGAAGTAAAGTGGCATTTCTGAAGGATTACCAGTAACTTATTCCTGTGAATACATAACATTTCAAAATACAAAGATTCTACAATTATTTTAACATGGTGTTAAGCAAACGGTGCTTTGAACAACTAGGAAAGAAAATATCAACAAAGGTATACCGGTTTGCAAATTGTACTTATTGCCTGAGGCACATGTTTCAATCAAACGTTTCTATGGCTTTTATATATACAATTTAAGTGGCATATAAGTCAGGGGGAGGGGGGGGGTGGTATTGTGCATATGTATTTACTTTGCAATCATTAATTTCGCCAATATGTTTACGAGTTGAACACCTTGTCCACACAGCTATTCGTGAATATGATGAGCCAATTAAGTGATGTATTGGTTTATCAACAGTAATATCACTGTTTATGTTTGAACATCGCACATTAATAGAGAATATTCATTGAATATTCATGAGTGACGGGTAAATACATGTACTTCCGTACAATACCAGGAATTTTACCTTTTTTATTGGTATATAAAAGGCCTGAATGGATTTGCCCATTGTGTTGTATTTCTTGTCAGAATAAGATTTACCAATGAGCTCATTTACAATTGGCATCATAATATATTTTTCCACGCTGACTCCCGTTTTTCGAAATGATCAATTTGTTGTTCTTTGCAAAATGTAGAATTCGCACTTGTGACGCCATTTTGTAAAAAAATATTGACTGGTTTATAACATTTCACAAACTTCAAGCATAATTGTGTAAAAGATGAAAAATCAATAACCTTCAATAATGAATGACACTAACACTATTCCCATGTTACTACAGATATCAAATATGCTGTCAGTGTTCCTCCATTACTGATATGTAGAGAATACCTTGTTGGTATCTGATATTATCAACTTTATCAGGAAAGGTTCAGAAAAAACCAGGACGAGGCTCTGCCGAACCTGATGAAGCTGATAATATTAGACATTTACATGGTACTTGGTATTCTATTTATCATGTCAATATTTTTAGTTCGTTTTTTTATTCATTTTAAGTAAGGTTACAACTAGTACAGTCCAGGTCAAAATGTAAAAGTATACAGGACGACGTCATGAAGTACACATAATAATGTCATGTGCCTGACAAACTTGCAATGACGTGATAAACACTTTTTTACACATATTAAATAAAGTTCTGAAAAAAAAAAAAGAAGTTTTATCCATCATTATAATTACAAGCTTTGAGCTTTCTTCGCAAACTAAAATAAATCCGTATAACCTAATAATTGTCATACTTATGCAATTCCTATACAACTTGATGTATACTTCACAGCACTTCAGACACCAAATGGATTTATTGATTGATTGATTGATTGAATATCTAGCATCATTTTATGCCGTCAAAGGCTAACAGATGATCAGCTAACATAACCACTGTTTCCTGGGATCCTGGAAGGTTAACCAGTACTCGAGCACACCCTATCTCCACAAGTAAATGATAACTTTCCCACTTGAATCAGCGACGAGAGACGAATGATAATGAGATGCAATATCATACATCAAACATCACTTTTGTGAGATTGTGGCCGATTGGGAATTCAAACTCATGACCCCTGGATTGACAGTATACCAAATAGAATGCCAAGTACATTTACTTCTTAGCAGGAAAATATAATGAAAATTAATAAATATATGCGACACACTTTTGGCCAGTTGCTGTTGTACCGCTTTTACTCAAAGATAATTTGCACCCATTTGTATGTCGAAATCTCAGTCGAGGGAGAGATAAATCACTTCTACCCAATTATAGCGTGCATCAAAACTTTGACATTTTTGCCATGACACCATTTTGAATTGTTGTACTTCTTATTCTGAAAAAGACCTAGAAATCGTCGCAACTAGTTAATATCAAATAATCAAAACTAGTTCCTCGGTCAGTAGCAAATTTCACTACCAAAGCCTACCAATCTAATTCTTATTTTGGTGGTAAATTTTATCAAACCTCTGCATGATCAGTTGGTCTGATGTGAGAACTACTGTTGCTCTGGCCAAGTGACATCGTTTGTCCAAGTAAAAACAATGTAGTGTTTGCTTAAGACATTGTTAGCTTGTCTATGAAAACTAGTGGAGTAGCAACCAATACTGATCACTGATTCAATTATCAACTTGTTTGACAGCCTGCTTAAGGTCAGTTTGCCAATGTGATGTGAAATTATGTTGAGTGTTGATGTTGTTAGGGTACTGTACACAACTGACCGATTTTCATAAAAAAAAATTAAATTAGTAGCACCGTAAAGCTGTTTCGATAGGTGGCAGACACAATGTGATCTAACCTGCATACAGTAGCCAGTCTACGTACCTTGACTGGGTTTTTCACTTTTCAATTTCTCAGAACCATAAGAACAGTGAACCAGTCTGCGGAGTTAAATGTGATCATGAATAGCTTACCTGCAGACTTTTGCTTGTGAGAGCTAACATGTTCGTTAATTTATTACAATGGCAGGAAAATAGAATAGTTTATGTATCCAGTTGAGAGAAATCAGTTTTAGTCTGCTGATGACTCCGAACTTTGTAATTATTGTAATTGTAAAAATTTAAATTCAAATGTTAAACAAAGTAACAGTTAATGACATCAAAGAAATATGATCTATGTGTAAAAATGACAATGAATAGAAAATGATGACACAGAAGATATGATTTATGTAAAAATATGGTAATGAACAAATGCCACTACATGCATGCCATGGTTACATCTTTATTCAAATTCCGACAAGTCTTGTTTTATGACACGATTATCAATGTTTAATGTGTAGATACAAAACTCAATGTTTTAGAATGAGCATGTCCATAGGGACCATTTCTAATTACATGAAGTTTTTGTGTACAATTGCAAGTTGGGGAAAAGTATATTTTGACCCCAATAATTCATCAATTTGATAGGACCTTAGATGCCAAGTGACAAGGAAGTTTAAATCTCCATTAAGCTCGACTTTCATGACTAATACTTTTTCTACCATTCCTGGTGAAAGCCATTATACCCTGTAAGTTCCTGCAATACCCATTTTTTTGCCTTTTTTCACCCTTGCCTTGCTGGGAATATTTATAATAGACTCTTCCTGTCTGGTTTATTGAATATTTCATTTCCAATTAAGGGTGATGACCGTGATGCCCTTTTTTTGTGTAGTGTTGCTGACAAACAGGCATGCTGTTTTCACTGATATCAATTGTTCACCCTTGCCTTGCTGGAATTTCTTTTATAAAAGACTCTTTACTTACTGGATAAGAGCCAAGCAATGTATATTTTTATCAGAGTGCTAGTTTATAGCAGTCTCAAACGGTTCTATATTGCTTGAAAATCATATCATTTACATGTGGTGAGTTTAATTGTCAACATCGATTGTTTATTTGTTCTTCTGTATTCACTCCTACCAAGGAGTTATATAGAGAAGAAAAGGCAACTGATTGAGATTTTGTGAACACTTGTGTATTCACGTAAAATCTCGTAATATCTCATTTTCAATTATCTTTCATTAACTTCCATTCATATCTGACAGGATCATGAATCAAAATTCTTACATTGCAGAGTGAAATTCTCATCAAAACAACACCATTCCCAAAATTTTGTGTTTAAAACTGTTGAATTACTTTGATTACAAAATATGTATACTGCAGCTAAAATAACGACAAATTACGAGAAATTTTCCTTCAAACTTCAATATCTTTAGTTCAAGATCATTTTGCGTGATCGAAACATGTTCAAACATCTAAGATTACATACAACTTACAGTTTATGTACAAGAAATCAGTTGCCTGTGAATTATGAATGATTAATTTGTAAATTATTAATCCTTCGTATGCTATTTCATCAACATTTAGTCAGAAGATGCCGGTTTCCTATCCTTTTATGCAAGTCCTTGGTTCTACAGATTCACTTTTTCCATGTGCTTATTAAAAGAGACGGAGTGTACAAAAGTGTTATATGATATTTATGAACTAATAACAAATAAATTGTAAGGCTAAGTCTACCAATTATTTGGAGTTTATGTTGTTGTATGGTGTTTAGCATCACTTTCAACAATTTTTCAGCAATATCACAACAGTTTCTACTTGAGACAGTATTTAAAGTGCTGCCACACTAGAGTATCATGCCACAGACACATGGTATGATACCCACTCAGTCACATTATACTAACTCATGGCCGACAAGATCTAGAACTATCCTCTAAATACCGAGCACCAAGTGTGGAAGCTTCTAGTACTATTCTTCAAGTATTTGGTATAACCCAGCCGGGGATCAAACCCATTACTTTCTGCATTTGAGGCAGACACTCTTTCACTAGACAATGCTGCAGTATGAATAAGTTTGAGGGCAAAGTTTTTCATTAATTTTGCGAGTGTATAAAATTTATCTGACATTTATAAACAAGTTTAAACAAATAAGTTAAGGGCGTGAATTTGGTGTTTAAAAATAAAAGAAGGAAATCTATTTGTTTTCATGGCAACAGAAAATATTGAAAATGAAATTCCCTCATAGCAAAAGGCACTACTAGACCACTTAGGTAATATGTGTACAAAGTTCTGTGATGTTATCTTCAGTTATATTAAAGTTATGCGCCGCAACGGTTTTAGACGCACTGTCGGCACCCAAATTAATATCGCCTACAAAAATGCCTTGTGGAGGATAACAAATTCTTAAAAATGTGTTTGCGTGTGTTTTTTTATTACATATTTAACATCTATTCATGTATGTATATCATACTTGATTGTAAAAAAGGAGTTTGAACTTTTAAATAAAAGTCAATCTGTACTTCAAATTTAATATGTAATCTAAAACAATTTGGACATACATGTACCTTACAAATTCAATACAAATAATAATCAACAAATATGCCAGGTAACATTACAAGTAGCCAGTCAGTATCAGTGTAAAATAAAACACGTAACTAATAACCGATTCTCTACTACTGGAATAATGGTGAATGCACGTCCTTGTGGGGTTATGATTTGTTTTTCAAAATTTAGTTTATACTAATTTATTTTAGCTAGACTGCGGTGAAAACTCTGTGCTTATACAAACCACTCTCGAGTCTGCTTTCTGGGTAGAACCATTACTGAGTGTTGTTTTATGAGAGGCATGGGGTTGAGCTGGGGATCGAACCCACAACAGAATTTGCTCTGTGGTCTGATGCAATTTTCAACACATGACACGTTACAAATGTCCTATCCAGTTTATTGGTGGGAGAAGACCTCAGAAAGAAGCCAAGTAGAACCATCATCCTTTCACACATGTAAGTATCTGACAAACATTCTCAGATCAAAATATTTGGACCGAAGTGGACACAAACCCATGACCTCAGTATCGAGAGGTCATTAGGTAACAGCACCTCCTGTGGTCTGAAGACTAAAACAGCAATATCTAACAATAAATACATATATACATTATACCAATACTTTATAAAGTCATTCACCTATTTCAATTACTTTTTTGCTTTTTTTTATTTCTTAAACTTAGACAAATCATGCTTGAAATCTTTCTGGATAGAACCAGTATTAAGTATATGTGGCTAAAGAATCTTGCCCAAGGACACCATGGATAGCCGTGGCGGAGGATCAAACCAATGATTCCCCAATCGATGCTCTACCACTGGAACACGCGCTCCAAGTAATAGACTATCAAATTGGCCACTTTATTCAATGGATACTAACCACCTGTATTTTATAATGATCAAATAATCAGAAGTATGATTGATTGACTGATTGAATATTTAGCGTCATTTTTTGCCAAAGAGGGCTAACAGACGATCAGTTAACCTAAACACTGTTTCCTGCGATCCTGATAGGAGTTTTACTATAGATCTTTTGAAAATGTATCAATTATTAAAAATAAACTTTGAATTGGAATTATGCAAACTTAATGTTGCCAAAACAGGAACCATTTAGATATTTTGCAATAACTTGTTTGAAATGTTGTGATAAAATTCATGATTTCTTAAAGGCAGTATGTCAGTGATTTTCAAAATTGACTTAAAACATCGTCCAAATAATAAATAATTAATGTATACATAAAATAAAAAAAAAAATGGCTAAAACATGCTCATCTAAAAATAGAGTCGACTTATGAAGTAAAACTTTCCATGTCATCTGCCTGCAATGACCAGTATGGTATAGTGGTATACCGTATGACTAAGTCACGCGAGATCTGTCTACAAGCTGTTTAGATTTCCGGTCAGTGCTACAGGGTCTGCTGGAGGAGAAAGTTAGTTGCCACAGAAACATCATTATTTGACATTTGAAGAGCTTGCCGCACTTGATCTTGACCGAACCCCATATCCACCAGTAACTGTACTTGATCCTCAGCTATTTCTTCACTGGAGTCATCTTCTATTTCTGTAGAAAGAATTTAATTAAAGGCAGCTTTCTGCAATTTGTACGTTATCTGTTATTCTTGATATCCATCTTTAAATCATTTCAAAAGACGTTTTTAGTACATAAAAAAAAATACCAGAAAAAAAATTAAATCAAAGGACTCAAGGTCCTGAGAGGCGCCATTTGTTTGTTTGAATATTTTGAATCATTGCTATGCTATCTAGTGACACACCCATCTCAGTAAGTAACAGATAATGTTCCCACTTAAATCAGCGATGAGAGGCGTGACAATAAGACGTAATGTCATATATCAATCATCACGAATACTGTGGTTGGATGGGGATTCAAACTCATGAACAAAGAATTGATAGTAATACGCTCACCACAGGGAAAATACTGGTATTGACCATTATGAAGCAATTCTCATTAGAAAATCGTAGCTAATTTAAATAAAAAAACATAGTATATTTCAGTGTTTCTTTAAAAAACACATGTAACAAGAAATGAGATTGGTTGGGTACAGGATTGGTATGCCAGCCTGTGTTGAAAAAAAGTTAAGGTTTTGTGTTCATTAATGCATTGTCATATACCCCAGAGTATCAACTGCGATATTCTCCATCCTTCATGATGTATAAAACTGACACCCAGTGGGTTTCCATAAATAGTTCATTTCAAGTAAATATTTTTTTATTCTATATTAAAATATTGTTGCCATACAAACAGGGTATAAAAAAGGATTTTTTTTAATGGACAACTTTTCATATTTCAAAGTTCATACAATTGATAAGTTATTGATTTAATGTTTGATTCTGTAATGAAGAAAATTTTTTATTAGGTATCTGTGTGTTTCGAAATAAATATAAAACTCATAAAAGTAGACATGAATAATTAAGTCTTAAAACATCCCTAATAAACAGGACAGCAGTAACCTATGCACTGACTTTAAGGACCCGATTTTTGAAGGCGTCGACTTTTAAACTCCAGGTAAGCGACCTCCCATATTTTTTTTGCTTCAAACAAATTCTACAAAATAACAGCTACAAAAACCCTTTACCATTGCATATATTTGTATACTTGTAAAATGGTCTTAATAATACATTACGATAAACTCCAGACAACCTTTATCAACATCGTAACTTGCCTATATAATCCCTTTAAATGTATTGGTCTGAATCTACATAGCCTATTAATACAGCATATTACAGAACTTTTCTGCAACAATGTTTAACATTTCTAAATCTAATATTAATTCTAAATCAACCATGATTGACGACGACATAAAGAAAGCCGTAAATATTACATTTGCTTTAGGGACTATTTTCATTGCCAATATGCTTATTAGTAACACTCCTACAAGGGACTATTTTCATTGTTGAGTGAAATGCTAATAAGTATGGACACTCCTACATTTCAGCCTTCGTAGTAAATAGCAATCGTTGTCAGACATCAGATATTAAAAGTAAAGATTCAAACACGTTATCAAGTCGTAACTTTATTTTTCATACATTGAAAATTTACCTTAAGCCCACAGAAACATAAAAAATCAAGAAATACTTTCTCTTAAGCAGTTAGATTGTGCATATTAAATGAGATGATTTTATTGACTAGTATGATTCTAAAGAGACGCAAGATCTGGCGCCTCAATAAAAGCAGCTTTCAGCACTTTTATCCCTAATTTTGACTTCCCTCTCAAAATTATTTTGATAGAAACAAATACTAGAAAGATAACCTACATGTACCTTGACTTGGTAGATGTTCATCATGTTCTGAACACATTTACATACAAAAAGTCATGAATAAAAATTCTATACCAAATGTTTGCTATCCAAAGATATCATACTCAAAACAAAAGAGTGAAACTACAGAGTAAAGATGAAGCAATTCTGAGCAATTTATATGCACTTCAGTAATTTTTAATCCTTTAGTAAAATGTATATATAATTTCATTTATTACAGTTTTGTTACAATTTCAAATAAACTCATCCAGTGACCAGTATGCATTCAACACCACTTGTTACCATGTACATGAACAACAAATCTGACACTTCTTGTAACCATGTACAACGAATCTGACATTTCTTGTAACCATGAACAACATATCTGACTCTTCTTGTAACCAATGTACAACATATCTCACACTTCTTGTAACCATGTACAACATAATTATCTGACACTTCTTGTAACCATGTACAACATAATTATCTGACACTTCTTGTAACCATGTACAACATATCTGACACTTCTTGTAACCATGTACAACATATCTGACACTTCTTGTTACCATGTACAACATATCTGACAGTTCTTGTAACCATGTAAAACATAATTATCTCACACTTCTTGTAACCATGTACAACATATCTGACAGTTGTAACCATGAACAACATATCTGACACTTCTTGTTACCTTGTACAACATAATTATCTGACACTCCTTGTTACATTATCTGACACTTCTTGTAACCAATGTACAACATATCTGACACTTCTTGTAACTATGTACAACATATCTGACACTTCTTGTAACAATGTACAACATAATTATCTGACACTTCTTCTAACCATGTACAACATAATTATCTGACACTTCTTGTAACCATGTACAATGTATCTACTTTTAACCTTTCTATCTACCGACCACTTGATGGTCAAATAACTTACTTATCTGTGATAACTTCCCAACTAATACAAGAGTCCTCAGCAGCTGATTGGTGCCGGCATCATCTCATGTTACATGTGATTTATACTGATTACGTTTATCTCGATTGCGAAGAAACAAGTTTTGAGTTCATTTCCTGTGTAGAACCAGTTCTCAGTGTTACTATTTTAAGAGGCAACAAGTCGATTTGGGAATCGAACCCATTACATCTTGCATGAACCACCGACACTCTATCCATTACACTACCGTCCCGATGAAATCATCGCCAGTAAACTTGTACAGTATCTCCCAATGTCAAGGCTGTAAAATAAGTCCAGCTCAGTCCAGGGTGAAAACTTGCTTGTTAAATGCAGAAGAATGATTACTATTTTTGACAATTGCACTTAAAACCTTCAAAAATCAGAAGCCAAATCATGACAGAACTTACCATGTACTGATGGTGGTTGCAGGGGTGGCTGAAGCCTTTCAGGGGCATTGTTATTGCCCATACCAAATATGCCAGGACCATTGGCTAAATTCTGAAACAAATAAAAGAAATCTACAACTCTGAAACAAACAAAAAACAGAAATCTACCATTCTGAAACAAATAAAACAGACATCTACTATTCTGAAACAAATAAAACAGACATCTACTATTCTGAAACAAATAAAACAGACATCTACTATTCTGAAACAAATAAAACAGACATCTACTATTCTGAAACATATGCTACAGAAACTTTACAAGTACATGTATATTTTCAATGTAAAAATTATATTGAGATCATGCACATGTACATAATAATTTAAAATAATCTGCTATCATCTTCCAAATTGTTACCAAAATGACTGGCATCCATCTCTGCCATTGGTCGAGAACATATCAGATCAGATATATCACAAAGTGTCCACCAAGGCCAAGTGGTTCCAGGCTCTGACCATATCTCTCACTGCTGAGGTTATGGGTTCAGTTCCAGCTCAGTCAAGCAACTTTATGGGAGAAAGTTTGCCAATTACTTGCAGAAGGATGATGGTTCTACTCAGATAATTATTCTGATGGCTTCCTCAACCAGTAAAACTGGATGTTACATGTATATACATGTGTATAACCTGTTATGTGCTGAAAATTGTATTAAACAACCTATTTGTATATTTCTAGAGTATTGTAATGACCTCCACAATACTCGCTGTTCCAATCTTAACCGTATTTTGGGATGGCCTATTTGCATATTTTTAGAGTCTTGTAAAGATTTTCACAATACTCGCTACGCCAATCTTACCTGTGGTTGGGGACGACCTATTTGCATATTTTTAGACTCTTGTAATGACCTTCACAATACTTGCTGTTCAAATCTTACCTGTGGTTGGGGACGGCCTATTTGCATATTTTTAGACTCTTGTAATGACCTTCACAATACTCGCTACGCCAATCTTACCTGTGGTTGGGGACGACCTATTTGCATATTTTTAGACTCTTGTAATGACCTTCACAATACTTGCTGTTCAAATCTTACCTGTGGTTGGGGACGGCCTATTTGCATATTTCTAGAGTCTTGTAATGACCTTCACAATACTTGCTGTTCAAATCTTACCTGTGGTTGGGGACGGCCTATTTGCATATTTCTAGAGTCTTGTAATAACCTTCACAATACTTGCTGTTCAAATCTTACCTGTGGTTGGGGACGGCCTATTTGCATATTTCTAGAGTCTTGTAATAACCTTCACAATACTTGCTGTTCAAAATCTTACCTGTGGTTGGGGACGGCCTATTTGCATATTTCTAGAGTCTTGTAATAACCTTCACAATACTTGCTGTTCAAATCTTACCTGTGGTTGGGGACGGCCTATTTGCATATTTCTAGAGTCTTGTAATAACCTTCACAATACTTGCTGTTCAAATCTTACCTGTGGTTGGGGACGGCCTATTTGCATATTTCTAGAGTCTTGTAATAACCTTCACAATACTTGCTGTTCAAATCTTACCAGTGGTTGGGGACGACCTATTTGCATATTTCTAGAGTCTTGTAATAACCTTCACAATACTTGCTGTTCAAATCTTACCAGTGGTTGGGGACGACCTATTTGCATATTTCTAGAGTCTTGTAATGACCTCCACAATACTTGCTGTTCCAACCTCTCTATTGACTCCTGTCTCTGGATTTCTGGGAAAGTACAGTAGTAAAATGATTAGAACATTTATAGAATATTACAAGAGGTTGCCACTAACGTGGTCATATCCCCCGCCACCTCGTTTACCCTTAGAGGCATTTCCAGAGAAATGGATTTAAATTATACAAAATGAAAAGTCACCGAGCACAGAAATCACATGTAAATGCCGCAAACTGAAATACATAGCCGACCCAGTTGTCTCAATGAGCACTGGTGTGATGTTCTAAATCGAACCATAAATATGTAAGTTATAACCCCAAAACAAAAGAAAACTATCTTTGACGAACAGACCCAACTCATTCGCATGGCACATCATCTTGGGTTGGTTAGCATTTGTGCCAATTTATTTAAAAATCCAATCAAAACTAAAGAAGATAAGGTCCTGACAGCAGTGGATGGATGAGCTGTACCCTTGACCTTTGACAAACAGACCCAAGTCAGTCGCATGAGACATCGTCTTGTCCTAGTGAACATTTATGCCAAGTTATTTAAAATTCCAATCACAACTAAAGAAGATACAGTCCGAACAAGAGGTAACACAGTGTATACATTGGATTTTCAAACACTTGACATTGAACTTTGACCTTGGCCTTTGACGAACAGACCAAAGTCATTCGCATGACACATCTTCTTGTCCTAGTGAACATTTGTGCCAAGTTATGTAAAATTCCAATCACAACTGAAGGAATTACGGTGCGGACAGCAGGGGACCCACGGACGCAGCCCATTTCTTTATCCCAAGCTCTGCTCTATGAACAGTAGCAGGGGAAAATAAAATAGCAATGAGTCTGTCAACACAAATTCCAGCACTATTGATCCTATTGATCAGAAACCAATTTTTTACTGAAAGTTGAAAATGAACCATAATTCATATAAAATTTGCCATTGGAAAATATCAAACTTGATGAGTATTTTATATTTAGGGCTATTCCATTTAAACATACAACCCACCCAAGTGGAAGGCACTTTGAAATTGGACCCTCCCCCTTTATATTTTTAATTCATTTTATCAGGCCCCCCATTTTGAAAAACCCTCCCACCTTAGAAGTTTATTATTTTGCCGTCCATGGGTGGGATGTATGTTTAAATGGAACAGCCCTTATACAGGTAAACATGAAATATATTATATATAAAATAAAAATTATGGACCCCTCCAAAAGTATTGATAAAAAACAGTATTTTAACTGGACAAATTGACAGACAGGAATAACACTTAATGCTTGTTCAAATAAAACAGCTGTCAGCCTTTGCTTAAAGTCTCACTATGTTTGTTTGTTTTTTTTATAAAAATGGACTGGTGGTTACTCCACATGGGTATACGACTATGGGGTAGTCTTTCCTAGTCCCTGATATCATCCAAACCAGGTCTGTTTACCCACCAATGAAATGCAGGGAATTATATGCCTGTCCCACAATCCATAGCCATTAAAGTCTTGCCAAACTGCGACATCATTCAATTTCCCAAGCTGGAGAGCTTGGTCTGTTTCTACAGTTCAACTATGGGGAAAAATCAAATGTGACATCAATTCCGGAGTAATTCTATTGTGACTTGTACTAAGTTTACATAAGAAAATTGCATACTTTTGCGAAAAATACAGACCTAGAGTAGCACCCATCTGTTTTGTATTTTGCTCCACAGGAGTGCTTGAATCTAGCAGTCTTCCAATTGTGACTTGAAATAGGTTTGATAAAAACTTTGGTATCCGTATTAGTGAGCGCAATTTCAAAAAGTTTAGTCTCCACAGAATTCCAGCTAACTGAAATATAATAATATAAAAGTGGAGAATAACCAAGTTGTGCAATATCTATTAAATACTGTTTAAATCATTATGTGTAAAACAAAAGCAAAATAGAACTTGATAGGTACACTAATGTTCAGCTCAAATTTTGTCAGTTCAATAAAGCAAAATTATACCACTCACTAGATCACTGCTACATTCCTGTTATGGAAAAATAATTTAAAACTTTTAGTGTATTTTTTTTTTTATTGTGGAAATCCTAGTCCTTATTTCATATAGATCATAGAGCAAAATTCAACTGTTATCTGCACATGCAGTGAGACCTGAACAGAATTCAGTGCAGAGGTTTGCAGAAGACTGATCTGGACTGTCGCAGGTTTATTTATATGATATACCTGGGTTGGTATTCACCAACCATTCTTAAGAATATTCTTAGACGTGAACTCAAGAATGAATTTTGAAAAACACACTTACGAGACCATTGTTTGATGTCAAACTTTGCGAGCATGTAGACACCTAACATACAGCCAAATAAACTCTCACAATTATTCTACCTGTCATGGTAAACTAGATATCAAATGTTGAAATTTAAATTTTCAAGCTCAAGTCTAAGAATATTCTTAAGAATGGTTGGTGAATACCACCCCAGAGTCTCGTTTTAGGGCCATTATTCTGCCCCATTCCCAGTGGCAAATAGTATCTTTTTCATTTCCAATCCAAAGTAGCAAAATTCCCAATTTCAATATGATTTATAAATATTTGAGGGAAAAGTTACGAGATATTTTAATATTATGATCTTAATGTAGTCTTCTACAAGAACATCACATTTTTTATACATTTAATTAATATGCATTACAAACATATTGTTACATATATACTGAAGGAACCTGTGCTATGGAATTTTCCCAATTTCTTTAAAATTAATGCTAATTTTCCTATAAAGCCAGGGACCCCAATCCCATTCTCAAAAGTGCAAGCAAGAGGCCTGTATACTCACTATTCCACACAGTGCTGTCAGGATGGACTCGGGTGAAGTACTGGCCACCTGCAGACCCAGGATGTACACCAGGGACTTGCCCGTCATCGGAATGCCCCAGATATGGGACAATGGAACACGAGGTATGTCACAGTAAAAAGCCACAAACAGCGGATATATCAAACATAACCTGTAATACAAACAAGAGAGAGACAAATAACAGCTGATTTTTTATCAATGAATGCTCAAGTATTTCTCAATATGGAAAAACTTAACTTCCAGTAACAATGATGCAGATTTAGTTTAGTTTAATACCCAGCTTCAACAATTAAATAATGGCTTTAAAAACCAAGTTAAGAATTTATAAGATTTCTCGGCTTCAACAACTAAGTAAACAATTTGTTAAATTTCCCGGCTTTAAAAACCAAGTTAAGAATTTGTCAATCCCCGACTTTAACAACTAAGTTAAGAATATGTCAGTACCTGACTTCAACAACCTAGTTAAGAATTTATAAGATTTCTCGGCTTCAACAATTAAGTAAACAATTTGATAATTTCCCAGCTTCAGCAACCAAGTTAAGAATTTGTCAATCCCTGACTTCAACAACTAAGTTAAGAATATGTCAGTACCTGACTTCAACAACCTAGTTAAGAATTTATAAGATTTCTCGGCTTCAACAACTAAGTTGAGAAACTATCAGACTCCGTTGCTTAAAAAACAACTAAGTAATGTAATCATACTCACGGCCCAGAAGGTAGTGGCCCTATGTGTATGTTCCAGACCCGGCATAAGTACACCGCCAACAATTCCAGTAATGTTGTAATTAAACCTGTTCCCAGAAGCTTGGCCTGAAAAACAGATTTTAATTATATATAGACCCGGGAAACCCCCCAACCCACAACGTAAAAATTTGACAATGAACGATAACACAAGTGTTGTCATGAGATGACCGATAAATTGAGCCAAGAAAAACTAATATGATGTGTAGCGAGAACCCTTCAATCAGAAACATGCACAGTTATCAGTTTTGTGCACCTTCAGTTTAGTGTACCTTCAGTTTATTGCACCTTCAGTTTAGTGTACCTTCAGTTTCGTGCACCTTCTAATCATAATATTGAAGCATAAGCACAAGTGCTGTTTTTTATGTTTTAAGTATGGAGCTTAAAGTATGGAGTTTAAAAGGTGTTTCCAAGTGAACATCTTTTACTAAAAATGACGGGTATTACTCCAACATGACATACTGTGATGAAATCTTTAATAACATAAATAGCCTCCACGTTGCCAGGTGACAGCCTCGAACCTCCTCATCACGCCAACAGTTAGACATCGGATGAGATCCTGGGGTAAATTTCTCAATTTTCGGTGCAGAGCTTACCAATATTATAATGTTCTTACTATTACCCAAATGATTTAAAGAAATCTCACACAGACTGAAAGCAATGTCAAACAAACTCAAAGTGTCACCTTGACCTTAGAGGTACGCATGTAGGTCTTACACGCGACACTTTGTAATGTCATGCTGATGAATTGAGCTAAGTGTTTTCAAAAGTTATCCATAGGTGACAAAGTTTCAGACCGGACACGAAATCTCAATCAGACTGAAAGTGTCATCAAACAAAGTTAAATTGTGACCTTGACCTTTGAAGTGAGATTCTGGGTGTAACGCGTGACACATCATCATGTTATGTTGATCATTTGCAGCTAGTATTAACAAAATCCATCTATGCATGACAAAGTTACAGGCCAGACACGAAATCTCAAACAGACTGAAAGTGTTGTCAAACAAACTCAAAATGTGACCTTGACCTTTGAGGTATGGGTCTAACTCGTGACACGTCGTCATGTTATGTTGATCATTTGTAGCAAGTATCATTAAAATTCATCTATGCATGACAAAGTTACAGGCCGGACACGAAATCTCACACAAACTCAAAGTGTTGTCAAACGAACTCAAATTGTGACCTTGACCTTTGAGGTATGAGTGTGGGTCTTACTCGCGACACGTCGTCATGTTATGTAGATCATTTGTTGCAAGTATCATTAAAATTCATCTATGCATGACAAAGTTACAGGCCGGACACGAAATCCCACACAAACTCAAAGTGTTGTCAAACAAACTCAAATTGTGACCTTGACCTTTAAGGTACAGGTGTGGGTCTAACTCGCGACACGTCGTCATGTTATGTTGATCATTTGTAGCAAGTATTAGCAAAATCCATCTATGCATGACAAAGTTACAGGCTGGAAACGAAATACCGGACGGAAGGACGGGCGGACGCTGCGATTACTATATGCCACCCAAAAAAATTTTTGGGAGGCACAAAAAACAACAACAAAGAATGTGATTAAAAATTATGCTAAGTTATCGAGAAAATGAGACTTAATAGCAGCCTTAAAACAATGAAGTTTCTCAAAACAAGGAAGTTTCTCACAATACAATATTGTTTTAGACATTTTAAGAAAGAGCCTGAAAGGCTATACTTTTATATGTTGGTTGGTTATAAGGAAACGCTACCAATCGCAACACTAGTTTCATGCAAATGCCGTTTTAATAAGACGTTAATATAAGCTGTATTTTGTTCTATTCTGTTCAAATAAAACGATGCGTAGCTAGTGTAACTGCCCACGGGTGATGTATGGAGAGTATCGGAATTGACACCCGATGGTATCCAACGATGGTTGACATAATGCACATCCCTATTTTTTTCATTGTGATAAAACAAATCGCTTTTTTTTTTTAATTTTTTATTCTGATATTGATATTAAATGGGGAAAAAGTAAAAGATTTCCATGACAACGTCACAAGTCCAAATTGTACACCACAAAATCACCGTTTTGAAGAGCAATATCTCAAAGTCAGAAAATCACCAAATTTGACCTCTATGTTTTGTACATTATACATTTCCCCCATTTTTTTTTACTGAATTTCTGATTTCCTTATTTGTTTTTTCAACCTATCCAATAGTTTTGGAGGGAAATCTGTAAACTTACAAATAAAAATGTCCGTCCTAACTATTATAATGTTATGTACAAGTTTGACATCACCCTCAATATGTTTAGAAAATTTAAATCTTACACTAAATTGACTTACACAAAACTTTCGCGAGCCAAGCCTCTTCTCAAAGATCTTGAAGTAGTAAATGAGAATGGAACAGATGAATATATCCTTGAGGTCCAGGAACGCCAACTTGGATGTGAGAACCTTCCATACCTGCAGATAAACAGACAGATTACATATGCAGAAATTGTCACATCAGCACTACACATTTGTACTAATTTTGATTTACTCAATCGCTCCATTGTGAAATAGCTCAATCAGTTGAGCATCTATCAATATCCAGGTGTCCCGAGTTTGAATCCCCACCCAGCCACAGTCTCCTTTATAAATAATATACAACATTGTGTCTCATTGACATTTGTCTCTCACAGCTGATTTAAGTGGGAAAGTTATCAGATAAGCAATGGTGGTGGTTGGGGAAGCGGGGGGGGTGCTCTCTTACTTGGTAACCTTAAAGGATCCGATAAAAGAGTGGTCAAATCAATCGATTGATTTACTGACTATTTTGCATCATTTTAATGCCATCGAGTGCTAACAGACGATCAGTTAACCTAACCACTGTTTCCTGCGGATCCTGAAAGGTTAACCAGTACTTGAGCACACCCCATCTCCACAAGTTACTGATAACTTTCCCACTTGAATCAGCAGTGAGAGACGAATGATAATGAGACACAATGTTGTATATCAATCA
This sequence comes from Panopea generosa, assembly GCA_029582155.1. Classification (NCBI taxonomy): domain Eukaryota; kingdom Metazoa; phylum Mollusca; class Bivalvia; order Adapedonta; family Hiatellidae; genus Panopea; species Panopea generosa. The sequence goes on from CM055907.1 coordinate 19,138,561, forward strand.
TCACAGAGACTGTTGCCGGCAGGGATTTGAACTCATGACCCCTGGATTGACAGTCAGACGCGTAATGACTGAGCTGATAGGGCCCGGCTGGTCATGTCAAATGATCTGGAATAAAATGATGCTAAATATTCAAACAAACTGAACAATGAAGTAAGCCAAGAGCTTGTTGCATTCCGTAATATTTTAGACTATATTTTGTTTGTACCCAGTAGTTTAAATCCACAAATTTCTCTTCCCTATCGCTTTATTCCATAGATAGGCGTTTTCCCACACCAAGCACAGAAGGTCTTTGAAAACAGTGCAGGAAGAGTTCAGATTGCTCGTAACGAGCAATCTGAACACTTCCTGCACTGTTTTTCACTCTGTCAGTTAATATAAACATAATTCACCCAATAATTCAAAAGCCTTCTGTATTAGAGGTGTCCAAAGGTGTCTATATTAGGTGTCCAAAGGCGTCTGTATGAAGTAAAGGGCTATGCAGGAGTGGTTGTTGTATAACAGCTGTTTTCTCTACCTGTCAGTTAGGTTTCAGTGTACTAAAAATACACCATTGGTCATATCCTTTAAAGGGAGTATATCAGTAATTTTGAAAAATGTGGAAATTTACTAAAAACATTTTTTTCCCCAATACGTAACATAATGCCTATAATATATACTGTATTGCCAAAAGGATTATCTATTTAAACATGCTAAAAAATTATATTGAAAATGGGTTTCCTAACTTGGGCTATGTGTCCAGGTTTGACTAAAATAGATTTCCCGCTTAAATTGCAACGTATTTTGTAACATATGTGTTTTAATTTGATTCATCATAAAGGCTTACAGTAAGTTACACATTGTAAAAAATATTAGAAAGAGTCTGAATTACACTGTAAAGGTCTTCAAGCAGTATTTACTGCTGTCCATTTTCAGATTGGGGATTTTGTTTCAAGTTTACAACTCCTATAAAAACGTTGTTTTTGTCATGTTTTTGGAGGATCTGATATACCAAACTATTCAGATTTTATTTATGATAATGAAATACATTTTCTCCATTTTAAAAATAATTGTATTTTTTAAGTTATTTATAGTGTTTTTTCCCCTGATATACTCACTTTAAGTCTGCCAAATAAATGAATTAACAATAATTAAGGAGTTTGCAAAATTATGCATTGGTAACTGAGAAATTTTAAACAAGAGGGCCAAGATATCGCTCACCTGACTGACCTTGAGTCATCCAACTTAAGTAGATTATATAATACATGTACACTCAAAATAAAAAAAAATGAGATGGGCGAGTAGATATAGAATTTTGAATTGTTTTGAAGATGTTACAGATGCGTAGAAAAGTTCAAACTTGGTAGAGGTTCACCCATGGTAAATGACAGTGAAATTACATCGAAATCAGGTCAATAGATTCTGACAAGAAGGCTTTTGAAGTTTTTACTATAGCTACCTATATAGTAAACTAGCACCTCACAGTGGCAGTCATATCTTTTAACAAATCACAACGGCTTGAACAAACTTGGTAAAGGGTCACCCAAGGAATATTTCTGCGAAATTGTTTTAAAATCGATCTGGTGGTTTCTGACAAGAAGATTTTTTTTAAGTTTTTACTTTAGCTTATATAGTAAACTAACCCCACACCCTGGCCGCCATGTTTTTTGACGAAGCACTACGGTTTGAACAAACTTGGTGATGGGTCATCCAAGGAACATTTCTGTGAAATTATTTTAAAATTGAGCCAGTACCAGTAGTTTCTGACAAGAAGATTTTTTAAGTTTTTACTAATTACACTTGCCCTGCCCACTGGTGGCCACGTTTATTGACAAATCAAGATGGCCTGAACCAACTTGGTAGAGGGTCACCTAAGGAACATTTCTGTGAAATTATTTTAAATTCGGGCCAGAAGTTTCTGACAAGAAGATTTTTTAAGTTTTTACTAATTAAACTTGCCCCGCTACCCCCTGGCGGCCATTTTTTTTGACGAATCAAAATGGCTTGAACAAACTTGGTGGAGGGTCACTCAAGGAACATTTCTGTGAAATTATTTTAAAATCAAGCCAGTACACTGACAAGAAATTGTTAGAAGCTAAAAGTTAAAGACGGACGACAGAAGACGGACAGTAGGCGATCACAAAAGCTCACCTGTGAGCCTTTGGCTCAGGTGAGCTAAAAAGGGCTCTCTGAGTTACATCATTCTTAAAATTATATAAAACCTGCCCTAGAGCCATTTTTCATCAAAGCCCAAAGGTTTGTTAATAACAAAGCCAAAGCTGTAAATAATTTTTTTTAATGAGATTTAATGCCATTTTCAACACATTTCAGGTTCATTTAAGCACAGTGGCATCCCAGCACCTGACTATCAGAAATGGTATTCCCCTAGCACTTGAATTCTTTAAAAAAAATTGCAAAAGCTTACTTTCCTCTAAATCATTATTTTTCTCAGTATATCTTTCCTCATTTTAATGCCTTAAATGAAACAAACAAAATATGATGACTTTGGCTGATTAACACAAGTTTTACTAGTAAAATGTATTTCAATGAGTGCCTTGCACAGCGCTTGTTAATGTGTTGAAGGTGTTTACGCGCTCTTACCCCAGGGCTTGCACTCCTTACTGTGGAGAACCTGAGCTAAATTATGGCATATCCAGTTTTATTGGTGAAGGAAAACGTCAGACTTGAGTAGAACCACGGTCCTACCAAAAACTGGTAAACTTTCTGAATATAAAGATTTTGGAGCAAACTGGACTCGAACCTACGGCCTTAGACACTAGGCCACGGAGAACCCTTTCTGGGCTTAAAGCCAACCTTTATTACATTATATCACACATCGAAATTAAGGTAAAGAAACGTATTAATCAAATATATTATAAGAGAGCTCCACATAACATGAAGGTGTACCTTATGTCAATGGATGCAACATATGAGAGGCTGCAAGGAAATCCAAAAATACATAAAACTGTACAACTCCACAAACAATGATAAATAACAGAAAAGTGTCCCAACACAGAAAATGGCTAAGGTAGCTGGAAGATGAATTATGTAGTCATGTGACATCATTGCCTGGTTATATCAAGGGCACCACTGACTTTCTAAACAAGGTGGCTCTGATACAGAAATCTCTTCCTGAATATATACCATACTGTGTTTTGTGTGAAAGCTCTTTACCTTGAGCGTGCCAAGAAATTATACCTATTTTGCTGTCTTTTCAATCAACTGGACTTTACTTACTGATAGCCAGATGAATGAACATGGTTACTGCTTCCTGTAATTTATTAAACGAGTTACCTGATATCTGTCGAAGACATCTGCTTGACTATAGATGAAGTATGGTTGGTAATGCTTCAGTGGAAAATTTAGCAAAACCGATGATCCTATCGCACTTCCCAACAAAAATTTACACACTGGAGCTCTGTCTGTAAATACAAATAGATAATTAGGCCATTATAAATTAATTGCTAGATTATCATCCAAATTTTTCTTAAAAATGGGGAGTTGGAGGATTTTATTTTTTATTTTAAATTTTTGGTTGTTTAAACAAAAAAACTTTTTTAATTTTCTTTTTTTTATGAAAATAATATTAATTGATTGATTGAATATTTAGCACCATTTTTATGCCATCGAGGGATAACAGACGATCAGTTAACCTAACCATTGTTTCCTGGTATTAACCAGTACTCTAGCACACCTCGTCTCCGAAAGTAACTGATAACTTTCCCTCTTGAATCAGTGGTGAGAGACCAATGATAATGAGACACAATGTCGTATATCAATCATCACAGATACTGTTGCCGGGTGGGGGATTCAAACTCACGACCCCTGGATTGATAGTCAGATGCTTAACCAACTGAGCTAATTGGGCCCGACGAAATATGAAAATAAAAAGGTTCAGAACGGCATAAAAATTAGGGGGCGGGTGGGAATGATAATCTAGCAAATGATTTATTATAGCCTTATGAGGACAATTTGAATATATTGTAATAAACAAAATGAAATTGTTTTGTTTGAATATTTAGCAATATTTTAAGCTATCGAGGGTTAACAGACAATTGGTTGAACTTATTACTCTTTCCTGGTATCCTGGAAGGTTAACCAGTACTTGAGCATACCGATCTTAGAAAGTTTACCAGGACTCAAGTATAATGATCCTATAAGGTTAACCAGTACTCGAGCATACCGGTCCTAGAAGGTTAACCAGTACTTGAGTATACCAATCCTAGACTGTTAAGTAGCACTCGAACATACCGATCCTAGAAGGTTAACTAGTACTCAAGCATACTGATCCTAGACGGTTAACCAGTACTCAAGTATACAGATTCTAGAAGGTTAACAAGTACTCAAGTATACTGATCTCTGCAAGTACATGTAACTGATAACTTTCCCACTTCAATCAGCTGTAAGAGATGAATGACAATGGATCAAAATGTTGTTTAAATCAATCAAAACAGAGATTTGTGACAGGGAGGAGATTTAAACTCCCTTCCTCTGGATTGATATTCACATGCTCTACAGACTGTGTTTACACATCTTAAAAAATGATTGAAACTGAATGGTGTTTTACTACAATCCAGACTTGCTACAACAATGTGGAGCCATAAAGACAGATCACGCAACCAATATCTGTGTATGGAAACAATCCCTTTGTTTACTATATATGCTATCAATTCATAACCTGAAAACATCTTTCTATCATTTTCCCCATTATCTTGTATTTAATATAATAATGATTGTATAAACTATATATATGTTAGTTGGGGCTCTCGCTTGCTTATTTTTGGGGCTGTTATTCCACCCCATTCCCAATGGCAAATAGTATCTTTTCCCCAAATCCAAAATAACAATTCCCAATTTCAAAATACAAAGAAACCAAATGAAATATTTTGGGGGAAAGTTTGGAGATTTTTTAATATTATAATGTAGTCTTCTACTAAATCATCACATTTATTATATAATAATGTACATTACACATATATAGTTATGTATAGTGAAGGAACCTGTGCTATGTAGTTTTCCAATTTCATTAAAAATAATGCCAATTTTTCCAAAGTTAGGGGCCAAGATCCCATTCTAATAAAAGGTCTGAATGAACTGAGGGAAGGCTTGCATGTTCACAGTTTTGCCCATCATGTCGTCTTTCTTTAATTTCTAGTCAGAATATGATGCGTTTACCAATGAGCTCATGAATACAGATCGACAGACAGACGAATGTGTTAAATTATGACAAGGACTTGTATAGGAAAGGAAACTTACATCTCCTGACTAACTGTTGATGAAACAGCACACAAAGGGTTTATAATTTGCAAATAAATCACTCATAATTCACAGGCAACTGATTTCCTGTACATAACTGGAAGTTGTTTGTAATCATAGATGTTTAAACATGTTTCAATCAAGCAAAATGCTCTTGAATTAGAGATATCAAGGTATCGTAATTTGTCATTATTTTAGCCGCTGTATACGTATTTTGGTACTTCAACCATTTTAAAACACACAATTCTGGGAATGGTATTGTTTTGATGATAATTTCATACTGCAGTGTAAGAATTTTGATTTCTGTTCCTGAGATGCATTTAAGTGAAGTTAATTAAAAACGAGATAATGCGAAATTCTGCGTGAATATGTGGGCGTTCACAAAATCTCAATCTGTTGCCTTTCCTTCTCTATATCATTCCTTGATTGTAATGAAAATATTTTTAATTCAAATAGACGATGCTCTATGGATAATATTCAGTTGGTGATGACATTCATGTCTTTTTAGTTTGACACTTTGCGTATCCAGTTATGTGATCAAAATTGGATGCTGCCGTTTTGTTGGGCTACCATGATCTAATGCGAATGTGAAGGTAATGGGCACGTTATTTGTTATCTATTTGGTAGAAAATAATTATCTTATAGTTATTTAAACGTTATTTACAAGCACTTATTATCAACATTTATTTTACATTGAACTATTTAACGGTGATTCTTAACAGATCGAAAATCGGTAACCCCATCATATAAGATTCTTCCAGGATACGTTGGACGAAATCTCTACACCAAAGAACCTCAATGTCTTCTCTATTTATACTAATTAAGTTAAACTGAGACATGCACATTTTGGATAAGTGGCTGGATAGTGTGTGTGTGTGTGTGGGGGGGGGGGGGGGGGGGGGGGGGGGGGCATTGCGTTGTCCAGTCTACGCACAGGACGCCTTAGTCAGATTTTATTTTTCATTCCAATAAAACTTTCGCAAAAATAATTATTTCGGTGACAACAACACGTTGTCAATGTGTTCAGAATTTATAACATCGAAACGTGGCACTAATTTATATTGTCTTAAGTCGTTTGTCCAATAGGATGTTCTGAAAACTTACTAAATCCATTTGATCGATGTGTTGAATCCATTTTCAACTTTCATTTTTTTACCACTTCCGCTAAGCGGTGTTAGTAAAAGTTACACAATTATAATAATACTCAACAGAATAGTGTACAATCAGGGTCAAAAGCACCGGTACCGGTGCATCGTTATTATATCGATGCGACGATATTTTTGCTTTAATGGTGCACCGATAAAATATACCGTTAAGATATATCGGTGTACCATTAAAAGTGGTGATCCATCCTTATAATATATCGATGCATCGTAATATACCTGTGTACTGCTATATAATCATAGGCGTAGTAGCTGGGGGCAAAGGGGGGCCGCCCCCTCCCAATATTCAGTTTCAGCATATACTTTGGAGCCTGGAAGTACATCCTCATACACCTTTTCCTCAGGTTGTAGCTCCCAACCCCCCACCAACACCACCCCAATATTTGAAACGCTCCTACACCAATGATAATATGAGTGCATCGCTATATTTTATCGGTCCACCACTATTTTTTATTGAGGCACCGCAATATTTCTATTGATCAACCGCTATAGGCATAGTACCACCATTGAAAAAAGGAATTGCTTCCGTGGGAAATTGGGGTATGAATACATGATTTCGGAAGTCTACGTTCACTTTGTCAACAGTGTACATACGTACTGAGCAGGATAAAATCTCATTTATGACACATGACCCCTACTTTTCTCATAATATTTTGGTAGTGCAGAGGATGACAAACAGTAATATGTAAGTTTCACTTCTTCCATTTGGGTCTCTCTATGAATGGCAAGCATTCAAACTTTTATTATTTACTATAGAATAAAGAACAAAGATCAATGGTGGGGTTACACCTATATTTTAAAGGTGGACCGATGTTCTATTAACGGTGCACCGTTACTTATTTATCCATCCACCGGTGTTTATTAGTGATGGACTGTTAAAAAAAATATACCGGTCCATCGCTATACTAGCCAGTCAGAAGCCTTGTTCTAAAATCATTACAGAAAACACACAGCTGAAATTTAGCGTGGCACCCCTAGCATTTCTTCAATAACTTTTCGAAACAATGTCTGAATTAAATAAGTGTACCAAAGTTAAGCTGACAAGTTTAAATCATAACCATAATTATATTTTTGCTCAGAATTCAAATATATTATGGATTGAAAACTAAAAATGTCAGAGTTAAAAGAAAAAGTGGTAGTTTAATGGTTTTTACTCATTTTTTTTTGGTCTAACAAATGTTATTACTCATGTACAGTTATACATATTTTAAAAAAAATTACACCGTTTTATACTTTAACGACTAAGTTTTTAACTGAGTTATTCTAATGAGTTATTGATTTAGTGGAGTGCATGGTTATTTAGAAGAGCATCGGACCCATAATCGAAGGGTCGTGGCTTCGATCATCCGCCACTGCTATATGTGGTGTCCTTGAGCAAAACGCCTTTTCCGCACATGCTTACTACTTGTTCTATTCAGGATGACTTCGCACACGATTTCTCTAAATTGTACTTACTTTATAAAATAAATGAAAGTAAAAATAAATTTAAATTGATTTATGCCCTATGCGGCCAAATTTCATTCGGTAACTTATCGTATCTAACTGATTTACAACTGTATACTCTCTACATTTATACTTATTTTTACTTATCTAAAAAATAAAATATGTATATAATTATGGTCTGTACGAGTCTGAACCTCCGATCGGTAACTGTTTCAATAAAACCTTTTTAATTTGAGTAGTCTAGCATTCGGTTAAAAAGACTGTCAAAATTAGCATACTGCCATTTTTTAAAAACTATTTTTAAGTTTCGATTCATAATTATTTTTGAACTCTGAGAAAAATATTTTATGATCGTTATTTAAACTTGTCAACAATTATATCAGCTTTACATTGGTACCATAATTATTAAATTCAGACATTGTTTATTGACGAGATACTAAGTATGCCCCTGAATTTCAACCGTGTGTATTGATTTGTTATTAGCCTTCTCCGAACTCTGTAAAGATTCGTGAAACATCGGGTATTTCCGTATCCTCCGTGTATAGCTCTAGAATACACAAACGATATTCGCCTGTGTTACAAGCCTGTGTTCATTCGCGTGAAAGTAACAAATTATGTGTCCGTTATTAAGTTGAATATATGGCGTGATTATATCAAATTTATTTTATCATGTGACTGGAAGTAGTTCAAAAATGGTGCCTTATTATGTCAGAGGTCTATTGCGTAGCATAAAAGCTGAGGTGATCAGAAAGTGATCGCACACCATCAACACAGCCTTACGGAAGGTGTAGCGTGAGATCCTGTCAGGCAATTATGGTATTAATCTTACCCTGGCCTACAGAAGTAGAAGTAGATGGCACATTTTGAGTTTTCCAAATATTGGAAACACGAATTCTCATTTTTTTTTTTATCATTTTCTCATTTTTAGCCGATATTTAATGAAAAAATAATAAAATTTCTTTAAATATCGATATGATTTTTTCGTCACCCATGGATAACTTTCAGTTTATAATCATTTATTTCAGCTCTATTATGGAGAAAACTCATAGCTTATAAATAAACATGCATATGCTTCATTTACCTTACTTCTTCCTTCATGTTTCTACATAAAATCTATATCTATGATGTGTTGTTAAAATGGTGTCCGGTTAAAACGAGAACACTACCGTTTTTTGTTAATACATTTTCATAAATATTTCCACATTTTTCATTTTCTACCTGTAATAGATATAGAAATAACTTAAGTTTAGAAGAAACATATTAAATATATGTAATTGATATTTGGAACTAGTCAATCTTTTTATCACCTTTAATTTGGTACCAAAGCTAAACATTCAGACAGAGGTTCAAAGAGTTATTAAAGAAATACTTAAAGTTCCATCCGAAATGTTCAGTCATGTATGTTGAATTGATATTAGCCTGCCAATCGCTGTAACTAAGTCACTGGTAAATGTATACAAAAAAATCCTAACCATTTGTTGAAAATGTATTCGGTGAAAAGATTGATTGATTGAACGCCATCGAGGGCTAACAGACGATCAGTTAACCTTACCACTGTCTCCAGGGATCCTGAATAGTTAACCAGTACTCGAGCACACCCCATCTCCGCAAGTAACAGATAACTTTCCCACTTGAATCAGCGGTGAGAAACGAATGATAATGAGACACAATGTCGTAAATCAATCATCACGTAGACTATTGCCGGGAGGGGTTTCGAACTCACGACCCTGGATTGATAATTGTAAATATATATAAATTAAAAATGAAATTGTAAGTACATTTGTCCAAAGCCTTTGACTTAGTTGACATTGACGTTCTTGTTCAAAAATTGAAAATGTACAAGTTACACAGAAATACGACAAAATGGTTTTCCTCATATTTAGAAATTATAACTCATTATACTTCTGGTATAACTTTCGCATAGTAAAAGCTGGTGTACCTCAGGGCTCCGTCTTAGGCCCCCTTTTATTTTTAATAACTATGAATGACTTGCCATTATTTGTGCAAAATACTTTCGTTGATATTTTTGCAGACGAGACTACCCTCTGTTTCAAATATTTCTCTTCCAAATGTTGTTAAATGCTTAACAGCGGATCACAATAATGTTGATGTATCGCATGTCTATCAATACAGCGAAATCTAAAGTGATGTATATTTCTTCCAAAAGCAAAGTTAACCGCATATGTAATGAATCTCACCTAATTCATTACAAAGATGAAGCTATTAATATAAGTATAGATGAAAAATTACTTGGAGTTATGATTGATAATACACTGTCCTGGCATACTCAAGTCGACAATGTTATATAGAAATGTAATTCATTACTTTATCTTCTATCTCGCATCAAAGTATTTCTTTCTGTACCAATGCGTAAGTTGTTTTTTAATGCTTACATTTTACCCAATTTAGATTACTGTTATGTAATTTGGGGAAATTGTAATATTCCACTTGTAGATAAAATGGTTAGGCTTCAAAAGAGAGCTGCTAGACTTATTCTCAATAAAAATTACGATACTCCTTCAACAGAATTATTTACAGAGCTTAAATGGATGACGTTTCCTGAAAGAGTTATATTTCAAAAAGCAGTACTCGTGTAGAAAACCATTAAATGACAATACTCCTGCATATCTCAACGATGTATTTACTCTAACAGCCAATGTTCATACACGCACATTACGGTCATCTTCTACTCTACAGTTGTATTCTCCTAAGTGTAATTCTGAAATGTTTCGAAATTCGCTTGCTTATTCAGGCTGTTGTTTGTGCAACTCTATTCTGTCTTATATAAAAATGCAAATTCTATTGATTTATTCAAATGAGTTCTTTATTCTTCTTCTTATTATTATCTTTCAAAATGTTCAAAATAAATCAATAATACCATTCAAATAAAAACAATAAGAATTAAAATAAGGAAAACGATTTTTTAAATAAGACGAAACAAGGATTATTTATTATCGCCATCTTGCCAAACAGAAGCATTTCTTGTTTCTGATGGTGGTATTACATAGGGATAGGTAGCTAATGAGTCCTAACAAATAATAGTCAGAATGATCTTTTTCAACGTTACTGGAAAGCCATTCATTCATATACGGAAGTCGTGCGCATCATGACGTGTTTTTGCCGTTGTAAATGCCTTATGATTATAATTTTTTTTAAATTTATAGTCACTCTCGTCTTATTCTACGTTACTCGAAACTCGTTCATTCATTATAGACACGCACTTGTCGAAGAGCACCATCATGGACTTGTATAGATAATTATAAGTCCATGGCACCATAAACTGTTGTACTCCACATACAGATAACGACACTATACGGCGTCAAAAGGACAAATCAGTTCTGATTCGAAACATTTGGTGGCCAAAAACAGATGTAAACAGTGGCACATGTAAACAGCGGCGAAATTCTCGAATTGCGTCTCGAGGTGATAACTATATCATAAATAGTATTTATCGATGGCAGATAATTGACTTAAATACATTATTTATAGTATTGTTTTCTGTAAGACACATATATGATAAACAATATTGCATACTATATTTTCCATACTAGACTATTTCAGACATTTCCCAAGAGTTATCTGATAATTGCTCTTGCACAATTTCATGATATTGGTGATGAAATACAGACAAGGACTTACACAGGATAGGAAACTATTTGCTGGGAATGATCTCGTTTTATAAAGAATTTCATTATGCAAAGAAAGAAGTTTTGATTTGTATATGTGAGATGAATGGAAGTTAAGCTATTTAAAAACGATATTTCGCGGGATTTTGCGTGAATACGCGAGCGTTCATAACAGCCCAATCAGTTGCTTTTCCTTCTCTTTAATAGTCCTTGGTACAGAGTAACATGGATTTGAAAACAAACTGACCGGTTTGCTAATTCATATCCACCGAGATGTCACAATATCATATACTAATTATACATGCATAAGTAATTGCAGGGAAAATATAATTGTATGATGATATGAGTCGACTATTCCAAACAAACTCTTACTCAATGTAATTATGTGTATTTAAAAGTAATCTGTTTGTTTAAAGTTTGTGTAGCCTGAATTTTAATCCAAATTACTTGTGATATAATGTCAATCACAAAGTCGTAGGACGCCAAATTAGCTGCGGCCACCATTATAAATTACGACACGTCTTGATTGGAAACCAAATGATCTTCCATAACAGCAAAAAAATAGCGTGCCAAAGATGGACATCACGAGAACCAACACACAGAGCACCCCGTCTATAAACCCGAGCGCAGTGTTTGCGTCTTTGTTTGGCTCGCAGTACTGTTTCACATCTAGTGGATAGCAGTTGCCCGAATCATGTGAATGCCGGCAGTTCCTACCGGAGTAAAAAACTATATCTGCACCGGCGCACACCGCACCGGAAATGAAGGCGAACACAGCGGAGAGAGACGCTATGCTTGCGTTAGTCACGCACGATGCAAAAAGGCCAACAACCTGAAAGGCAGAGAGAAACTACAATGAATAACGGTGTGAATTAATGTTCACGACTTAAAAGTTTATAACACTATCTTTTACACATTAAAGGGAATATATCAGTATTTTTCAAAATGTTTAAATTGGATAAAAACATTTTTTCCCCCATATAAACATGGCTATCTACACTTACTGACCTTGTTTTGCAAAAAAAGGATATATATTTAAACATGCCAAAATAATATATTGAAAAGGGATTTCCAAACTTACTTGAGTCTACGCGCCTAGGTAAGACTAAAACAAGACTTCCCGCTTAAAATTGCAACGTAGGGCCTATTTTGTGACGTATTAAATGAGTCACGTGATTGATTTCATTTTGATTTCTATTTGACCCGTTATACAGGTTAACATATTGTAAAAATGTCTCATCTTAGAAAGAGTCCGAATGACAATGCAATGGTCGTCAAGCATTATTTAAGTGTATCACTTTGATTTAAATATCGATTTTGTCACATATTGGCGGATTTGACATACCAGTCCATTCAGATTTTATCTATTAATGATAATGAGATGCTTTTTATCCTTTTTAAAGATGTTCTTATTTTTTAAGACATTCATAGCATTTTGTCCTGATAAACTACCTTTAAAGATAAATGTAACAGGGTCACACTGAAACTGTTATTTTTAGATTATTTAAAGTAGCAGAAAAATAACACTTTTTGTATTAATATAGTGACACTATTATCTAATAATGACATAAGGTGAACTGTTCAAAGAATATTGTCCATTGGCAGAGTTGAAATAATAAACCTAAGTAATTGATTAGAAACAACTGTTAAAATAATTCATGGAGAGAATCCAAAAACTAACAACATATGCACAAATACAGGCGGCTATGCTCATTTTGAGAGAACCTCATTAAACTGATTAGGGTATATCAATGATTATAGTTTATAGTTGAAGCACTAATAATGTGCAAATGTATACATAGATAATGCATTAATTGTAAAATGCGAATTTAGGCCTAACTACACATAAAAACACGTACGTAGCATCTGGTATTTGACGAGGTCACGTTGTCTCTGTGGACTTCATAAGCACCCTTGCGAGCGGCTAACTGCGCAAATACTCCTCCAATAAAACACTAAAAGAAGTTCGAAATAAACCGTATTGAAACACTTTATATGAATAAAATAAATAAATTTAATAATTAATATGGCAGATAATCCTTAGGTAAAAGAATTATGAATTATATATATTATAAGGCTTATAAAAAGTATTTTTTCTAAAATTTGCAAAAATACTGCGAAAATATACGGTGTCACATTGGGGCCATCATGGCATATTTAATAAATTAAGTAAAGTCGAAACAACGAAACTAAGAATAAATTATTTCGACTTTTGTTTCGTTATTTTCGAATTTTCATCATCGTAGTTTCGACTTTTCACCATCATTGTTTCGACTTTTCATCATCGTTTCGACTTAACTTAAAGGGTAACTTTAATGCAAAAATAATTTTTGCTTAATCAATTCAAACTGGTATTCTTAATATAATCCGCCAGTGCGCACCAGCACCAGTTGCCATATAGCACAGTTATACCAGTAAAATCTTATCGGCACTGGAAATAAATTCGCCATTCCATATATGGCGAAATGACGTCACCGGGGACCAACCAATCAGAATAACCGATTAAAATATCGCGCCAACCTGTCATCGTGTCACTTGCTGTAAACAAACATGGCTAATCGCATCGTTCTGCTTGTTTATGGTTATAAGAAGCTCTTACACACGTCAATGCGGGAAAACAGTATTCGATCAGAAATTGTTGGAAATAAAAATGTAATGACAGTGTTAGTTTGCATAAATCTCCTAACAGTAACTTGTTGGAAAGTGCATGGATTGAAATTGTGACACTCTTGATACGCGGGAATAACACAAATCTCCACAATTTCAATCGCTAAAACAATACATTTCAATTAATCAGTGATCACGCGAGGTCATTGAATTGTCCAGATTTACGCGGGAATAATTAAAATCTCCCCATTTTCAACCGCAAAATATATATTATATATTTATACATTTATTTTTCAAGAACCGGTTGTTTATATTCGCGTGGCATAGCAGTCTGCAGCAATATTATGCATGACACTATAGGTTACATTTGAAAATAGCGTCCAAACGTAAATACCCATGGCTGTGATCACGCGAGGTCATGGAATTTTCTAGAAAGATCTAGGTCAATTCTATTTTCCGAAAATGTACACCGATCTATTTTTATATTTTTGAAAAATCATGCGTGCCGGTTGTGATAATTGGCACCGTAATAAATCAATGTTTGTTTTCATTGCGATTACTGGGATAGGATCCTGTGCGGTGCGCTAATGTGGCTTACCGTTATTGCATCGGGAGGTTATAAGTTGGGGACGGAGTGTCGTAAATCATGTCAGTTTACAGTTCGGTAATTTACCAAAGCCGTGATATTTGTCCTGGGGTATATGGACTAATCAAATGCACGCGCCAATATGCGACAATACTGATTTGTTTTTACAGCTGACACCTGCGACTTGAATTTTTATACCATCAAGGGGGCAATAAAACCATATGGTGTCGCAGATCAGCATGATGTCTGCTGGTCATTATAATAAAGTAATTATTTTTTTAATTATCTGCTCGTCTGTGAAAGATCCCGTTTTAATTCATTTATAAATATTATACGCATTACAGATTTAGATAAATTTTGAATTTATGTCCGATCCGATTTTTATTTACATACATGTAGATCTACATGTAAACATATAGCACAGAGATTCTTTTTAATAATGCGCAAGAAGGGAAAGTTATAAAACGAGTTTGTTTTCTTTTTTCATAGGTAAAATTTTAGCATGGTAATGGAAGAACACATAATAGAATAATAATAAGTCATTTCTATTTTTACTGTTATATTAACGGATAAATTGTTACTAGACCTACAATAAGTATAATTAAAACTACCACTATCTATTATTGTTATTAATTATTCATAACAATAGATCTAATAATAAATATGTAGTAGTTGTATTAATTATATTTATGGTAGAAATTATTTATTATTAGTAGTAAAGGTAGTCCTTAATTATTATTGTAAATAATCTGTTTCTCCATCGAGTACCACCGGTTCTAACTGGTATGGTTGAATACCATAATCTATGGTTTCCTGTTCTTCATCACTGCTTGAGCCAGATAGTCACTAACGTCGATATCCCCATTAAAATAACTCTCGTGAAATGTTTTCGCCCATTGAAGCCATCTTGAATTAGATCGCGTTATGGGTATGACGTCATCGGGGACCTCGTTCGGGTAACTCCGTTAATTCTCCGTATTACCGTGAGAGGTGTAATGTGCGTTACTGTTTCCGTGATTTACTGATGAACAAGAGCGAATTTCATGAAAATAAAACCATTTTTATAAACCACCAATCGATTTTATTCAAATAATATAAAAAAAAAATAGCATTTTGGTTACCCTTTAATTTATAAAATATGCCGCGATGGTCCCCAACGGGACACCGTAAAAATGAGACGTTCTTTGATGTCACACTTTGTTCGTACGGAAACCTAAGACTTCAAAGCTTAGTGAAACAGGACCCTGCATCTCTCACTGAATGAGCTGGATCTTTAAAGTGTTTCAGCACGAAAAGGTAATGTGACACCACCAGGAAATAAGATTCCAGAGCCTGTCAAAATGGGTACCAAATTAAGGTATTAGATCTGTGATGCTCCCGGTATTAATGGAGTTACACCATGATCAATCGTAATCTTCCGTAACGAATTTCCGACAGCCGGAAAATCATTCGTGGTAGCTAAATTTAGTAAAATTGTCACATGACAAGGTGTTAATTATATGGTATATGTTTCTGAAATACTTATAGTGTAACGAGTAAATATCTTTACAAATATATATACGCATTTTGACATTTACTTTGTTGATATATGTATATATATAAGTACTCGACTTGTACTAAGCTCATGTTTATATGGTAAACGTAGGTGTCATTTTAGAAAATGGGCAAATTGTCAAATCATGCATATTGCAGTTCAACAGGTTGCAAGATAATGTGTTTATTCTGCGTGGTAAGTCTTTAAAAGAATATTTGTTTTAGCACATGAGAAGTAATCTTCCTTCTAGTTAATGTCAAACAGCCTCGTTGTGATGATACGCCACAAAGCGCATCGTGGTGGTACTAAAGTACACCATAAAGCGCCTCATGGTGGTACTGGTGTACGCCATAAAGCACCTCGTGGTGGTACTGATGTACGCCATAAAGTGCCTCATGGTGGTACTGGTGTACGCCATAAAGCGCTTCGCAGTGGTACTGGTGTACGCCATAAAGCGCCTCACGGTGGTACTGGTATACGCATAAAGCACCTCGTGGTAGTACTGGTGAACACCATAAACCGCCTCACGGTGGTACTGGTGAACGCTGTAAAGTGCCTCACGGTGGTACTGGTGTAGGCCATAAAGTGCTTCGTGGTGGTACTGATGTACGCCATAAAGTGCCTAACGGTGGTACTGGTGAACGCCATAAAGCGCCTCACGGTGGTTCTGGTGTATAGGATTGAATTCTTTTTTTCTGTTTTTTTATGCATGTGTAAAGAATGTTGAATTACGCACCAATCAAATAAAGTCCAAAGTCCAAAGGACTTTATGTCAGATTTGTGCGTGATTCAACATTCCGAAGGACTTTATGTCAGATTTGTGCGTGATTCGACATTCTTTACAAATGCATAAAAACCAGAAAAAATGAATTTAATCCTTATAATAAGTTATTCCAATCCTGATGATTATATTTAATTTGAGACTCCTCAAGTGAATGAAAAAAAAAAAAAAATAACTATACGCTGCAAAGTAAACGCGTAAGAATACATCTCCTCTGTATTGGTTGACATCAAATTCTCTAGATCTAATATCCAATAATATCGTAACGGCTATTGTTTCCATTATCAGATGAACTCTGTAACGTTAGTTGGTTAATTGTAAAATGACGAAATGTTTTGAGGTGAAAAAATTAAACACCCGCCTTTTATCTCTCCATTTAAACAAATAAAAGCAATCAATAATTCCAGGAAATACCCACACAGTGTAGACGATGACGTCATTGTTTAGTTTTTGGCTACACGATTGTCCACGCTCATTGATGGAGAATCCGAATTTGGAACGTTTTAGACTACTTTTACGTGCAAGGTTTGTGTATTTACATTGTCTCACGATCGTCGGCTTCTGAACTTCAACTACATGTACATGATTTGATTTGATTTTTCCTGTCGAATAAATTGGTCTGTGGAAACTTTTGTCAACGACTAGCATTCACGTTCGGTAAACCAGGATTGTGTTCAATGGTACACTATTCATCTCGAATATGAACATTTTATGACCTACTTCATTGTTTCTCAAAATGACTTATGGTCTAATTGTGATGCCCGGTTAAATCGCTGAACCAAAGACATCTATAAAATAATAAACCGATGAAAACAGCTAGGACTAGATCTAACATTTGTTTCTGTTGTATTTTATTATTAAAATAAGCATGGAACCGTTGTGAACGTCATTTAAGTTCGTATATTGTTAAACCGATCATCAAAATGTCGATGCTTCTTTGTTTACGCGAGAAACGTAAAAATAGTCCGGCTCCAGGGTTTTATCGAAAAATAGAAGTCTTTAAAAAATTGACGTTGTCTAATGAAAATGCTTTAAATACAAATATGATAATAAGATTGGAATTATAACGCCATAAAGCGCCTCAAGGTGATACTGGTGTACGTCATAAAGCGCCTTACGGTGGTACTGGTGTACGCCATAAAGATTATCAGGGTGGTACTGGTGTACGCAATAAAGCGCCTCACGGTGGTACTGGTATACGCATAAAGCACCTCGTGGTAGTACTGGTGAACACCATAAACCGCCTCACGGTGGTACTGGTGAACGCTGTAAAGTGCCTCACGGTGGTACTGGTGTAGGCCATAAAGTGCTTCGTGGTGGTACTGATGTACGCCATAAAGTGCCTAACGGTGGTACTGGTGAACGCCATAAAGCGCCTCACGGTGGTTCTGGTGTATAGGATTGAATTCTTTTTTTCTGTTTTTTTATGCATGTGTAAAGAATGTTGAATTACGCACCAATCAAATAAAGTCCAAAGTCCAAAGGACTTTATGTCAGATTTGTGCGTGATTCAACATTCCGAAGGACTTTATGTCAGATTTGTGCGTGATTCGACATTCTTTACAAATGCATAAAAACCAGAAAAAATGAATTTAATCCTTATAATAAGTTATTCCAATCCTGATGATTATATTTAATTTGAGACTCCTCAAGTGAATGAAAAAAAAAATAAAATAACTATACGCTGCAAAGTAAACGCGTAAGAATACATCTCCTCTGTATTGGTTGACATCAAATTCTCTAGATCTAATATCCAATAATATCGTAACGGCTATTGTTTCCATTATCAGATGAACTCTGTAACGTTAGTTGGTTAATTGTAAAATGACGAAATGTTTTGAGGTGAAAAAATTAAACACCCGCCTTTTATCTCTCCATTTAAACAAATAAAAGCAATCAATAATTCCAGGAAATACCCACACAGTGTAGACGATGACGTCATTGTTTAGTTTTTGGCTACACGATTGTCCACGCTCATTGATGGAGAATCCGAATTTGGAACGTTTTAGACTACTTTTACGTGCAAGGTTTGTGTATTTACATTGTCTCACGATCGTCGGCTTCTGAACTTCAACTACATGTACATGATTTGATTTGATTTTTCCTGTCGAATAAATTGGTCTGTGGAAACTTTTGTCAACGACTAGCATTCACGTTCGGTAAACCAGGATTGTGTTCAATGGTACACTATTCATCTCGAATATGAACATTTTATGACCTACTTCATTGTTTCTCAAAATGACTTATGGTCTAATTGTGATGCCCGGTTAAATCGCTGAACCAAAGACATCTATAAAATAATAAACCGATGAAAACAGCTAGGACTAGATCTAACATTTGTTTCTGTTGTATTTTATTATTAAAATAAGCATGGAACCGTTGTGAACGTCATTTAAGTTCGTATATTGTTAAACCGATCATCAAAATGTCGATGCTTCTTTGTTTACGCGAGAAACGTAAAAATAGTCCGGCTCCAGGGTTTTATCGAAAAATAGAAGTCTTTAAAAAATTGACGTTGTCTAATGAAAATGCTTTAAATACAAATATGATAATAAGATTGGAATTATAACGCCATAAAGCGCCTCAAGGTGATACTGGTGTACGTCATAAAGCGCCTTACGGTGGTACTGGTGTACGCCATAAAGATTATCAGGGTGGTACTGGTGTACGCAATAAAGCGCCTCACGGTGGTACTGGTATACGCATAAAGCACCTCGTGGTAGTACTGGTGAACACCATAAACCGCCTCACGGTGGTACTGGTGAACGCTGTAAAGTGCCTCACGGTGGTACTGGTGTAGGCCATAAAGTGCTTCGTGGTGGTACTGATGTACGCCATAAAGTGCCTAACGGTGGTACTGGTGAACGCCATAAAGCGCCTCACGGTGGTTCTGGTGTATAGGATTGAATTCTTTTTTTCTGTTTTTTTATGCATGTGTAAAGAATGTTGAATTACGCACCAATCAAATAAAGTCCAAAGTCCAAAGGACTTTATGTCAGATTTGTGCGTGATTCAACATTCCGAAGGACTTTATGTCAGATTTGTGCGTGATTCGACATTCTTTACAAATGCATAAAAACCAGAAAAAATGAATTTAATCCTTATAATAAGTTATTCCAATCCTGATGATTATATTTAATTTGAGACTCCTCAAGTGAATGAAAAAAAAAATAAAATAACTATACGCTGCAAAGTAAACGCGTAAGAATACATCTCCTCTGTATTGGTTGACATCAAATTCTCTAGATCTAATATCCAATAATATCGTAACGGCTATTGTTTCCATTATCAGATGAACTCTGTAACGTTAGTTGGTTAATTGTAAAATGACGAAATGTTTTGAGGTGAAAAAATTAAACACCCGCCTTTTATCTCTCCATTTAAACAAATAAAAGCAATCAATAATTCCAGGAAATACCCACACAGTGTAGACGATGACGTCATTGTTTAGTTTTTGGCTACACGATTGTCCACGCTCATTGATGGAGAATCCGAATTTGGAACGTTTTAGACTACTTTTACGTGCAAGGTTTGTGTATTTACATTGTCTCACGATCGTCGGCTTCTGAACTTCAACTACATGTACATGATTTGATTTGATTTTTCCTGTCGAATAATTGGTCTGTGGAAACTTTTGTCAACGACTAGCATTCACGTTCGGTAAACCAGGATTGTGTTCAATGGTACACTATTCATCTCGAATATGAACATTTTATGACCTACTTCATTGTTTCTCAAAATGACTTATGGTCTAATTGTGATGCCCGGTTAAATCGCTGAACCAAAGACATCTATAAAATAATAAACCGATGAAAACAGCTAGGACTAGATCTAACATTTGTTTCTGTTGTATTTTATTATTAAAATAAGCATGGAACCGTTGTGAACGTCATTTAAGTTCGTATATTGTTAAACCGATCATCAAAATGTCGATGCTTCTTTGTTTACGCGAGAAACGTAAAAATAGTCCGGCTCCAGGGTTTTATCGAAAAATAGAAGTCTTTAAAAAATTGACGTTGTCTAATGAAAATGCTTTAAATACAAATATGATAATAAGATTGGAATTATAACGCCATAAAGCGCCTCAAGGTGATACTGGTGTACGTCATAAAGCGCCTTACGGTGGTACTGGTGTACGCCATAAAGATTATCAGGGTGGTACTGGTGTACGCAATAAAGCGCCTCACGGTGGCACTTGCGTATGCCATAAAGCGCCTCACGGTGGCACTGGTTTATGGCAAAAAGCGACTCACGGAGGCACTGGTGAAGGCCATAAAGCGCCACGTGATGGTACCGTGGTAGTACTGATGTATGCCATAAAGTGCTTCGTGCTGGCACTGATGTATGCCATAAAATGCCTCGTGATGGCACTGTACGCCATAAAGCGCCTTACGGTGGTACTGGTGTACACCATAAAGATTCTCACGGTGCGCTGGTGTAGCCCATAAAGCGCCGCACGGTGGCACTGGTGTATGCCATAAAGCGCCTCACGGTGGCACTGGTGTAGGCCATAAAATGCTTCACGGTGGCACTGGTGTAGGCCATAAAATGCTTCACGGTGCGCTGGTGTAGGCCATAAAGCACGTCTGTAGGCAATAAAGTGGTGCCCCGTGGTGGTACTGATGTACGCCATAAAGTGGCGCCCCGTGGTGGTACTGATGTATGCTATAAAGTGTTTCATGCTGGCACTGATGAACGCCATAAAGCGCCTCGTGGTGGCACTGATGTACGCCATAAAGCGTCTCGGGGTGGCACTGATGTACGCCATAAAGCGCCTCACGGTGGTACTGATGTACGCCATAAAGCGCCTCACGGTGGCACTGATGTAAGCCATAAAGCGCCTCACGGTGGTACTGATGTACGTCATAAAGCGCCTCGTGGTGGTACTGATGTATGCCATAAAGCACCTCATTGTGTTACTGGTGTACGCCATAAAGCGCCTCGTGGTGGTACTAATGTATGCCATAAAGCACCTCACGGTGTAACTGATGTACGCCATAAAGCGACATTTCTGCCATTGGAAGATTGAATATATTTAGTTATTATTTATCCCTTCAAATAACTTCAAAATGAGAAAGAAATGCTTACAATAATGCCTGTCACAAGTGGACCAAAGTTAAAAACGGGGAAGCCAATATTTTCAGCTGCAACAACTAGAGTAGCTACCCCTGACCCAATTGTTGCTATCGCCAGGAGGAGTTGTATTACACTGAACGTTTTCATCTTTTTTAGTCCACGTGCTCTTTGTTCCTTCAGCATATCTGCGAATAGAACACTAAGATTAACGACACATTGAATTATACGTTAAATTCAATTTTAAGTCCATTTTATTACATGTGTTTTATAGAAATGAAACAAAAGTAAAGTTTACTCTAACATTCCATGTGTAAGAAATTTCCACACAGACATACATATAGACATGTACAAGCAATATTTCCAAAACAATCCATAGCCTGATGTTGATAAAGTCACCAAGGTAAACCTTTCAGGTGAAGGTTGTGAAAATCGAAATGCTTTTCTATTTAATTTTAGACCGCGGCGTGGTCTAGTGGTAGAGCGTCCGCCTCGCATGCGGAAGGTCGTGGGTTCAATCCCCGGCCGGGTCATACCAAAGACTTTAAAAATGGTACTAGAAGTTTCCTCGATTGACGCTCAGCATTTAGAGGAGAGTTCTAGGTCTGGTCGACCCGGTGTCAGTATAATGTGACTGGGTGGGGTATCATACCATGTGTCTGCGGCATGATACTCCAGTGTGACAGCGCTCAGAATACTGTCTCAAGTAGACACCGTCGCAATATGACTGAAAAATTGTTGAAAGCGACGCTAAACACCATATAACAACAACTGTTTAATTTTGGTTGCATTTTAGGGATGTAAAAATAATAACGGTCATCGGACCTAACAACTTGACCACCATAGCTCAAATTATATTGTTTTGATCTCGTGGTCTTATGACTTAGCGCCCAACCAAGATCGGCCCGCCATGGCCATTTGTGATGGCCTTGAGTAATAAACTAAATTCGCATATGCATATATGCTATCTACTGGTTCTTTTCAGGAAGATTTAGAGCATGGTTTGTAAGCTGTAAGAACTTTTTACAATCGATGTAAAATAATACGCTTAGTTTATACTAATTTATTATAGATCGTTTGAGATGAAAGCTCAAAGCTTATAGTATATTCACAGTTCTCGAGTCAGTTTCCTGGATAGAACTAGTACTGATTGTTGATGTTTGTGAGGCATCGAGCTGGGGACATAAATCACAACCTCTAGCGGGAGAAGCCAGCACTCTCCACTACATTATCAATCCGTAATGAAGAGATAATAACTAGTACTGATTGTTGTTGTTGTTGTTTGAGAGGCATAGGATCGAGCTGGGGAAAGAAACCACAACCTCTGGCGGGAGAAGCCAGCACACTCCACTACATTATCCATCCGTAATGAAGAGATAATAACTAGTACTGATTGTTGTTGTTGTTGTTTGAGAGGCATAGGATCGAGCTGGGGACAGAAACCACAACCTCTGGCGGGAGAAGCCAGCACTCTCCACTACATTATCAATCCGTAATGAAGAGACAATAACTAGTACTGATTGTTGTTGTTGTTTGAGAGGCATAGGATCGAGCTGGGGACAGAAAACACAACCTCTGGCGGGAGAAGCCAGCACACTCCACTACATTATCCATCCGTAATGAAGAGATAATAACTAGTACTGATTGTTGTTGTTGTTTGAGAGGCATAGGATCGAGCTGGGGACAGAAACCACAACCTCTGGCGGGAGAAGCCAGCACTCTCCACTACATTATCCATCCGTAATGAAGAGACAATAACTAGTACTGATTGTTGTTGTTGTTTGAGAGACATAGGATCGAGTTTGGGACATAAACCACAACCTCTGGCGGGAGAAGCCAGCACTCTCCACTACATTATCCATCCTTAATGAAGAGACAATAACTAGTACTGATTGTTGTTGTTGTTTGAGAGACATAGGATCGAGTTTGGGACATAAACCACAACCTCTGGCGGGAGAAGCCAGCACTCTCCACTACATTATCCATCCTTAATGAAGAGACAATAACTAGTACTGATTGTTGTTGTTGTTTGAGAGACATAGGATCGAGTTTGGGACATAAACCACAACCTCTGGCGGGAGAAGCCAGCACTCTCCACTACATTATCCATCCTTAATGAAGAGACAATAACTAGTACTGATTGTTGTTGTTGTTTGAGAGGCATAGGATCGAGTTTGGGACATAAACCACAACCTCTGGCGGGAGAAGCCAGCACTCTCCACTACATTATCCATCCTTAATGAAGAGACAATAACTAGTACTGATTGTTGTTGTTGTTTGAGAGGCATAGGATCGAGCAGGGGACAGAAACCACAACCTCTAGCGAAAGTTCAGCACTCTCCACTACATTATCCATCCGTAATGAAGAGACAATAACTAGTACTGATTGTTGTTGTTGTTGTTGTTTGAGAGGAATAGGATCGAGCTGGGGACATAAACCACAACCTCTAGCGAAAGTTCAGCACTTTCCACTACATTATCCATCCGTAATGAAGAGACAATAACTAGTACTGATTGTTGTTGTTGTTTGAGAGGCATAGGATCGAGCTGGGGACAGAAACCACAACCTCTAGCGAAAGTTCAGCACTTTCCACTACAGTATCCATCCGTAATAAAGAGACAATAACTAGTACTGATTGTTGTTGTTGTTCGAGAGGCATAGGATCGAGCTGGGGAAAGAAACCACAACCTCTGGCGGGAGAAGCCAGCACTCTCCACTACATTATCCATCCGTAATAAAGAGACAATAACTAGTACTGATTGTTGTTGTTGTTTGAGAGACATAGGATCGAGCTGGGGACAGAAACCACAACCTCTAGCGAAAGTTCAGCACTTTCCACTACAGTATCCATCCGTAATAAAGAGACAATAACTAGTACTGATTGTTGTTGTTGTTCGAGAGGCATAGGATCGAGCTGGGGAAAGAAACCACAACCTCTGGCGGGAGAAGCCAGCACTCTCCACTACATTATCCATCCGTAATAAAGAGACAATAACTAGTACTGATTGTTGTTGTTGTTTGAGAGACATAGGATCGAGCTGGGGACAGAAACCACAACCTCTAGCGAAAGTTCAGCACTTTCCACTACAGTATCCATCCGTAATAAAGAGACAATAACTAGTACTGATTGTTGTTGTTGTTTGAGAGACATAGGATCGAGCTGGGGACAGAAACCACAACCTCTAGCGAAAGTTCAGCACTTTCCACTACAGTATCCATCCGTAATGAAGAGACAATAACTAGTACTGATTGTTGTTGTTGTTTGAGAGACATAGGATCGAGCTCGGGACAGAAACCACAACCTCTGGCGGGAGAAGCCAGCACACTCCACTACATTATCCATCCGTAATGAATAGACAATAACTAGTACTGATTGTTGTTGTTGTTTGAGAGACATAGGATCGAGTTTGGGACATAAACCACAACCTCTGGCGGGAGAAGCCAGCACTCTCCACTACATTATCCATCCGTAATGAAGAGACAATAACTAGTACTGATTGTTGTTGTTGTTTGAGAGACATAGGATCGAGTTTGGGACATAAACCACAACCTCTGACGGGAGAAGCCAGCACACTCCACTACATTATCCATCCGTAATGAATAGACAATAACTAGTACTGATTGTTGTTGTTGTTTGAGAGACATAGGATCGAGTTTGGGACATAAACCACAACCTCTGGCGGGAGAAGCCAGCACTCTCCACTACATTATCCATCCGTAATGAAGAGACAATAACTAGTACTGATTGTTGTTGTTGTTGTTGTTTGAGAGGCATAGGATCGAGCTGGGGACAGAAACCACAACCTCTGGCGGGAGGCTAGCACTCTCCACTACATTATCCATCCATAATGAATAGACAATAACTAGTACTGATTGTTGTTGTTGTTTGAGAGGCATAGGATCGAGCTGGGGACGTACACAACAACTTCTGGCGGGAGAAGCCAGCACTCTCCACTACATTATCCATCCGTAATGAATAGACAATAACTAGTACTGATTGTTGTTGTTGTTTGAGAGACATAGGATCGAGTTTGGGACATAAACCACAACCTCTGGCGGGAGAAGCCAGCACTCTCCACTACATTATCCATCCGTAATGAAGAGACAATAACTAGTACTGATTGTTGTTGTTGTTTGAGAGGCATAGGATCGAGCTGGGGACAGAAACCACAACCTCTGGCGGGAGAAGCCAGCACTCTCCACTACATTATCCATCCGTAATGAAGAGACAATAACTAGTACTGATTGTTGTTGTTGTTTGAGAGACATAGGATCGAGTTTGGGACATAAACCACAACCTCTGGCGGGAGAAGCCAGCACTCTCCACTACATTATCCATCCGTAATGAAGAGACAATAACTAGTACTGATTGTTGTTGTTGTTTGAGAGGCATAGGATCGAGCTGGGGACAGAAACCACAACCTCTGGCGGGAGAAGCCAGCACTCTCCACTACATTATCCATCCGTAATGAAGAGACAATAACTAGTACTGATTGTTGTTGTTGTTTGAGAGACATAGGATCGAGCTGGGGACAGAAACCACAACCTCTGGCGGGAGGCTAGCACTCTCCACTACATTATCCATCCATAATGAATAGACAATAACTAGTACTGATTGTTGTTGTTGTTTGAGAGTCATAGGATCGAGCTGGGGACATACACAACAACTTCTGGCGGGAGAAGCCAGCACTCTCCACTACATTATCCATCCGTAATGAATAGACAATAACTAGTACTGATTGTTGTTGTTGTTTGAGAGACATAGGATCGAGTTTGGGACATAAACCACAACCTCTGGCGGGAGAAGCCAGCACTCTCCACTACATTATCCATCCGTAATGAAGAGACAATAACTAGTACTGATTGTTGTTGTTGTTGTTTGAGAGGCATAGGATCGAGCTGGGGACAGAAACCACAACCTCTGGCGGGAGAAGCCAGCACTCTCCACTACATTATCCATCCGTAATGAACAGACAATAACTAGTACTGATTGTAGTTGTTGTTTGAGAGACATAGGATCGAGTTTGGGACATAAACCACAACCTCTGGCGGGAGAAGCCAGCACACTCCACTACATTATCCATCCGTAATGAATAGACAATAACTAGTACTGATTGTTGTTGTTGTTTGAGAGACATAGGATCGAGTTTGGGACATAAACCACAACCTCTGGCGGGAGAAGCCAGCACTCTCCACTACATTATCCATCCGTAATGAAGAGACAATAACTAGTACTGATTGTTGTTGTTGTTTGAGAGACATAGGATCGAGCTTGGGACAGAAACCACAACCTCTGGCGGGAGAAGCCAGCACACTCCACTACATTATCCATCCGTAATGAAGAGACAATAACTAGTACTGATTGTTGTTGTTTGAGAGGCATAGCATCGAGCTGGGGACAGAAACCACAACCTCTGGCGGGAGAAGCCAGCACTCTCCACTACATTATCCATCCGTAATGAAGAGACAATAACTAGTACTGATTGTTGTTGTTGTTTGAGAGACATAGGATCGAGCTGGGGACAGAAACCACAACCTCTGGCGGGAGAAGCCAGCACTCTCCACTACATTATCCATCCGTAATGAAGAGACAATAACTAGTACTGATTGTTGTTGTTTGAGAGGCATAGCATCGAGCTGGGGACAGAAACCACAACCTCTGGCGGGAGAAGCCAGCACTCTCCACTACATTATCCATCCGTAATGAAGAGACAATAACTAGTACTGATTGTTGTTGTTGTTGTTGTTTGAGAGGAATAGCATCGAGCAGGGGACAGAAACCACAATCTCTAGCGGGAGAAGCCAGCACTCTCCACTACATTATCCATCCGTAATGAATAGACAATAACTAGTACTGATTGTAGTTGTTGTTTAAGAGGCATAGGATCGAGCTGGGGACACAAACCACAACCTCTGGCGGGAGAAGCCAGCACTCTCCACTATATTATCCATCCGTAATGAAGAGACAATAACTAGTACTGATTGTTGTTGTTTGAGAGGCATAGCATCGAGCTGGGGACAGAAACCACAACCTCTGGCGGGAGAAGCCAGCACTCTCCACTACATTATCCATCCGTAATGAATAGACAATAACTAGTACTGATTGTAGTTGTTGTTTAAGAGGCATAGGATCGAGCTGGGGACATACACAACAACCTCTGGCGGGAGAAGCCAGCACTCTCCACTATATTATCCATCCGTAATGAAGAGACAATAACTAGTACTGATTGTTGTTGTTGTTTGAGAGGCATAGCATCGAGCTGGGGACAGAAACCACAACCTCTGGCGGGAGAAGCCAGCACTCTCCACTACATTATCCATCCGTAATGAAGAGACAATAACTAGTACTGATTGTTGTTGTTGTTTGAGAGACATAGGATCGAGTTTGGGACATAAACCACAACCTCTGGCGGGAGAAGCCAGCACTCTCCACTACATTATCCATCCGTAATGAAGAGACAATAACTAGTACTGATTGTTGTTGTTGTTGTTGTTTGAGAGGAATAGCATCGAGCAGGGGACAGAAACCACAATCTCTGGCGAAAGTTCAGCACTCTCCACTACATTATCCATCCGTAATGAAGAGACAATAACTAGTAGTGATTGTTGTTGTTGTTTGAGAGGCATAGGATCGAGCTGGGGACAGAAAACACAACCTCTGGCGGGAGAAGCCAGCCCTCTCCACTACATTATCCATCCGTAATGAAGAGATAATAACTAGTACTGATTGTTGTTGTTTGAGAGGCATTGGATCGAGCTGGGGACAGAAACCACAACCTCTGGCGGGAGAAGCCAGCACTCTCCACTACATTATCCATCCGTAATGAAGAGACAATAACTAGTACTGATTGTTGTTGTTTGAGAGGCATAGGATCGAGCTGGGGACAGAAACCACAACCTCTGGCGGGAGAAGCCAGCACTCTCCACTACATTATCCATCCGTAATGAAGAGACAATAACTAGTACTGATTGTTGTTGTTTGAGAGGCATAGGATCGAGCTGGGGACAGAAACCACAACCTCTGGCGGGAGAAGCCAGCCCTCTCCACTACATTATCCATCCGTAATGAAGAGACAATAACTAGTACTGATTGTTGTTGTTGTTGTTGTTTGAGAGGAATAGCATCGAGCAGGGGACAGAAACCACAATCTCTAGCGAAAGTTCAGCACTCTCCACTACATTATCCATCCGTAATGAAGAGACAATAACTAGTACTGATTGTTGTTGTTGTTTGAGAGGCATAGGATCGAGCTGGGGACAGAAACCACAACCTCTGGCGGGAGAAGCCAGCACTCTCCACTACATTATCCATC
This sequence comes from Panopea generosa, assembly GCA_029582155.1. Classification (NCBI taxonomy): domain Eukaryota; kingdom Metazoa; phylum Mollusca; class Bivalvia; order Adapedonta; family Hiatellidae; genus Panopea; species Panopea generosa. The sequence continues at coordinate 19,167,920 of CM055907.1, forward strand.
CGTAATGAAGAGACAATAACTAGTAGTGATTGTTGTTGTTGTTTGAGAGGCATAGGATCGAGCTGGGGACAGAAAACACAACCTCTGGCGGGAGAAGCCAGCCCTCTCCACTACATTATCCATCCGTAATGAAGAGATAATAACTAGTACGGATTGTTGTTGTTGTTGTTGTTGTTGTTTGAGAGGCATAGGATCGAGTTGGGGACAGAAACCACAACCTCTGGCGGGAGAAGCCAGCACTCTCCACTACATTATCCATCCGTAATGAAGAGACAATAACTAGTACTGATTGTTGTTGTTGTTGTTGTTTGAGAGGCATAGGATCGAGCAGAGGACAGAAACCACAATCTCTAGCGAAAGTTCAGCACTCTCCACTACATTATCCATCCGTAATGAAGAGACAATAACTAGTACTGATTGTTGTTGTTGTTTGAGAGGCATAGGATCGAGCTGGGGACAGAAACCACAACCTCTGGCGGGAGAATCCAGCCCTCTCCAATACATTATCCATCCGTAATGAAGAGATAATAACTAGTACGGATTGTTGTTGTTGTTGTTGTTGTTGTTGTTTGAGAGGCATAGGATCGAGTTGGGGACAGAAACCACAACCTCTGGCGGGAGAAGCCAGCACTCTCCACTACATTATCCATCCGTAATGAAGAGACAATAACTAGTACTGATTGTTGTTGTTGTTTGAGAGGCATAGGATCGAGCTGGGGACAGAAACCACAACCTCTGGCGAGAGAAGCCAGCCCTCTCCACTACATTATCCATCCGTAATGAAGAGATAATAACTAGTACGGATTGTTGTTGTTGTTGTTGTTGTTGTTGTTTGAGAGGCATAGGATCGAGTTGGGGACAGAAACCACAACCTCTGGCGGGAGAAGCCAGCACTCTCCACTACATTATCCATCCGTAATGAAGAGACAATAACTAGTACGGATTGTTGTTGTTGTTGTTTGAGAGGCATAGGATCGAGTTGGGGACAGAAACCACAACCTCTAGCGAAAGTTCAGCACTCTCCACTACATTATCCATCCGTAATGAAGAGACAATAACTAGTAGTGATTGTTGTTGTTGTTTGAGAGGCATAGGATCGAGCTGGGGACAGAAACCACAATCTCTAGCGAAAGTTCAGCACTCTCCACTACATTATCCATCCGTAATGAAGAGACAATAACTAGTACTGATTGTTGTTGTTGTTGTTGTTTGAGAGGAATAGGATCGAGCAGGGGACAGAAACCACAACCTCTAGCGAAAGTTCAGCACTCTCCACTACATTATCCATCCGTAATGAAGAGACAATAACTAGTAGTGATTGTTGTTGTTGTTTGAGAGGCATAGGATCGAGCAGGGGACAGAAACCACAACCTCTAGCGAAAGTTCAGCACTCTCCACTACATTATCCATCCGTAATGAAGAGACAATAACTAGTAGTGATTGTTGTTGTTGTTTGAGAGGCATAGGATCGAGCTGGGGACAGAAAACACAATCTCTAGCGAAAGTTCAGCACTTTCCACTACAGTATCCATCCGTAATGAAGAGACAATAACTAGTACTGATTGTTGTTGTTGTTTGAGAGACATAGGATCGAGCTGGGGACATAAACCACAACCTCTGGCGGGAGAAGCCAGCACACTCCACTACATTATCCATCCGTAATGAAGAGATAATAACTAGTACTGATTGTTGTTGTTGTTGTTGTTGTTGTTTGAGAGGCATAGGATCGAGCAGGGGACATAAACCACAACCTCTGGCGGGAGAATCCAGCCCTCTCCACTACATTATCCATCCGTAATGAAGAGATAATAACTAGTACGGATTGTTGTTGTTGTTGTTGTTGTTGTTTGAGAGGCATAGGATCGAGTTGGGGACAGAAACCACAACGTCTGGCGGGAGAAGCCAGCACTCTCCACTACATTATCCATCCGTAATGAAGAGACAATAACTAGTACTGATTGTTGTTGTTGTTGTTGTTTGAGAGGCATAGGATCGAGCTGGGGACAGAAACCACAACGTCTGGCGGGAGAAGCCAGCACTCTCCACTACATTATCCATCCGTAATGAAGAGACAATAACTAGTACTGATTGTTGTTGTTGTTTGAGAGACATAGGATCGAGCAGGGGACAGAAACCACAACCTCTGGCGGGAGAAGCCAGCACTCTCCACTACATTATCCATCCGTAATGAAGAGACAATAACTAGTACTGATTGTTGTTGTTGTTTGAGAGGCATAGGATCGAGCTGGGGACAGAAACCACAACCTCTGGCGGGAGAAGCCAGCACTCTCCACTACATTATCCATCCTTAATGAAGAGACAATAACTAGTACTGATTGTTGTTGTTGTTTGAGAGGCATAGGATCGAGTTTGGGACATAAACCACAACCTCTGGCGGGAGAAGCCAGCACTCTCCACTACATTATCCATCCTTAATGAAGAGACAATTACTAATAGTGATTGTTGTTGTTGTTTGAGAGGCATAGGATCGAGCTGGGGACAGAAACTAGAACCTCTGGCGGGAGGCTAGCACTCTCCACTTAAGTATCCATTAGCAATGACGAGACAATGTTTAGATTATCTATATTATGTAAAACCGACAGCCGTATTTACTACAGCTCTTTTTATCTCTCATGAGCAGACTCCGATTTCGCTATTTTCGTTTATTAAGTTGGTTTTGTACATCCAAATGATCAGTTTAACACACGTCGTGACACGCGTTGGATCGAAGGTTCGAATTCAGGTGGAAGAACTTGTTTTTCTTCAACGGTCGGTTGCTCAACCAGCAGCTAGTTAAAATAAAGGAAGCTGCCGCCTTGCAAGGATAGCTTTCGGGAAGTAATTATGTACAATATAAAGGTGTCTCGTAAGTCCAGCGCGGCAGGCTCTTTCAATAAACGGCCGGACGTACGGACTTCCTTACTTACTTACATCATTAACTCACATTGTCACAGCTCTGACACAAGAATGAAATAACAACAAATATTTTACCCGTAAACATAAATTAGTTTGATAAGTGTAAAATTTGGTGAGTATGTCAATTTGAACTTATGTAATTTATAAAGCGTGGCCTTTCCGACGGTGTTAACATCTGCAATTATGGTGTGTGTATCTAGAGTTTAGGTGCAAATACTGCAATTACATCTCGTTAGTTATAATCCAGGTGCCGATATCAGACGCATAACTCGATTTATCGATAAACTGACACATACAATATTATATGTAGGTTTATTCGCATGTATGTTAATATTTGTAAAATTATAAGAACAAAAAAAAATTAGATAATACACCTCGAACCAGGACTTTCACTGCTTATTTCCAGTGTGGTTTACCAATGAGTGAATGTATTGTGTTAAGTAAGCATCGTTCATGAGGCCAACCCACACCAGGAGCGATATAGACATATATACAAAAAGAAACAAACTGCAGGTATAAACACAGAAACAAATATAGTGTCTTACATATATAGAGAAACAAATATATTGCCGTACATATATATATATAAAAATAAATAAATCAACTGCCTTACAGGAACACAGAAACACATATTATCAGGTTATTTTTACAGTGTTTTGTACAATATTCGTACGAGAACACTATATTCCCATATTGTACAAAACACTGTAAAAACTCTTTTTATTCTATACATCATTCTAAAAGAAATTTATCAAAAGAGTAAAGAAAAATCAAGTCAATAAACCGTGAGTTCAAAGCGGCAGACGAAGGAAGTTGCAGTGACAGATATTCGAATTTTCTTAACGTCATCGAAATGCGAACATTTGTCGATTGTTTGTTTTTATCCTTGAATTTTTTACTAAATATTTATTTCCGTTATTTAAGTCGCCATTTTAAAATTTGAACTGTACAATATAAAAGTTAATGGATCCATTAAACTTCTACATATTGTACGGTCACGTGGTAACATCAGGGGTAGGCGATTGGCTATACACTTACAGGTATAGAATAAATTTGCATACATGATACAGGTAAAGAAAAACAAATATACTGCAATACATATTTGTATACATAAATAAATATGCTGTCATAAATATTTGCACAAATAGATAAAAAAAATACTGCCTTACCTGTATTTAGAAACAAATAGACTTTCATACATGTATATTAAACATATACTAACATTTTTGTATACAGAAACAAATATACTGTCATAAATGTTATTATACGAAACAGTTATACTGACTTACATATAATGTATATAGAAACAAATCGACTGCCATATATGTATTTAGAAACAAATCGACTTCCATATAATGTATATAGAAACAAATCGACTGCCATATATGTATATAGAAACAAATCGACTGTCATATATGTACATGTATATAGAAACAAATTGACTGCCATATATGTATATAGAAACAAATGTTATTGTCAACCATGTATTATTTAGTTTAATCATACATTTCTAATAACATTAGTTACGGTCAGTATTATATTCTCATCTATAAATGTTATTTTATTCCAGTTTCACACAAATCTATCCACATCGTTAAGTTAGATAAGAGATTATGGAGCTAAAGAATATAACAGAAAAAAGAAAACAACGAGATAACATGATCAAAATGATTAATATGATATATATGAACAAAAGTCGAGGGGACAAATTACAAATGATTTCAGGACAAAATCATGCTGATTGTAGATTTAGTGTGTCGAGTGCTTATCCTCTTTACCACTAAAAGTTTATTTATACTATCCCATCTTTACTATCTACATACACAAACTTATTTCTTATGTTATACATACATACATTTATATTACACATTGTGATAACACTTAGTTATAAAAAGTAAACTTGTAAGTTGTATATTTAACAAACAAATACTGTGATTATTTCATATTCTAAACTATTTAAAAAGGCTTATTATTGTGAATGGTTTTAATATATATTGTTAGAATATATAAACACAGTATGAAGGCACTTGGTAATATCAAAATGTACATCTCAACATGCTACTGTAATTGCTGTTTAATTCATTGAACCATGAGTACTAATGTATCTAGTGTTAATAACAGTCTATATAAATATGTATGGGACAATAGATTAAAATTTTCCGTTATAACCTTATTCCATAATACAACATGCGTTATAGAACATAATCCTCACAATACAATTTTCTAATATACACGCACATACTCATGTGCATTTATATGTGGTTTGTTTATTAACAAGACTAAACATAGTTAAGAGGCCATTTATATATATGGCCTCTTAATGTTGCACGTGTTATAGTATCGATCTATAAACTATAGAACACTGTCAACATTCCATTTACACTGCAGCATGTGTTACTGCTGAAATATGGGTCATACCGTGTTCAATGGTGTACGTACCTTGTTGCTGAGTTTCCATACTTTGAATGCGTCTCGATTGGAATTCCTCAGACGAATAAAAATACCCCGGACTGGATCCACGACTCATGTTGACATTAACTCACTATCAAACGGTTATATAACCCAACTAGATATATTGTCAATTTGAAATGTAATTTAGCCACATATATGAAATGTGTCTGACATACACCAGTATAGGATCTACTCGATCTATATTCAAATTCCGTTTCTTAAAATATCATAGTAGATATATGAACATGGTTTCGGTTGACAGGACTCAGTGTTCACGGATATGTGACACCTATTTATTTTTACCTAACACAACACTCACATTCAATTAAACATCGGAATAATAGGAATACCTCGTCAAATTCGCTACCGATACACACATCTTTCACAACCACTGCCACTGTCACTACAACTTTACTGTCACTCAATATGAGCAAGCTTTATTATGTATTGGTAAGTGACATGATATACACATGTCGTGTCTGCAATAAATGCGATTTCGCAATATATTTATTAAATTTCGACACATGTAATTAACGTAATGCCCGACTGTCATTCTTTAAACATCGGTCATATTCGATATAACCACCCGAGTTATTTTATTCGTGCGGTGTATAAGGGTTGGTCTATTTCTAATTGTTGTTGATAAACTAAGCTTGCGGTACGTTCCGCATTGTGAGCATTTAACGCATGATAAACATACTGAGCTATTTAACTACATTACTGCATTTATTTTTTTATAGCTATACTTCTCTATGTAGTTAGATAACAAACTTTGCTAGAATGAATACCATAAAACATGTATGAGTGTATTGTGTTGTGTTCTATTGTAATGTGTTGCGTTTGTGTTTGTGTTTGTGTTAGGTTTAAAGTAAATCACCACCACACCTTTCATTAAAAATCTAACAAAAGGTACTTAAATTACGATTGATTGATTGATTGAATATTTAGCGTCATTTTTATGCCATCGAGGGCTAACAGACGATCAGTTAACCTAACCTTTGTTTCCTGGGATTAACCAGTACTCGAGCACACCCCATCTCCGCAAGTAACTGACAACTTTCCCACTTGAATCATTGGTGAGAGACAAATGTTAATGAGACACAATGTCGTATATTAATCATCACGGATACTGTTGACGGGCGGGGGATTCGAACTCACGACCCCTGGATTGACAGTCAGACGCGTAACCGACTGAGCTAATCGGGCCCGGCTTAAATTACGAACATCATTTGTTGTACATTTATTACTATGGCGTTTATTTGATGAGAGCCATGCATGTTTAAGCAGTCAAGTCAGTTTTTAAATCGTCTTAGCAGATAAGACATCTAAATTCGCATTATGTTCTTTTCACTATCTGGAGTATATTGAAATGTAAAGAAAGTGTTGTAAAAGAAATAAATAATAACACAATATGATAAAACTAAACGAATACAGGTTAAAAAGCATTTTTTTACATAAAGACTGTTCTGAGAAGTAGTAAAAAATAGTAAAACAGTAAGTTATATGAATTTAAAAGTCAAATTGTTACAATAATTTTGCCAAATTTTCACTTATAGCTATTGTAGAAAATTATACAAACATACGGAAAGGATAAAGATACAACGGGTGAATTGCAGAGCCACATTATAAAAATTATAAAAAAAAACCGCAAGCGATAATAACATATATAGAATACATATTAACATATATAGAATACATATTAACATATATAGAATACATATTAAATGTATTTCATAAATGACTTTGTCAGTTACTATGATCATATTGACAAAATCACTTCAATCAGTATTCATATTCTAAACCTGCAAATATGGCTTACAGTAGCGCGAAAAGGTGTGAGTCTGCTATCATATATATGATATTTGAATAGGGTTGAAGTCATATGTATGATATCGGAATAGAGTTGAAGTCATATATATGGTATTTAAATAGAGTTGAAGTCATATATATGATGTCGAGATAGAGTTGAATTCATATATGGTATTTGAATAGAGCTGAAGTCATATATATGATATCGGAACAGAGTTGAAGTCATATAAATGCTATCGGAATAGACTTGAAGTCATATGTATAATATCGGAATAGAGTTGAAGTCATATATATGATATCGGAATAGAGTTGAAGTCATACAAGTATGTGATATCAGAATAGAGTTGAAGTCATATATATGATATCGAAAAAGAGCTGAAATCATATATATATGATATCAAAATAGAGCTGAAGTCATATATATGATATCGGAATAGAGATGAAGTCATATATATGATATCGGAATAGAGGTGACGTCATACATATGATATCAGAAAAGAGTTGACGTCATACATATGCTATTGGAATAGAGATGAAGTCAAATATATAGAGATGAAGTCATACATATGATATCAGAATAATGTTGAAGTCCTATATATGATATCAGAATAGAGTTGAAGTCATATATATCATATCGGAATAGATTTGAATTCTTATATAGGATTCGGAATAGAGATGAAGTCATATATGTGATATTGGAATAGAGGTGAAGTCATATATTTGATATCGGAATAGAGTTGTAGTCGTATATATGATATCGGAATAGAGTTGATGTCATACATATGATTTCGGAATAGAGATGGAGTCGTATATATCATATCGGAATAGAGTTGAAATCATAATTATATTTGATATCAGAAGAGAGTTGTAGTGGTATACATAACATCGGAATAGAGTTGTAGTCATATACATGATATCGGAATAGAGTTGTAGTCATATACATGATATCGGAATAGAGTTGTTGTCATATACATGATATCGGAATAGAGTTGTAGTCATATACATGATATCGGAATAGAGTTGTAGTCATATATATGATATCGGAATAGAGTTGTAGTTATACATATGATATCGGAATAGAATTGAAGTTATACATATGATTTCGGAATAGAGATGAAGAGTTCAAGTCATATATATGATATCGGAATAGAGTAGTTTTCTTACAAATGTTATCGGAATAGAGTTGAAGTCATATATATGATATCAGAATAGAGCTGAAGTCGTAAATATGATATCGGAATAGAGATGAAGTCATAAATATGATATTGGAATAGAATTGAAGTCATATATCTGATATCGGAATTGAGTTGAATTCATGAATAGAGTTAAAGTCATATATATGCTATTGGAATAGAGTTGAAGTCATATATTTGATATCGAAATAGAGTTGAAATCATACATATGACTTCGGAATAGAGTTGAAGTCGTATATATAATATCGGAATAAAGTTGAAGTCATACATATGATTTCGGAATAGAGATGAAGTCATGTATATGATATCGGAATAGAGTTGAAGTCATATATTTGATATCGGAAAAGAATTGTAGTCATACATATGATATCGGAATGGAGTTGAAGTCATATTTATGATATCGGAATAGAGTTTAAGTTTAACGTCTCATTACACAGTTACGCCCCTTTTTTCCCACGGTAACATGATTCTTACGCTTAAAAACAAGGCTTGTGTAATTTGGGTTTGAAATATTTTCAAAATGGTTCATAGTAGTTGTGATTTCTTGCTGCAGATGAGTAGAGCAAAAGTTGGTATAGCATATACTATAATAAGACATCACTGGTGTTAAAAAAGTGACTTTTATAGGATTTCAACATATGCATGTATTTATGAGCATTTGAGGACTTCTTTTTTCAAAAAATCTCAGGGTGTCACTGCACCCTCTTTTAAAAAAACCCAACCTGGTCAACCTACCACTTATTGTGCATTTTTATGTGGGTTTAAATTCCTGCTATGAAATAAAAAAATACAAAAAAATTCTATGTGGAATTCTTTTTTTACAAGGGAAATCCTAGACCTTATTTTACATAGAACAAAGAACAAAATTCAACTGTGTAGTGCGACCTTAAGTGTCAAAGTTTATAGAAAACAAGTTTCTTTTATACAGAATATCGGCCACTGAAATGTCGGAAGTCCACATTTCACGGATACAAGATCATCCACCTTGAACCTGCTTATTTAAACTAAAAAAATATACTACGAGTGATAACAGGAATCATCAGTGGCAATAATTAGAGGTCTGTTGGGTCAGTTAAATGTCCACACTTAATAAACAGACCTCTATTGTTTTAACAAGAGTCTCCTGCTTCGTATAAGGATAACAAGGTTCAACCATAGGCCTACATACCCAGTTCCTTAGTGGGCTGAACTCAATGTATGGTCAGCAGATTTGATAAAATTTCAAGTAATGTTTGACCTTCTGAATAGTGACAATATCACCATGATATTGAATCATTTGTGATAATGGTAAAGGTATCGGTAGGTGTAGTGGTAGTAATTGTGATATTGTTAATGTTAGTGGAAGTAGTCGTGACAGCAATTGTGATAATGGTAATGGTATCGATAGATGATAATTTTTTTTAGACTTATTCCAAAATTGAATATCAATGATATATGAATACACGCTGTCTGTCTGTCTGCCTGCCTGCCTGCCTGCCTGTCTGTCTGTCTACACTTGTATGAACAGTTCAAGCATTAGTTTATGTATGTAATAAAAATTGTCAGATGTTATTAACAACCATGCAAACATGCAGTACATGAATACATTAATTTGTCTGAATGTGTGTTATGGTCGGCAACTGCAAAGAAATACATGTGTTATCTTTACATAGTTGCGTCCCTTATAACAGTATAAATAACTATAAAGGGCGTGTAGCATAGGATTATATGTGAACATACAAGCCTAGTGTACCAGTATGAGGCGAATGGCATCCTTTAGAAATATTGTAATTGTAGACAACCAGACACGACAAGTTTATATATATATCGTTTTAATATTTTGTAGAACACAATTTTTTTTCATAAATGAAAATTAACTTAGCGTACAAATACAACAATAGTTCATATAAGCATATTTTGTATTTTCCCAAAATGTATTATGATTTAAAAAAATCTTAATGTTCAAATGAATATGCTGAATGTTTAATTCATTATTCTTATTTCTTCAAAAAGCCATGCCAAATGTCTGATCCTAGATACTTGATTATCATTTGTATACAATTTGTAAACTGTTTTATTCTTAATTTTAATTATTTATTCCTAAGTTATAAATGATACATTATTCATATCAAATGATGGATTAATTCTCCAATTCTATTGAATAGTAGTAGTAATGGTAGTGGTAATTGTGATTGTAGTGGTAGTGATTGTGATATTGTTACTGTTAGTGGAAGTAGTGGTGATAGTGTTTGTTATAGTGGTAATGATATCGGTAGGTGTAATGATAGTGATTGTGATATTGTTAATGTTAGTGGAAGTAGTGGTGATAGTGTTTGTGATAATGGTAATGACATCTGTATGTGTAGTGTTAGTGATTGTCATGTTGTTAATGTAAGTGGAAGAAGTGGTGAAAGTGTTTGTGATAATGGTAATGACATCTGTATGTGAGGTGGTAGTGATTATGATATTGTTAATGTTAGTGGAAGTAGTGGTGATAGTGTTTGTGATAATGGTAATGACATCTGTATGTGTAGTGGTAGTCATTGAGATATTTGTGATATTGTTAATGTTAGTGGTAGTAGTGGTGATAGTTTGTGATAATGGTAATGACATCTGTATGTGTAGTGGTAGTCATTGTGATATTTGTGATATTGTTAATGTTAGTGGTAGTAGTTGTGATAGTTTGTGATAATGGTAATGACATCTGTATGTGTAATGGTAGTGATTGTCATGTTGTTAATGTTAGTGGAAGTAGTGGTGACAGTTTGTGATAATGGTAATGGAATCGGTAGGTGTGGTGGAAGCGATTGTGATATTGTTACTGTTAGTGGAAGTAGTGGTTATAGTGTTTGTGATAATGGTAAATACATCTATATGTGTAATGGTAGTGATTGTGATATTGTGAATGTTAGTGGAAGTAGTGGTTATAGTGTTTGTGATAATGGTAAATACATCTGTATGTGTAATGGTAGTGATTGTGATATTGTGAATGTTAGTGGAATTAGTGGTTATAGTGTTTGTGATAATGGTAAATACATCTGTTTGTGTAGTGGTAGTGATTGTGATATTGTTAATGTTAGTGGAAGTAGTGGTGATAGTGCTTGTGATAATGGTACTAACATCATTTTGTGTAGTGGTAGTGATTGTGATATTGTGAATGTTAGTGGAAGTAGTGGTTATAGTGTTTGTGATAATGGTAAATACATATGTTTGTGTAGTGGTAGTGATTGTGATATTGTTAATGTTAGTGGAAGTAGTGGTGATAGTGTTTGTGATAATGGTAATAACATCATTTTGTGTAGTGGTAGTGATTGTGATATTGTTAATGTTAGTGGAAGTAGTGGTGATAGTGTTTGTGATAATGGTAATGATATCTGTATGTGTAGAGGTATTGATTGTGATATCTATAATGTTAGTGGAATTAGTGGTGATAGTGTTTGTGATAATGGTAATGGTATCGGTAGGTGTAGTGGTAGTGGTTGTGATATTGTTAATGTTAGTGGAAGTAGTGGTGATAGTGTTTGTGATAATGGTAATGACATCTGTATGTGTAGTGGTAGTGATTGTGATATTGTTAGTGTTAGTGGAAGTAGTGGTGATAGTGTTTGTGATAATGGTAATGGTATCTGTATGTGTAGAGGTATTGATTGTGATATCGTTAATATTAGTGGAATTAGTGGTGATAGTGTTTGTGATAATGGTAATGGTATCGGTAGGTGTAGTGGTAGTGATTGTGATATTGTTAATGTTAGTGGAAGTAGTGGTGATAGTGTTTGTGATAATGGTAATGATATCTGTATGTGTAGAGGTATTGATTGTGATATCTATAATGTTAGTGGAATTAGTGGTGATAGTGTTTGTGATAATGGTAATGGTATCGGTAGGTGTAGTGGTAGTGGTTGTGATATTGTTAATGTTAGTGGAAGTAGTGGTGATAGTGTTTGTGATAATAGTAATGGCATCTGTATGTGTAGTGGTATTGATTGTGATATTTTAATGTTAGTGGAAGTAGTGGTGATGGTCTTTTGTGATATTGGTAATGGTATCGGTAGGTGTAGTGGTAGTGATTGTGATATTGTGAATGTTAGTGGAAGTAGTTGTGATAGTGTTTGTGATAATGGTAATATCATCGGTAGGTGTAGTGGTTGCGACAGTGGCATTGGTAGAGGCCATTGTTATTATAGTTATTTAGATAGTTGTAGTGGTAGCAATGATAGTTGCAGTGGTTGTTGTTATGGTAATAGCATCGGTAGGTGTAGTGGTTGTGAACGTGGTATTGGTAGTGGCAGTAGCTACTATAGATGTTGTGATAGTTTTAGTAGTAGTAATGACAGTGGCAGTGGTTGTGGTAATGGTAATCATAATGCTGATGGTATGTGTAGTTGTAACGGTAATGGTAGTGGTACAACTAGTTGTAGATGTGATTGTAGTTGTTATAGTTGTGGTGGTAGACTTTGGGTAAATTCAATTTTTATAAGGAGTTATAAGAAGTAGAAGAAAAAGAAACACTTTTATTTAAAAGATGAATGCGGTTTAACGCCATTTTCAAAACATTTCAGGGTTTGTATTTCACATCCAAATTTATTGGTGGAGGAAAACCTCAGACTGAGTCAAACTGAGTAGAACCACCGTCCTTCTGCAAGTAACTGGAATCTTTCTCACATAAAGTTTTTGGATCGAGCGGGACTCGAACCTACGAGCGTAGCAGTGAGGGGTAAGTGATCTTGAGATGGCGCCTTAGAACACTCGGCCACGGAGGACCCTATTTAGAAGATGAAAGATCAATCTTCCAATATGCACTGTACAATCACATAGTAAAACAAGACAAATATCATATAAGCGTTTACAGGAGCAAACACTTATATGATTGCAGGGCCAGTAGAGCAACGGAAAACCACGAAGTCCCAGATTTTATTCTTTGCAAAATATTTTCTTCTTTTTTTTTTTTAGTGAAATCTATCAACATATATCTCCTTTAAATCTTCTTAAGGCGCGTGGTCCAGTGGTAGAGCAACGAACACAGGATCGGAAGGTCCTGGGTTCGATACTCCCCACTGCCATGTCTGGTGTCCTGGAGCTATACACTTTTTCCGCATATGCTTAGTACTGGTCATACCAATGAAGACTTTGAGCGTGATTTTTATAAGTTGTAAGAACTTGTTTTGCAATCAAAGTAAAATAAATAAGTTAAAACAATTAAAACTGCACATGTTGTATCTATATGAACAAATATTTACATTACAAATTATCACTCCATCTATAATATTTTAAAACAGGATGTTTTATCTATAAAAACAGGATGTTATTATTGGATCCGTTACTAAAACATTCTGGGAATTGGAAAACAATCAGATAAGTTTGGTGACATTGCAAAATACATTCAAGTATCAGACATTCATGCACGCATTCATGCACGCACATATCTCATGACTTAAAATAATAATATAACACGGAAGTTAAAAATCCTGTTGTTGATAACAAATATACGTGACTCAAAACTGAAAACACCATTACGTGTTTGCTCAATGTAAATACGAGAAAAATCATATCCTACGTATTGAAAATTGTGTATGTTTTGTTATCTAAAATAAATTTTATATATACAATATGTATTAAGTTTGTATTTTAATAGAAAAATAAATTCCATTTTAACAATATGATATGATTATTTTCAATATGAGTAAACCTAAAGTTCGGACAGCCCAAATAATATCTAAGCGGGTCCTTTAGGAAGTCGTTTGTAAATATCCATGTATGCGTCAGTACGAAATATAAGCTTTACTTAATGATGCGTTAACTTAACTACTACAATCATGTTTGAATTATCCGTCCAATATTACACATAGTATAACTAATCCCAAGGCTGCGTTCAGTTCGGTTAAATGTTAGCTAACGTATTTTCCTGGACACTGGCTCAACCTCAACACGCACCACTTTTATGGAACCAGGTATTAAACGTGTTTGCTGTTTAACAGTGCTGAATGCAGCCAATTTTTTTTTTTAAATATTCTGGGAATTTGAAAAAAAAGATAAGCTTGGTGACTTTGCAATATTCATTCAAGTATGTAGCACCAACCGACAAAAAATAAAATTAGATATAATATCGAGATGTAGAGAGGCCGAAATAAAGATATTATATTCGTTCTATTAAAAATGCTGTTGATGTTTTAAAACAGGTTTCTGAGAAACTAAGAGAAAAAAATGTAAAAAATGAAAATAACATAGATCTAATTCTAATAACTTTTTAAGACATTTGTTTTAGATTTTCCTGAAAACGTAAACATAAAGACAATAGATAGGTAAATTCATGGCCAGTTATACTATTTTGGAAAGGAATGGGATCAGGGACAAATCCATATTATATAGAGAAGGTGTTGGGCATTTTTTTTCCTTTCCGGCCTACTTGGAAATCCACACATCATATCAATGAGTTTTAAAGGTTGCTTTATTATATCACCCACCCACTGTTTGTTTTTTAAATCTCGTGCAACAAATATTTTTGATTGCTGTTTTTTCAACACATTACAACATGGTTCACAAATTTGTATTTACAACATGTATGATATAGTTTTCAACAGTTATAAGAAATATTTTGCTCGTTTCATCTTAACAACCCCTTCAGTAACACTCATTTGTTTTCGGTAATTTCCGATAACAAAAAATCGCGAATCTGACCGGATGCACGGACAAATCTGAACCGTTACTTATATATATGGATATGAACTCCGTCTGCAATAACAGCGTCCACATAGGTTCAGATTCATTTCTCGTGGTTCTATTGCACTAGGGAATGCTATAGTAATGAAGTATTATAATTTATTCAGTTTTAAAATGCAACAAGGATATTAAATATAGTGCCTCATTTTTTGTACCTATTCCGAAAAACAGGGAGGCACCGGCCTGCCTGGGCCTCAAAGTAGCTACTGGCCTGCATTATCTTTACATAGGATGCAATTTGCATGTGGCAGTCAATGTGAACTGGTTTGGTGAACTGTAAAATATACACCATATGGCGGTCTTTGTTCCCACATGTGTGTGACGCACTCGAACATATCAACAGCTTGATGTATCTCTTCCCCATTGCCTTTGCTAAACATCTAGATCAATAAAGACCCTACACCAGTACTGATAGAAACCAAGTAAACGTCTTATAGAAATATGATCATATTTATCGAACAAGAGCAATAGAATTCAAAGGGAAAACCATTCCAACAGCATAGATATAATCTCTCTCTCTCTCTCTCTCTCTCTCTCTCTCTCTCTCTCTCTCTCTCTTATTCTGAGCATTTTAGTACGTTTTTGTGTCTATATGAAGGATTTGTGGGAAGGGAAATGCCCTCCAGCTGGTGCAGGAACGGCTGCAAAGGAATTCAAAGGGCAAAACCATCACAAGAGCACAAATATAATCCATGTGTACAACAATCATGACAAATGCAATATGTGACGAGGGCCTCTACCTTAAAACGGTCAGTAGCACAAACACACTATTTAATTCATTTTTACACAGTCAAACCTGTGTAAGCGGTCACCTTTATTAAGCAGCCACCTGTCTTCAGCAATTATATTTTCTAATTCCCATTTCTATGCTTTCATAGTAAATAAAGCTGTATTTAACTTAAAAAGGCCACTCGTGCTCATTCCTTTGACTGGCTGCTTGACACAGGTTTGACTGTATTTGTTTTACAATTACACGTACACATACCTTTGTTTGCTTTTAAGAAGAACAGATTTGTAATATTTGGTATTTTTGTATTTGTCGGTTTAATACTTACATATTTAACAGAAACACAATCTCATAACATGATGGAATATCGGAACATATTTTACAAATGTAACGAGGAAAACTATTTTGGACACAAAAAATAATTTTTACGTAAAAATAAATGATTTTTTTTTGCAATTAAGATATGAACTTTCTTGTTGACACTTTACATTCATGAGCTATGCATGTACATGTAACACGTGAATCGTAAGTTAAGGAGGTGTCTTTATGCAGAATTTAGAAAATATAGGTATCTAGGAAATTGCACAGAGGACGGACTCCTTTGAAATATGTTTAGCGTCCGTCCTAATCAAGATGCCAAATCTACCACATGATTGTACTGACAGAGGTGATCGGGCTGCTAATGAGTAAATAATAAAATATTTAAACACCTGGAATAACTTGATAATGTCATGTAAGTTCCGTATTTCCAAGCATCTTGGTTCAAGGGATTAGTAAATAGTTTAATTAATGTAGTAATATTATAGACATATTATTTCAAACACACAATATACATATATATCCCGACCCCACCCTCTCTCTCTCTCTCTCTCTCTCTCTCTCTCTCTCTCTCTCTCTCTCCTCACTCTTGTGTTGCATTGCAAATTGTTACATATGTCTAAATGGTTTAATTGTATGCAGCAATGTTTGATGTTTGATAGATGCACATTACAATAACTCTATCGATTCGGTGCCTCCCTATGTCTATAAGACACTTTATGTTAGTTGATACCAATTCATTTTAGCTCGACTGCAATGAAAGCTCAGAGTTTATACGATTCCGCGTAGTACAGAGTGTTATCTTATGAGAGGCGTCGGGTCAATCGGGGGGTCGAAAACGCAACCTCTGGTGTTGTTATTGTCTCTAATGTCTACAACGACACCATCTGTTGATATAGCCCTTTATGACCGTAATAAACCTATAATGATCCCGTCTGGTGTTATTGTCTTCTCTTATGTCTATAACGACACCATCTGTTGATATAGTCCTTTATGACAGTAATAACCACATAACGACCCCGTCTGGTGTTATTGTATCTTATATATATAACGACACCATCTGTTGATATAGTCCTTTATGACAGTAATAACCACATAACGACCCCGTCTGGTGTTATTATTTCTTATGTCTATAACGAAACCATCTGTTGATAAAGTCCTTTATGCCAGTAATTACCCCATAACGACCCCGTCTGGTGTTATTGTCTCTTATGTATTTATCAATACCATCATTTGATCAAGTCCTTTATGCCAGTAATAACCCCATCAGGACCCAATTTTGCGTTATTGTCTCTTATGTCTAGAACGACACCATCTGATGCTATAGTCCTTTATGACAGTAATAATCCCATAAGAACCCGTCAGGTGTTATTGTCTCTTATGTCGATAACGACACCATCTCTTTATATAGTCCTTTCAGCCAGTACAACCCAATAAGGACCCAATCTGGTGTTATTGTCTCTTATGTCTATAACGACACCATCTGTTGATAAAGTCTTTTATGCCAGTAATAACACTGTCATGACCCCGTATTGTGTTGTTGTCTCTTGTGTCTAAAACATCGCGATGTGTTGCTATAGTCCTTTATGCAAGTTATAAACTCATAATGAACCCGTCTGGTGTTATTGTCTCTTATTTCTATAACGACGTCATCTATTGATATTGTCCTTTATGTAAGTAATAACCCCATAAAGACACCGTTTGGTATTATTGTCTCTGATGTCTATAGAGACCCCTTCTGTTGATATAGTCCTTTATGTCAGTACTAGCCCCATAAGGACCCCGTTTGGTGTAATTGTCTCTTATGTCTATAAAGACAACTATGTTGTTATAGTCCCTTATGCCAATAATAACCATATAAGGACCCCGTCTAGTGTTATTATATTTTATGTATATAACGACACCATCTGATGATCAAGTCATTTATGCCAGTAGCAACCCGATTAAGACCCAGTCTGGTGTTATTGTCTCTAATGTCTATATCGACGCCATCTGTTGCTATAGTCCTTAATGTCAGTACTAACCCCATAAGGATCCCGTCTGGTGTTATTGTCTCTTATGTTTATAACGACAACTATGTTGTTATAGTCCCTTATGCCAATAATAACCATATAAGGACCCCGTCTAGTGTTATTATATTTTATGTATATAACGACACCATCTGATGATCAAGTCATTTATGCCAGTAGCAACCCGATTAAGACCCAGTCTGGTGTTATTGTCTCTAATGTCTATATCGACGCCATCTGTTGCTATAGTCCTTAATGTCAGTACTAACCCCATAAGGACCCCGTTTGGTGTAATTGTCTCTTATGTCTATAAAGACAACTATGTTGTTATAGTCCCTTATGCCAATAATAACCATATAAGGACCCCGTCTGGTGTTATTATATTTTATGTTTATATCGACAACATCTGTTGATATAGTCCTTTATGTCAGAAATAACCCTGTAATAAACCCATAAGGACCCCGTCTGGTGTTATTATATTTTATGTTTAAAACGACAACATCTGTTGATATAGTCCTTTATGTCAGAAATAACCCTGTAATAAACCCATAAGGACCCCGTCTGGTGTTATTGTCTCTAATGTCTATAACGATATATATTGATATTGTCCTTTATGCAAGTAATAATCCCATAAGAACCCCGTCTGGTGTATTGTCTCTTATGTCTATAACGACACCATCTGTTGATATAGTCCTTTATGACAGTAATAACCTCACAAGGCAGTAACAAACTCATAAGGACCCCGTCTGGTTTTTTGTCTCTTATGCCAATAATGACACCCCATTAAGACCCTGTCTTGTGTTATTTTCTTTTATATCTATGATGACACCATCTGTTGACAAAGTCCTTTATGCCAGTCATAACCGCATAAGGACCCTGACTGGTGTTATTTTCTGTTATGTCTATAACGACACCATATGTTGATATAGTCCTTTATGCAAGTAATAATCCAATAATGATCCGTCTAGTGTTATTTTCTTCCATGTCTATATCGACACCATCTGTTGGCATAGTCCTTTATGGCAGTAACAACCTCATATGAACCCCGTCGGTGTTTTTGTCTCTTATGTCTATAACGACACCATCTGTTGATATACTCCTTTATGCCTTTACTAACCACATAAGGACCCCGTCGGGTGTGATTGTCTCAAATGTCTTTAACGATACCATCTGTTGATATACTTCTTTATGTCAGTACTAACCCCATAAGGACCCCGTCTAGTGTAGTTGTCTCTTATGTCTATAACGACACCATCAAATGACATAGTCCTTTATGCCAGTTATAACCACATAACGACTCCTTCTGGTTTTATTATCTTTGATGTTTAGAACGACATTCTCTGTTGATACAGTCCGTTATTCCAGTAATAACCCCATAAGGACCCCGTTCGGTGTTATTGGATCTTATGTCTATGACTACACCATCTTTTGATATATTTTTTTATGCTAGTAATAACCTCATAACGACCCCGTCAGGTGTTATTTTATCTTATGTCTATGATTACACCATCTGTTGATATAGTCCTTTATGCTAGTTGTATGCCAGTAATAAGTTTTATTCATATACAATGAGTGGTTGCATAGATATCTTACCTGCTAACCATCGATGGCATAAACAATGACGAGAAATATTCAATAATTCAATTCTTTATATTTTTTATATTAATCAGCAATTACCGAACGATAAGAAAAAAACAACATTAGATTTAAATCGTCTGAAATTTATTTCACGAAAAGAAATCCCACTTTTCCCTCTTCAAAACCCATCTTCCGGTGTACATTAGTTTTCTATGGGGGTTGTGCATACGTGAGAACAGGGGAACTTAGTTGTTTTTACAAAACACTTGTATGCACACGTAGCTACTGCAATACTCGGTCATAATTGAAGTCAATATGAGAAAAACAAATTTTACGACCTTGTATGTAAAGCTAAGTTCAGAAATATTGTTCAGAGTACAAATAAGTAGTTCAGTTTAACTAGTAAATAAATAGATCCGGTAACATTTACTGCGGAGAGAGAGAGCGTGCGTGCGTGTTTGCATGCGAGATAGGGACTGTGTGGAGAGAGAGAGAGAGAGAGAGAGAGAGAGAGAGAGAGAGAGATTATATCTATGCTGTTGTAATGGTTTGCCCTTTGAATTCTATTGCTCTTGTTCGATAAATATGATCATATTTCTATAAGATGTTTACTTGGTTTCTATCGGTACTGGTGTAGGGCCTTTATTGATCTAGATGTTAAGCAAAGGCAATTGGGAAGAGATGCATCAAGCTGTTGATATGTTCGAGTGCGTCACGCACATGCGAGAACATGACCGCCAGCATGGTCAAGATGGCGGTAAAATACAAAATACACAATAACATATTAAGGAATGACTCATAAATATATTTTACAGTTCACCAAACCAGTTCACATTGACTGTCACGTGCAAATAGTATCCTATGTAAAGATAATGCAGGCCAGTAGCTACTTTGAGGCCCAGGCAGGCCGGTGCCTCCCTGTTTTTCGGAATAGGTACAAAAAATGAGGCACTATATTTAATATCCTTGTTGCATTTTAAAACTAAATAAATTATAATACTGAATTACTTTAGCATTCCCTAGTGCAATAGAGCCACGAGAAATGAATCTGAACCTATGTGGACGCTGTTATCGCAGACGGAGTTCATATCCATATATAAGTAACGCTTCAGATTTGTCCGTGCATCCAATTAGATTCACGACTTTTTGTTATCGGAGATGACCCATAACGAACGAACGAGTGTTACTGAAGGGGGTTGTTAAGATGAAAACGAGCAAAATATTTCTTATAACTGTTGAAAACTATATCATACATTTGTGAACCATGTTGTAATGTGTTGAAAAAAACAGCAATCAAAAATCTTTGTTGTTCGCAAAAAACAACAACAGCGGGTGGATGATAAAATCAAGGAACCTTTATAACTCCTTGAAATAATGTGTAGAGCCACGAACCTACGATATTGGCCTAAAAATATAACTATTTCTCAAATATATAGATTTTCAATTTGTTCATACAATTTTCAACAGAACCTTTCTGTAATAGCCGAAAATCGTGTATATTTATAAAAATCGACTATGTTTTGGGTACGAAGAGCGAAGCCAAACAAACTCTATATCTCCATTTTTTTGCAAATTTCCTGCAATTTGGTGCGATTTATAATTATTTTCGGTATGAGCACAGGCCTCAACCACAAAACAGTGAATATATATATACATTTTAGGATACACTTTGTTCACTTATACTAAAATTATTGAGGTCGAGGCCTGTGCTCTACACTAAAATAAACATTTTCTCTTTCCTATCGCCCGAGCACGATACGACGATGACAGTAGACTAAATTGCAGGCCTAATGGAATGTGCTGCCGATATCAGTAAATTTAATAAATGAATACACTTTTTATTTCAACTAAATAAAATCATGATAAAGATATAGATTCAAGGTCAAATTTGCTAACATACATGCTATTTTTGCCTTTATCCCGTACCTTGAAGACTTTGTTTACATCTGCCCATCAACGAGATACGGTCTAATAACTATGTGCGGATGTTCACGCTTGGACAACTTACTCCTGTTAAAAATGTTTTTTTTATGCAGACAACGGGATTTTTCGTGTTGTGTACGTGATAAACACTTGCAAATGTATTTTCTGTACTGAATTATCTCTTCACGTAAGTAAAAAAGTTATTTTTCATATTGGTATCGTTATTATAGTAAACGTCTGCTGACTTTTGCATATGAAGTCACATTATTCCGTGATTTTACCTCTGTGGTACGAATTATGTTTATGAAAATAAAGAAATTTACTTATTTTAATTGGATAATTTAAAAAAGGCATGTTATTGAATAGGATGTATAAATAATATGGATACAGATAAAACATAAATAGAGTATTCCCCCATCCACTTTTGGACCCAAATTTGACAAGCCGCGCAGTGCACTAAAATAGACTGATTATAAATAAGTGCAATTTTACATCAGTCAGGACCCACACGGTCATTTGAGTACGCAGTCCTGCTCACTTAACGACAGCATAGCAACAGTGAAAATAGTCCGATTTCAGCATCCCAAGCTACGGTAAATCGATTTTGATCGCCATTTTTTTTTTTGGGTGGGGGGGGGGGGGGGGGGTGGGGGGTGGTAAAAAGCAGGGGAAAATTGAAATTGTGGTGTCAATACCACGGTTTCAGCTTGCCGTTCGATTCGGAAATATTTATATTATTCATAGAAATGCTAGAATACTTTAATTGTGTAGTATAGTTCGTTTGCTGATTTAAAATATCGATTTGAACTCGATCAAATGCCACTATTTGTGCTCAACTGTTTCTTCGTTCGTGAAAATCGGTCATTTTCGATTCACATTTACGCTATTATACGAATGTCTTTCCTTTTTATATATGTGCTATAAAATCAGAGCTTTTAGTAAACCTGCCACATTCAAACAAACTGTCATTTGTAATAACGTAAAACATACAACATATTAGAATTTTTAAAGCCACTTGCTCGATTTTTGGGGTGGTAAAAGTGACAATTCACGCCTATTGATTCTATATGAGGGCCGTCTCAAAAGTAAAAGGGAGGTAACCCGTGTTATCTCTGTTATTTGTTTCCTTTTTTCTTTCTATCTATCAATTAGAGGCACGTAATTGAAGGAGTTTTTATTAAATACATTGCATCCGTCTTTCAAATATTTTGTTTTATATGAATTTATGATAGTAGCTTCATTTAAATATAAGATTTCAGTTGCAACTACCATAAAGCTATAATCATGTGTTTGGTATGTCAGGTTTGTTATGATATTAAACAGGCAAAAAATAAAATAATTAAAACTGTATACAGTTATGTCCTCACCACTTAAAAATTAGAAAAATCAATATTTATATCAATAAAAAGTCCTTTATAAAGCAAAATTTCTTTCTATCTCTCTTTATTTTTTGGTAAAAAATTATGTATTAAAGCAACAAATTGACTGGTCTATGATGTTGACAATGACTCAGTAAGTACAATTAACATTGAATTGTCATTAAGTGTAAAAAAATAAATATCATTTTAAATATGCATGTTCAACTGAGTTTTATTAAAATTCACATCTTTTACCAGTATTGGGCTTATGCTGGCCTCTTCGTATTGTATTCTCCAAATATGCTTGCCCCTTACATATATCAAATCCTCCTTAAAGGACCTATCCTAGTATAACTACTATGACTAAACAAAAGGTTCATATACTAATAATACGACGATTGAAATGCTGCGGGAAATAGAGGTGAAAAACAAAATTTCCTGTTTCCATCAACATTCCTATGTAAAAGTTCACTTATTAGGCTACAATCGACCCTAACCCAGTTACCCATTTATATGAACAACTTGAAACCCCTATTCGTAGGGAGCGTTTATACCAAATAGTAAAAAAATGCTCCTGATTAAAATTTCCCCATGTTCAACTGATATTAGGCCAGGCCCCGGGGCTAACTTTGATCCCACAGTCATGATTTGAAAAAAACATGAGAGAGTCTTGTGATAAATTTGGTGAAAATATGTGAAATGATTTCAGAGAAAAAGTTGTCTGAAGCAAAAGTTAACAATTAACAATATACACAGAGTAATCACAAAAGCAAATCACAATGAGCCTTCAGCTCAGGTGAGCAAACATTCATTCTTATGAAGCATTATTATATCATATGTTACATATGCTATTTTTAGTAATGTCAACAATCTTGTATTTTGGATTGAAAACAAATCCTTTTTATATTCTCATATTCACAAGTAACACACATGTTCAACAGGATTATTGGTTTCATTTTTTTAAAGGTTTTTTTAACACATTTCAGGTTATATATGACATATCCAGTATTATTGGTAGAGAAAGACCCCCAGAATGAATCCGAGTAGAACCACTGTCCTTCCGTAGTCTCACAAAGTTTTTGGAGCAAGCGCTTCTTGAACCTTTGAGGTAAGAGGCAAGTGATTTCGAGGTGGTGCTTTGGACTTCCCGGCCACAGAATACCCATCTATTTGTTTCAACAGCTCACACGCTATCGCACAAGCCCTCGTGACCTTTGGCCCAGAAAGCTAATAAAACTTAACCCATCTTGGGTTTGCGAAATTTTCATTAAATACATTCATTTTAATTGGTCATTTTGAATCTAAAGAAAAAAGCAATTGTTGACATATGATATACAGTACCTTTATTTTGGTGAGCATTTTAGTTTATAAATATCAAGTCTCATTTTCTGTTGAGTTGCTCTTTGCTTCGGTCGTTTGTACAAATTTCTATATGCCTTTCCTTAACAATATTTCAGTAATTTAACAGAAAGTAATATATTTTTCACTTTTTCTTCCCTTATCTAATACATTGTATTATTTTGTCACATAAAACATAGACTTGAGATAAAAGGAAACAGAAAGTAAGCATAATTTATCTTTATTGTTTTAACGATTTCCAAGTGACAAAATAAAGTATTTCTTCTGAAAATAATAAGATAAATATATCAGGAACGTAACTTGAACCTCAAGTTCTACCAGCACAGTAAGTAAGTAAGTAAGTAAGTAAGTAAGTTTGCTTTTATGTACACAAAACTGCTGTAATTTTACTTTCTATTCATCTAAATATAGACAAATTAATTCAGATACCATATTCACCCGAATAAACGCCTCCACCCAAAACAAACTTCAAATCCCAACTCATAGGAATAATTCATATCAAATATGAAAAAATATAACTGACATGTTTTTGAGAAAAAGATTTTGAAATTTCAATTTTAACCAATTTCTGACCCCAACCTGGACCCTTACCGAAAGTCGCCCAAAACAGGAGCTGTCGGAGGGACAGTGCGCTCGACTATTCGATGCTAAACATCTAAAACAACAGCTTTTTCAGGAAATTAATACCAAATGGAATATAATGATATGGCAATATACCAGTTCTTATTAATGGATCTATAGTCTTGTACCAATGCATACAGTTTATCAGTGATGGATATCCTTCTTTTTTCTAAGTTATAAAGTTTTATATATAATATAGGCCTTTTCACTAACTTCACATCATAGGGCAATATATCCATACCAGTCCATGAAAACGAATAATCATGTACCGGCGTGCATAGTTATCACAGCTGGACTCCCTTTCACATTCTACGTTCTTTCAGTGTTTTACATTTATAATTTATGCACTAACTTCACATCATGGAGCAATTTATATCGGTACCAGTTCATGAAAATGGACCTATAGTTGAAATCTTATACCAGCATGCAGTTTATCACAGCTGGATATCCTTTCACATTCTACAATGTTTCAATGCTTTACATATATATATACAACATGTCGAGGGCTTGGTGCAAAACTATTGTAACTAGGTTTTTGCAAATTGTTCAGGAGGAGGAAAAAACTGTTTTTTTATTTTCTTCTTTAGACAATTTTGCTAATATTTTTCAAAATTCATTGAAAACTGCATTACTTACAATATTAACAAGTGTTATCAATAAAAGCTTAAATATAACTTGATTTATTTATAAAAGTTTGAGTTACAGTAGTGTTGCGTTGAAAATTCAATAAAACTGAATTTATATTTGGTGCAAAACTATTGTTAAGTTACAATAGTTTTGCACCAAGTTTTATGAGATTATTAATTATTGCTAATTAATTATTATTATTATTATTAAATTATTAATTTCTAAGTTTAAAAATATTGTAACGCAATATAAAACTGTTTAAAATTATGTTGTTATTAATCCAAAACTAATTTTAATTTTATTAAAGGCTAACACAAACATATAAGAAGTATTGGAAATAAAGAAAAGACATATACAAAAATATATTAAGCTGTATTATTTATATATAAATACAATAATTTTATAGCACCATTTTAAACTTCATCCTCAACATCCGCCAAACCAAATCCATACGACACTGATCCTTTACATTGATAACATTTATCGATTCCATCACCATACCAACTCAACTATCCACAGTGACTGTACCTTCAATATCCACCATACCAACCCCACTACCCATTGATCAACTACATCCATCATACTGACCTAATAAAATACTGAACCATTACTCCATTATATAGATACTGTATTCTCTCTACCAACCATTATCTATAATACCAACCAGAGCCCCATTACTTACTGTACCCTCTACACCCACCATTCAGAATCAACTACATACTGTACCTTCTACATCAACGATACCAACAGTACTACTGCGACCTAAACATCCACCATACCAACTTCATTACTCACAATCCATATTATATCAACATCATTACCGACTTTACCCACCGTGTTCACCATACCAACATCAATAGCGTCTGTTTCATGGACACTACATCCACCATATCATTTCAACTCTTCACTGTTCCTTCTTCATCCTCTATAATTCTTTACTAATTCCACTACTCACTACACCCTTAATATCAACATCACTACCCGTTGCAACCATTACATTCATTATACTAACACCCCTACTCAATATCCACTCTGCATCCACCATACCAATATAACTACTCACTGTAGTTACTACATCCGCTATACCAGATCAACCATCATAATCACTCATTGTAACCTTTCCACCCATAATACCAATTATACTACCAGATGTACCCTTTACAACCTCCATACCAGCTACACTACTAGCTTTAATACCAATACCCACCATACCAACTATACTACCAGCTGTATTACCAACTGCACTACCAGCTGTACCCTCCATACTCACATTACCAATTAACTACAAGCTGTACCCCTTTTTCTTACATTAACAACTACACTACAAGATGTACCCTCCACTACCAGAATACAAACTACACTATCAGCTATACCCTCCATACTCATAATACCAACTACACTACCAGCTGTACCCTTTATACTCACATTACCATCTACACTACCAGCAGTACCCTCCACACCCAGAATACAAACTTCACTACCAGCTATACCTT
The DNA here is from genome assembly GCA_029582155.1 of Panopea generosa. Classification (NCBI taxonomy): domain Eukaryota; kingdom Metazoa; phylum Mollusca; class Bivalvia; order Adapedonta; family Hiatellidae; genus Panopea; species Panopea generosa. Next base: position 19,194,998 of record CM055907.1, read on the forward strand.
CCATACTCACAATACCAACTACACTACCAGCTGTACCCTCCATACTCACAATACAAACTACACTACAAGCTGTACCCTTTATACTCACATTAACAATTACATGTATACACCCAGATGTACCCTCAACACGCAGAGTACAAACTACTCTACCAGCTATACCCTCCGTACTCATAATACCAACTACACTACCAGATGTACCTTTTATACTCATATTACCACCTACACTACCAGCTGTACCTTTCATACTCACAATACCAACTACACTACAAGCTGTACCCTTTATAGTCACATTTCCACGTACAATACCAGCTGTACCCTCCACACCTAGAATACAAACTACACTACCAGCTATACCCTCCATACTCACAATACCAACTACACTACCAGCTGTACCTTCTTCACCCACAATACCAACTGTGCTACCAGTCTACCCTCTATACTCACCATACTAACTGTACTACCAGCTGTACCCTCTACATCCCCATACCAACTATACTACCAGCTGTGCTGTTTATGCCCACGATATCATCTACACAACCAGATGTACCCTCTTCACCCACAATACCAACTACACTACCAGCTGTACCCTCAACATCCATCATACCAACTATACTACCAGCTGTACTGTTTATGCCGAGGATATCATCTATACAGCCAGATGTACTCTCTTCACCCACAATACCAACTACATTACCAGTTGTACCATCTACACCCACTATAAAAACTATGTTATCAGCTATACCATTTACACCCACCATAGCAACTATGCTACCAGCTAAACACTCTACACCCACTATACCAACAACATTACAAGCTGTACCCGCTACCTCTACAATATCAACTACGCTACCAGTCCTATACTCTACACTGACTTTACCATCTGTGCTACGAGCCAGACCCTCTACACCCACCAAACCAACTACACTACCAGCTGTACCTGCTTCATACACAATACCAACTACACTACCGGCTGTACCCGCTTCATTCACAACACCAACTGCACTAAAGCTGTACCATCTACACTCACAACACCAACAACGCTACCAGCTGTACCCTCTACACCCATCATACTAACCATACTACCTACTGTTACCCCTACACCCACTATACCAACAACGCCACCAGCTGTACCTTCTACAACCACCATATCAACTACACTACCAGCTGTACTGTCTACACCCATGATACCATCTACACTACCAGATGTACTCTCTTAACCTACCATACCAACTACACTACCAGCTGTACCCTCAACACCCACAATACCAACTACATTACCAGCTGTACCCTCAACACCCACCATACCAACTATGTTACATGTCATACGGTCAACATCCACTATACCAACTTTGCTACGAGCCATACCCTCTACACCCATAATACCAACTACGCTACCAGCTGTACCCTCAACACCCACCATACCAACTATGTGACATGTCATACTCTCTTCACCTACCATACCAACTTCACTACCAGACATACCCTCTACAGCCACCATACCAACTACACTACCAGCTGTACCATCAACAGTCACCATACCAACTATGCTACCAGTTGTACCATACACACCCACTATACCAACTTCACTACCAGCCACACTCTCTACACCCACCATACCAACTACACTACCAGCTGTACCCTCAACACTCACCATACCAGCTATGTTACAGTTGTACATCCATACCAACTATGTCACCACATGTACCCTCTACATCCACCATACCCACTACACTACCAGATGTACCCTCTAAACCCACACTACCAACTATAGTACCAGATGTACCCTCTACAACCATTATACCCCTTATACTACCAGCTGTACCTTCTATACCCACAATATCAACTACAGTACCAGCTGTACCCTCTACACCCACCTTACCAACTACAGTACCAGCTGTACCCTCTACACCCACCATACCAAATACAGTACCAGCTGTACCCTCTACACCCACCATACCAAATACAATACCCTGATGTAACCCCCTGATCCATCTTACCAACTACACTACCAGCAGCTGTACCCTCTACACCCACCATACCAGCTACACTACCAGCAGCTGCTGTACCCTCAAGATCCACTTTACCATCTAAACTACACTCTGTATCCACCATTACCCATACCAACCCCACTACCCACATTGTGCTAATTTATTCAGTTGGTATAATTAAAAGTTAACTCTGAGAAACCAAAGTTTATCGATATCTAAAATAATTTGTTTTGGTTCTTTAACGGCCATTTTAGAATAATTAGATAATGTTGACTTCTAGTACTGATATATTAAAAAGATTAATACTGAGTGTACCAGGTAATTAAAATAAGTATTCAAAAGGGATATATTGGTTAAGTAAAGTTATAATTGGTATAAATCAAAAGTGTGTTGAGTGTTATTGTTAGATTGGACGGCCTTTTATTAAAAAAAAATGCAAACCAAAAAATTCACTGCAAATTTTGATAATCAGATTGTTTTACAAACTATCAACAAATGGTTTTATTATAGCACAATAACTATATTAATCATCCATTTTCATTAACATATTCATCTGACTAAAATTACTTTTTTATCAAAGTAAAATGTTTTCAAAGATTTAGTAAAAAAAAAAAATAAAAAAATAAAAAGTCTCTATACCTGTATTTCTTCAAAATTTTGAATGATTTTATTGTACTATCATTTGAAAGTTGTATTGCAATATTCATGGACTAAATAAAAGTGTGGTTATACATGATAACTGGGTTTAATCAAATTTAAATTCAAGTTACAATAGTTTTACAGCGATATAAATAAAGGTTTCCAAGATATTATTTGGTGCAGTTCTAACTCAAGTTACAATAGTTTTGCGCTAAAGAATTACTGTATTTGAGATACAATATTTTCACCATAAGTGAATATCTTCAAAATTCTTTAAAATATTAGGACCAAATTTTAACACAAGAAGCACATTGTAAAGCTAGAGTAATTTATGCAAAAAACAATTTTTGGAATTTTTTGGAATTTTTGCGCTGAGCCCTCGATATGCACTAACTTCATATCATAGGGCAATATATCGGTATATCAAAATGGATCTATAGTTGAAATAATCTTGTATCAGCATGCACAGTTTATCACAGCTGGATACCCTTTCATGAAAATGAAAATTTTTTTGCAGAAAATTAAACTTTCATGAAAATGAATAAATAAACAAGATGTCCAAGAGAACCTGAATCGCTCTACTGGCAACAGATGCTACATGTAAAATAACTAAGGTCTAGGCATTTAACGTTTAGTTTTAGTTTGGCAGGGGCGTTTGTAGTCGAATGACACTGATTCAAGAACTTGTCTGAGATATTGTGGTTATATAACTGCTGTGCATGTTTGGTAAGGATTCAATGAAAAATGAAGATGCTATCGCGTCTACAACATTTTTCCTGTATAACTCTATGTAAAACAGTAACCCCTGTGGCGACCCCAAATATAACCCTAATGATCCGACTTCAACAAACCTTTAAGGGGACCTCAATGCAATGCAATATCTACGGTCCAGGCCCTGAACTTTCAGAGAATATATTTTTAAAAAGTTCGCTTAAAATGTGCTTATAAGCCCAGTGGCGGGGATATTTGTGGTCAAATGACACTAGTTCAAGAACTCGTTTGAGATCTTGTGGTTATATAACTGCTGTGCAAGTGTGGTTTAGATTAAATGAAAAATCAAGGTACTATCGCGTCTACAACATATTCCATAAATACCTCAATGGAAAACAGTGACCGCTGTGGCGACACCAAATTTGACCCCAGTAACCTGACAAATCTTTTAGAAGACATCCATGCAATCTCACATGTACAATATCTAAGGTATAGGCCTTGAACTTTCAGAGAAAATGTTTTCCTGAAAATGTGTTTATAAGCCCTGTGGCAGGGACATTTGTGGTCAAATGACACTGGTTCAAGAACTCGTTCGGGATCTTATGGTTATATAACTGCTGTGTAAGTTTGGTTAAGATTCAATAAAGAATGAATTTTAAGACATGTTTACGTACTGGCCGTTGGGGCGTTTGTAAATTACAGCATTTTAAAATGTGTTACCTATTTTTTTTTTTTTTTTTTTTTTAAAATCATACTTTTTACTTTTTAAAAAACGTCATTAAAATAAACAGTAAATGCATGAAACTGTCTTATTTCAAATGTACAGGATGTATACAATAAAAGTAATTGTTTTCTGATAGAAATTATTTATTTTTTTTTAATGACTAAGAATGCTGTAGTTTACGTTACGCTAAAGTTGTTATTAATTTTGTTGAACAACAAGCATTAAAAGGATATGTTATTTATTATGGACAAACTTTTAATAACAAATGAAGCTACATGCAATACTGATGAAAATGCCATCAACTCTAATTAAGTTTCACATGTATATAACATGTAAATAACGTTACAACAACAGAAAACTATGTTCCATGTCATTTTTATTTAACGAAGAAAACACACACTGAGTATTTGTGGTCAATTAACAATATTTATTTTACATTAAACATAGCTTATGACAACAAATCAAACCACATACATAATAAATGAAAACAATTTACATATTGGGACGAATGTGTATATATAATACGTTACCTTTAGCCCAAATTACGTTACACCCAATTTTAGTGTAAACAAGACTAGATACATTGACTGAATCATTTGCTCATTAATTATGCCATTTTTAACATGATAGAAAATGAACAACATTCCCTACTTTTGCAATTACATGATGAAATGATAATTCTACAGTAAAGAACGTTACATAAAATTCAAATAAAATGACTTTATATGTTGACTAGAAAATACACCGCTCATCAAGATATTACATGCATTGATGGTTTAAAACAAAATCATTCAAACACAATAACATATAAAACAGACTTACTGCTGCATGCAGATAGCTGTGATTTACATTGCCTTGATTAAGAAATAAATCTATATCATTATATAAGTAAATTTTACCTATATGTGAAAATTAAGGAAGAAAGCAGTTGTTTAGTAAAAATAAACAACTTATTAAATCATGTTGATATTGACACTCTTTAAAGTTTGTGTACTTTACATGACATAATTCATGCAACGTTGTTTTCCAACCACTACTTTCTACATCTGGAAGTTGTGGATAATTCTCATGGGAGTGAAGCCAAACGTATACCTGATAGTTAATCTACATGGAGGCAGTACACTCATGTCGATGCTGTTATACAAGTCTAGAATGTTGCTTCGTCCCTGGTTCTTCTTGCAGAACGTGTCAAATCTTAGTTTGTTTACACGTGTGTACTTTGGTTTAAATACATACAGCAGGCATGCTTTTTAATGCCCTCAAGCAATTCATCAGTGCATTCGTGTTCTTCACCTAGTTTAGACAATATATTCGGGGTACCTTTCTACGACTTTTAGGGGAGATGTATTCCCTCTTCTTACGAACGCACTCGTTGTGTCACACGCTGTGAAACTGTGAATTGCTGGTAGTATTGAACAGATGTCTTCTCCTTTGTTTTCAGCAATCTCATTAACATTCAGAAGTCGTGGCTTGTTTCCTACACCAGTATCAAATAAAACAGTATTGCTTCTTTCTCTGGAGTACCTTGTAAGCAACACCAAGACATCTGTATCTGGAGATCTTACTATGACCATGACTATTGCAGGCTCTTTATCTGTAATGTGTAGACAGTGAAGTATGATTCGAGTGTCTACCTCTTCTTGAGATGAGAACAAAGCTTCTTCGGGATGCACTTCAACAGTGGCACCGTCATGACAAGAGAGATTGTAACACATTTCTCCAAGGACATAGTAGATATGTCGACCTTGAAGCTTTTTGGCATATTTTTTTTAAGTTTTCCATTGGTCGAAGAGCAGACGTAGCAGTTGGGTTTTGTTGTCATCGTTGGCCATAAAAATCTTCCAGTCCTTAGGAGTTCTTGTTTTTGGACCAGATAACAAGAACGTTGGGGTAGATCCCCTTCTCTTGCGCTCAAATGATTTGGTTGATGTGGGGTAATAAGTATCGGTGACAAAATCAACCCGACCATGTTTCGGAAGCAGATTGAAGACAGTCTCAGCCAACTCTTCGAATGTATCAGCCACTGAGGGTAGGCTTTGCAGTGTCGCATTTCCATCAAACACATGTACAACATCCTGTCGCGGGTGGGTTGTTGTTGGTTCGGTGGCTGATTCGAGCAAATGCATCAATTTGGCCTTGTCAGTTTTGACAGGCATTCTGTCAGCTATCGCTAAGGACCAAGGAACTAGGCCAAGAGGAAAGGATAATGAAACTTAAGATCGATGTCATGCTGCACAGACAGAAGCACAAGTTGCCCGAAGATGTTTCGTTCTGCTTTAATCTGAGTGATTTTGTTCTGAGTGCTTCTAAGCGTTTTTGTGATCTCTGTTGTTGCGAAGGTTTTAAGTTTTTTACGTTTTATTGGGCTGTGAAAGTCAACAATTTTATTCACAATTCTATCATTAATGTTTATTAAATCTCTCCGCACACTTTATTGATTTTGGGTATAAACTGCTTTGTTTTTACACTTTCTGTTAACGGAAACGTATGTAGATATACATTTTGTAAACGTCTTTCAATTTGTTTATGCATTTTGTTGGCTCATTTAATGTTAAACTATGCAGTTTTATAATTTCAATTTAGGTAACGTAATTCCAGTAACGAAGGTTATTTCAGTTTTTTTTTGTTTTACAAATCATATCAGACTATTCATGCAGTAAAACTGCAATATTTATTTCATTAAATATGTAAAACAGTAATACAAATACATCAACATGAAATGTAATAATGCAAAATATCGCTAAAGGTAACGTATATTACACAGACGTAATCATCACAATTACAGAAAAGTGACATTTCTACTTTATTTGGCATCCAGTAAATAACACAATGCAGTATATCTCTTTTTATTATGTAACTTTAATCGAATTTACTCTTGTGTATAATATTTTGATTTTAAAAAAAAGAGTTATTTATGTAACGTAGTTCCAGTGACGTAATATACACCGACTCTGTTGGTGTCACAATATCAGAAATTGGTACAAAAACATAACTGCTATGAGTAAGTGAGTTTTTAGGATGAATACATATACTCTAATTGCATTTGTATTTATACCAAGAATATGATATGAAAAAATAAGGGTAACGCATTTTAAATGTACGTTACGCACTAAAGCCCCAACGCTCAGTACGTAAACATGTCTCAATTTCTGGCATTGTTCCTGAAGTTTAAGAAAATCATACCCTACAAAATTGCCCGTGGGGGAGCAGGATCTACTGGCCGATCAAGGTCTAATTTGCCAAACATCTAAAATCTCTAACTGCATATTAAGTCTAAGAGGGATATAATTCTGTCATAGGACAATCAAGAGCTAAGGTTATTGTCTCTATGAATTTCTAGATGATGTTGAACACACTGTGAAGTTTCATCCGAATCCACTGACATGTTGATAAATTATATAATGTACCTGCTCAAAAACTCGAGCTCGCTACAAAACTTTAACCAAACTTGCAAAGTCCGAAAGGGCTTTTTTCTGCCAACATAGAGCCTAGATTATAGTTCTTTTGTCTGTGCAATCCATTGATGATGCTAAACACATATGAAGTTTCATTCATATCCAATGTAAGGTTGATGGAATATGTACCTGCTCAAAAGCTTAAACCTGCTCAAAAACTTTAACAAAATTTTGATGATGCTGAATACACATGTGAAGTTTAATTCATATCCAATGTGTGGTTGCATAGATATTTTACCCAGTGCAGTGCTGCAGATAAGCTGCGTATTTGCGTATTTCACTCAAATAAATTTATGGAAAACACAAACAATTTTGTTTTTAAGCGTACCCATTACGCAAATAGTTTTTTTTTCACGCAAAACATTGTTAATACAATGTGTATCCAAACAGCTGTTTCACATTTTCTGTATTTCGATAAATAGGAAATAGCCAGATAAACTGGTTCCCGGTTACTACGGTTTGTACCTCACAAGCTATTAGCAGAGTGAAAGTAGAGATGATACCAGTTTATTCAATCGTCTCATACAGGAGTTTGCATATTATTAGTAGGTAGTAATGAAAGCGTCTAAATTATAAAGATCACACACTCTCTGATAAAATGTCAAAGTGAGAACGAAATCCCTGTTTGAAAAGGGAAAAAAATATGTTTTAACCGAATCAAAGTACAATTTTGAGTTACGTTTTGCCCCCAACACCAATTTCTTCAATAAGTAGTTGTAAAACAATATTATTTAACATTGTCAACAATAAGACCAGAAATTTTGAGTTGCAGGCAGTTGCATTTGTGCAAGAAGAAACTATCGTAGTTTGTTCAGTCATATTAATTTGATACAATACTGATTATGCAAATCAAGAGTTGCAGGCAGCAACAACTTTACACTACTGTGTATTTAATATCGAATAGTTTAATCAAGATATGATATTTGAATTACTTTCATATAGACAATTCTCTATGTTTCACACAGTTACTGCAAACTTACTGAGTGAATATCACCCAATTAAATCTTTGGTTATAAGATTTCACTCAATTATTTTAATTTTGAAGAGTTTTCACCCTATTGACCCTATATACGCATGTGTAATAAGAGACTAAATTTACATACCACCTCTTACCATAACATAAAAAATAATATATATATACGAAGACTTTGGACTAGAAACTTGATCTTATGACGTTCATAAGTGCATTTCTGTATTGTCCTAAGTGAACAACTTGAATTTCATATTCGTTTCAAGGGCCCTTTAATAGGATATAACATGTAAGCTCTAAACATAGGATCTTAAGTATGCTCCACCATTGTTCATCGCAGTCCCCTCTTCCTTCTGAAGAGGTTGTTGCTATTGCTTTTCCTGATGGTGCTTGAAGCCAAATTATAATGAGTCAGATTTGTTCATGGACTTTTGTCATATATTTTTTTAAATAATAAACAAAACAAGAGGTTTTTCAGGAAATAAGTACCAAATGGAAGACAATTTAAACTCAGGTGTAGTAAAATTAAACTTTAATTATTGCTTATCTGTTAAAAATAAATTAGCAAAATAATTCACCAACACTATTTATTTTCATTATCAACAGTTATGTTTTTTTTGAAAACAACGAAGTGAATGGATAGCTCGTATTGCCTTAAAAATGTTCAATTCAGCATGACATATAGGCCTAAGCCCCAACTTCACCCCAAAGGGCAATATTTCGGTACCAGTTCATAAAAATGGATCTATAGTTGAACTTATCTTGTACCAGCACGCACAGTTTATCACAGCTGGACACCCTTTCATGAAAATGAAGAAAATAAATCTTTAAAAAAAAGAAGAAAAAAAAGGATTAAACTTTACCAAAACGACAAAAAGATTGAACTTTAAAAATAAAAATAAACAAAAGACCCAAGAGGGCCTGAGGACGCTCTACTGACTCATAGTGGCCGTAGCACTTTCTGAAATTCCACAATATTTACCCTCTTTTGAGGGTTGTCTTAACAACGTAGGGATAAATACATCACACCCATACTGAACAAAAGCTCAATAATTGGCAGTTTGATGCTTCCTAAATTTCAAAATATGTAAACAAAAATGGCGTGTCTTCCAAGATCAACACACTCTTGGGGTCCCTTTTTTCCGGTGCTAGGCTATATAGAATTGTCGATCAAAATAATTTTTGACCAATTTGGTATATGTTCAAGTTTATTAACACATTTAATTAAAAAAACAAAATTTGTGTTTGTTCAAATGGGTGTGTTGTAGTGATTTTCTACATGGTGTCGAGGCTACTTTCAAATCAGCTGATAGCATTTCGTTGTCGTTAACAACACTTTGATGGGTAACATATTTCAAAAGGTGCAGTGAAAATACAACATTTGTCTGATATATATTTTTTTTTCAAAAATGGTAGTTCAGACAATAAACTATTTCTATTAAGATTTTAAAAAAAAAATTGAAGATACCCAATTTTGCTGCACCTTTTGAAGTTTTGTCAATTTTACATTTCCATAAAAACACCAAAAATTACAAAACAATCGACGGCGTTACAAATATCAAATCCAGGAAGATTTGAATCTCGTATATTCTTACATTGCATCATGTTCCAATATATTTTTAAACATGTATTGCAGTTGTGAGGGCTTCGGTCATGTCAATATCTCAATATATTCAATTTAATAAGGTACTGAAATTTCAATTAAAAAGCGCGCGCTCCTTCAATGGGACTTTTTTGTGTTAAACTACTGTACAAAAATGAGCAGATATTTCGGTGAATCCACGTTTATTTGTTCGCGTGGATCCAAATTCCATAGAATTGTATAGCAGTCTCGGTAGCTTTTAGTTTAACGACGTTGCATTGGAATCAGATTGTCGTGGGTTCTAATCTTCTTAAAAGTAATTTTTTCTGTAATTTTGTAAATCAATCAGCAGAGCAACCCCAATCTACAGCACATATAAAATATAAAAGGAGTTTTAATGATCACATTAAACACTAGTTCAAAGTATATCATTATGTATATAGTTTTGTTTTCATTTAGAGTGTAAATCTGTGTTTAATTTTACATTTCAGAATGCACGGAAGTGGACAAAAGTTTATGGATATTCTGTATGTAAGAAGAGAACAAAGTCCAAAGAACGCCGCTCAATCAATAAAAACGGATATCATTTGCAATAAATGTAGACACAAATACTATTTAGCAGAAACGGCAGTAGGGTGTAGACCTGCAAAAGTAAACAGTGATCACAGTGACCCTGACTACATGCTGAAACTAGTACACATATTCCATTCAGTCCACCATCTGTAACATTAAACTTGCAGTCAACAAGCAAAACGCATTCAAGATGCTTGATATGCAAACAGCCAGGACCTAAACTGGTTGGAGTGTCATCCAAGGCATGTCTACATGCATTTTTGGTGCATAATATTCTAATACCTGCGGGATCTAGATATTGTCCTGGTCACATCGATGAAGGTATACTTTTAGAAGGCACATTACAAAACGTTCGAGTAGTTGACCAGACATACTTAAATAGAACAACAATTGTCAAACTTATCAAGCAACTGCATAGGACCGACTGCGAGAAGTGTTTTGTCGCAGGCAAAGTAAAGTTGATTTTGATAACTTGAAATATGCTGATTACCGTAGTCTTACTGGCCTTTCTCGTTTGCAGTTTGAAGATTCGTACAAACATTTGGAAGACAAGATTAAGAACACTCCTGTACGATCTCTACGTACTTCTGTTGGAATATTTCTACTCAAATCTAGGTCAGGTATCGCAAACAAACTTTTGGCAATCATGTTTAGCTTAAGTAAATCTAGTCTACGACGAGCTATTTCGTCTGTATGACAGGCAATGATGAGAGGATTTGTTCCGTTGTATTATGGGGTTGAATCTTTAACAAGGGACGATGTTATCATGCACCACACACAACCATTAACAAAATCACTGTTTAACACAACAGACGGGCAAAAGATTCGTGTTCTTGATGGAACATATATCTACATCCAGAAAAGCAATAACTTTAGCTTCCAGCGTATGTTATATTCCATCCACAAAGGAAGAGCATTAGTAAAGCCCAAGATGGTAGTGACAACAACTGGCTATTTTGTGGCGATTGTGGGTCCCTATTTTGTAGACGCCAAGAACAACGATGCTGCTATATTGAATCACATGCTACAAACAAATACGGATTATTAAAACACTTCTAACATGAAGATGATGTTTTAGGTGTTGACAGAGGTTTCCGTGTGATCCCTTTCCCTGCTTGAGGATATGGGCATCCGTGCTGTGAAATGTCATCCATTTTAACAAAGGGTCAAAAACTGATGTCCTGTGAAGAAGCGAACCAGAGCAGATTTTTCACAAAGTATGTATTAGCATTAATTGATTAAATATGTTATCCGGATACCTTTCAGAATATCTTATATCATATTTTTCCAGGATACTTTTTTCTATACATATGATTTAAAATAACATACACCCAATGATAGTAAGTGGTCTCGTGAGAAATAAAAAAAAATGTTACAGCGATAACTGTGTTACATATGATTATTATATTTAAGAATCGTATAAAACCTGCCATATGAGAAGCATTATTATTTAAAGCAATAACCATATGGAAATCGTATAAGTCACATACATACAGCATATGATTTGGAACATAAAAATGCAATTAGCACATATAAATGGATATCAATTTATTTAATGTGCATGTTTCTGTACACTGTCGCATATAACTTACTAATTATGATACTTATTTTATATATAGTTTCGTTGGGTTGTCGAGTCAGCAAATGCAAGAATTAAAGTTGAAAATTTCTCAATCACATATTGCCACCAAACCAAATACCATACATTGGAGATTAGGTTTGAATTGCTGGTGCCATTTCGAATAATTATTACCCGCCTCTAAGTTCTCCACACAATATTGAAGATGATGCTAAATTGTCCACGCTAATGCAAAATCTATCTTCGAAGATAAACACATTGAAAAATATCATTGAGGTAAACAGTTTGGAAAGAAAGTGCACTATTTGAAATGCTGTCTGTGATATTGATCTGGACAATTTCCCACGATTAGACGAGTAGCAATTGATTGCGCACATTAACATGCTGTGTTTACCAATTGAAGTTAAGCACAAGTTACATACAGGAACACTTGGAATGTAATTGTAACATACGGGTACATAAGGACGAACCTGATTTTATTCGAGTTAGAATTCAAAGCCGTCAAACTTCGTCTAAGAAATACTTTTGTGGGTAAGATTTTATCCGTCAGATATTCTTGCCTCGTATTGCAAATGTCGTGGTCGGAATGTGTTCACACATAGCATCATTTGTGTGGTACCTTAATTACACAAGGTAAATACGGTATCTGACACTGGGGAGGGAATCTCTCCGATGATTGCAATATCCGAGAAATTGTAGACGTGTCTGACACAAAAAGTGAAGCCAGTGTGATTGGAGAGTGATTGCCCATCATGTTATTATGCATCGTTGGATACCCGCGCGTAATCCATTCCGATACTCTCCATTTATCACCCGTGGGATATTACACTAGCTTTGCGTGGTTTCTACCAAGCCCCATTGCAACCAAATGATTGGTTCCTTCACGATTTTATGAAGGGAACGTTATCCAATCGCAACGTTAGTTTCATGCAAACGCCGTTTTGGTAAGACATTGTTAACGTTAGCTGTACTATGTTCTGAAATGACGCAGAGCTAGCGTAATTTCCCACGGGTGATGGATGGAGAGTATCGGTACGGACACCCGTTGGTGTCCGACGATGGTTATTATGTTAAAGATGCAATATGTCAGTTGTTGTTTCTTCAAAATATTAGTGTCTACACCCTCCTCTTAAAATTACCGATGACTTTTGGGACATATCAAAAGAGTTACCGAATTATTATGTTCATCTTAGAAACAGACCACATGACAGGGGAATGACGTCAAGCAGTGCACATTGGATGTTTATTTATAATTGTAATTCCTGTTTCACCACTTTGATTTTGGTCATAGTTTACGGATTCGAAATTCCGATTATTGGCATTTAGTTATAAATGATAAGCAGCTATTTAAATTCATATAGATCTATGCGAAATGTTATACTTCAGGTATTTATTTAAAGTGTGCCTTTAATATCAGAATATACAAATTGGTCACTGATGTATGCATGTACGTTTGTGCTTGCTAGCGTGTGCTTGGGTGTGTACATGCACGCATGGTTGTCCATTATTATATTAAATAAGCAGTATGTAACATGCATGCATGCATGTGTACGTTAATTGACTAACGGGTGGTATTTATATGCGTTTTAGTGATAACAATACTCAGAAGGAAACTAACTGATGTTTGTTTGAGTTTGGCGTCATTATTTCAATACACGATATGAGTCTTAAGTAGAAAAAATATCAACAACAATCTTATTGTAATTGACACATATATTACTGCATTTTATACACGTCAGTGTGCTCGAATCCACGGATTTTGAATGAATATTTAAGCCCAGAGGGACCTGAGAAAACATGAACAAAGTAGTGGTAAATATGACATCGTATATGAAGTTATGGGATTTGTCTCAACGGTTATGAAGATAAATCAGCCTTGTCTTAAGCAGCTACTCAAAGGAAAGAGAAAAAATGATCATTAGAGGCAGGGTGCTGCTTAAAACAGGTTGATTTAAATTATATTAAACAAATGGTAAATAGAATATGTGGCTGTTAAAGACAAATGGTTGCTTTATAGAGTTGACAGCTGCAAACGTTTGACTGTATGTTTATTTAGTGAGTTAAATCAATGTTGGAGTGCAGCTGTGTTAATGTTCTTTATTCTTCAAGGATACTTTTTATAGGTCATGTCCTCATAGTGTTTGATTACATGTTAAACGTTCATATCCACAATTGAATATGGTTAAGTATTGTTTATGAACAATCAGTTTTAATCAGAGTGTCGATATATAAGAGTAATGTTAAACTAAAAACTTATTAAAAATGCATTCCATTTTACAACAACATATGATGATTCAGATATAAGTCTCATGAATGCCCAGTTTTTTCCTTGATATAACTAAATTACATTTTACACTACACCTACCGATGCCATTACCACAGCCACTGCCAATGTCATTTCTATCACAATAACTATAATAACAATTGCCACTACCAATGCCACTGTCACAACCACTACACCTACCGATGCATTACCATTATCACAATCACTGCCACTGTCATTACTACCACTATCACAATAACTATAATAACAAATGCAAAGATATTTGACTTCCGGTCAAGTAGTACGAGACGTGAATTATTTTATGTGAGAAAAATGTGGTTTTATTTAATATAAAAGGATATAAAAGGCAGGTTTTTTTTATAGCCATTATAAACTTTAACTTTATCTAAAGCAATCCGTAGCATACAGAGTTAATAAAAATGTATGCACATATAATTGTGAGGTAAAAATAAAACGACAATGGGTTGTTGAAATAGCGGAGGGCGTCGCCATTGTTATACCGGTACATAAACACTGTATATTTACCTGAGTTTTACCTGTGTGCTGAAAATCGATCAGGTAAAGGATCGACGCAGAAAAATTTTAAAACTATACTGCACAAAAATAAAAGGATGCGTTACAATGAATAAAAAAAAGACAGCTGTCAAATAATAGCACATTTAGTGATTTAGAAACGAGTTTGAACAACAGTGTAGATTAATCAGCACTTGAACAAACATAATATAAAAAAGAGCAAAAAAAAGGGGAAAAAGAAAGATAAAAAAAGTAACAAAAAACCTAAAATAGACTCAACAGATTCAACAGACTCAGAAATGTCTTCGTCATTAGAAAAAAAAAATTGAAGAAATCAACAAAAATCTGATATGCTTACAAAAAGTGACAAAGACTTCATTAAGAATATTTTAATTGATACCCTTGAAGAGATGAAGGACAAAATAATAGGACATGTTTTGCACAGGGTAGAAATTCTTGAAGATGAAATACACAACAACATCACTGAACAGACAAGTTTGAAAAAAGAAATACAACAATGTAAAACAAAAAGCGACGATTTAACAGAAGAAAACCAGGCACTACGACAAGAACTGAAAAATGAGAGCGAATCGAGGAAAGAACAAATAAACAATTTAGAACAGTATGGACGAAGAAATAATATTCGTATATCTGGATTGGACTTCGACATTAAATACGAAAGTTCGCATGACACAGCAGATGGTATAGTTAGACTCATTAATGACAAAATGGGGCTAGAGCTGACTACATACGATATAGATATTGCGCATAGATTGGGCAAATATGAAGAAAAACAAATACGTCCAGTTATCGTAAAGTTTGTGTCAAGACAGACAAAGTATACTGTAATGAAAAACACAAAACACCTAAAGGGCACACACCTATCTGTAAACGAGGACTTGACAAAACTCAATCAGCAAGTTTTATCATCAATGAGACTGAAGGCGAGAGACAAAGTGATTAAAGCTTGGTCTTTTGAAGGCAAACTTTACCTTAAACATAAAAATGACAAAATAGAAATGGTTCCGTACTTTGGATACCAAGCGTGGTTGGATTTACCGTGGCCAAAAAAGTAACAGCAATATAGCAGTGATAATATCAATATTAAATCGTTTTGATGCCTGAGCTTTTATTATCAGTGTACATGTATTGATCCAGTGCAGAGTGAATCATATAAAGTATATCAAGTGTAAACATTGTAGATTAACAAACGTTTAAAATAATGAATCCATACAATTGATTCCTTAATTTTCTTTATAATAAAGTTGAACATTTGGACCATATTTTACTAATTTACAAATACAATTGAATCAACAGTTCAAAGACAAACTCTACAGATAAACCTTTGGAAAAGATTGACCCATCTTTACAGAAATAGTTTTGATATGTGTTTTCTACTGAGCTGTTTTCAGAGTGATGAGACCAACACTCCAGATGACAAGAGTTGATGGAGATAAAAGCGTTTACTAACATGTAAAATGAATGTATTGAATCAAATGCTACGTACTTATTTACACATATTCTAAAGATTGGAACTATATAAAATCTATGAAATGTATTATTGCACATACTATGTTATATGTCCAAGAAATAAGTATCCAGCATTTGGCACTAAAAAAATAATTAATAACACACGAAAAAAAGCGTAATCTTTCCCCCATTCACAACAAATTTTACACATGCTCATTCATTACGAGGTTATACTCGACTTATCTATCGATTATTGACAGATATGCAAAATAACCAATCGTCCAATCACATACTGGTAGATAAATATGCAAAATAGCCAATTGTCCAATCACATGCTAGCAGTGGTCAGTAATAGCGTCCTAACACACCTACCCTAAAGTGTACGCCGAGATCAAGGCTCGTTGTGCATTGAGAATTCGTGAAAATTGGGAGTTTGGGTATCCATTCTAGACTTTGCTATTTTAAGAAATAAATACAACGTGCTATATTGCTCGTGAGTTTTACCTAGTATCAACATGTTCGGTGTCCCAGTGCAGCTATTCGTAAACACGGTATGAGGCCGATTTAATTCAGGTTTACAACTAATGACGCTTGGACTACGAAAACTACGGATATACACGGAATATTTGTGATAGTCAGTTGGAACCTAACGGACAATAGTTACCTACATAAGTGAAAGCATATTTATAATGTGTATAAGTGTGTGTGAGTCTACGGGCGCAGGCGCGTATGTGAAATCTATTTTATTTACTTTAAGCATTATATAATTTTACTTCCATACCACAGGTTAGTAAAAATGTGTGCCTGAGAGAATAAATAATGTTGCATTGTTGCAATTAAAATATAGATGCTCCCCTTTGATTTCATGTATTAAATTCGTTATTTGTTTCGAATATAAGGGCGGTACAAAGGAATTCTGACATCGATTATATATAAGTTTTTGGATACTACTAATATAATAAGATGACGAAAATAGTTATTTATATATAATAATATACAATTAAGATACAGATGCTCCCATTTTATTTCTTATATTAATTTCGTTAGATTTTCGAATATAAGGATAGTACGATGGAATTGCGACATCGACTATATATGTATGTGTGTATGTATATGTATGTGTATATGGGTGCGTGCGTGCGTGCGTGCGTATATATATATATATATATATATATATATATATATATATATATGTGTGTGTGTATATGTATAGGTATGTATGTGTGTATGTGTATGTATGTGTATATGTATGTTATTATATGTGTATGTATAATATGTATATATGTATGTGTGTGTATGTATACGTATATGTATATGTGTATATGTATATATATATATATGTATGTATAAGTATGTATGTAGGTATGTGTATATGTATGTATATATATATGTATATATATATAAAGTAATTGGGTTTCTGTACTTGGAACGGAAATGTGTACACAGAGTATTGATGTTTACGATACTTTTCTACGGCGGTTGATGCCTAGGTTTATGTTATAAATTGTGAATGATCATAAATGGTTACAGCAAAAGTGTAGATATATGATTATTGATGTTAACGATACCTGCCATATCAATTTTGAAAAATATTAAAAAGTATTGATGTACACTAAATTTTGCGAGATATATATATATGTGTAAATGGTGACTGGTTATTGATATTTATGATTAAGGTTATATCAGAAAACTGTATATTGATGTTTTATGTTTTGTTTATGTTAAATCAAAATGTAAAACGTCAAAGATTCTTAATGTTTACCACTAATGTTATAAGAAAATGTTAAAAGGCTACAGTTATTGATCGTTACCAAATTACATGTATATTCAAACTTTTTACAACCTATGCTTATTGATTATTATTTCGAGTAGGCTGTATGGAGATGAAAAGGCTCAACGATTATTTATGTTTACAACTTATGATGTACAACAATGGGAAAGGTGAACGATAGTTGATATTTTAAGGTGTATGTTATATCAAAACATAAAAATGTAATATGTAATAACTTATACTTTAGATTACAGTGACGAGTAAAAAAGAACCATTAAATATGGTCGTTGTTACACCAAAATTTAAAATATAAATGCTTAATGGCAGATATTGGGACAGATTGACTAGATTGTTATTGAGAAGTAAAATATGGATGATTATTTAATTTACGACGGAGGCAACAGGAAATATAAAATGTGAATGGTGATAAAAGGTGAGGATGGATAGTGTATCAAAATTTAAGAGGTTAATGCTTTTAATTAATATATACGAATTATGTTATTAAAATGAAGGATCTGGATAAAATGTCATTACACTATATCAAATGCTAAGATGGAAACATCTACTGGTGTTAAGTATTTATCAGATATAAAAATGTATAAGGTGATTGATTATTGATGCCTACGATTTATTTTATATCAGGACGTTAACAGTGAGTAGCTACTGAAATCTGTATTCATATTATTTTTTTTCTTATTTGATATATCATGATAGAAATGTCTGTATATGTGTTCCCGAGTTAGATTTGACACATTTTATAATTGTATAAGTATCTAATTTAAACATAATTTGAATAGTATTTATTTAAACAATAACTATTGTATTTTATATGGACAGCAAATAATTGTTTGAAAAGGGTGTTTACGTGTATTATAATATGGTATATCATGATAGAAATGTCTGTATATGTGTTCCCGAGTTAGATATGACACATTTTATAATTGTATAAGTATCTAATTTAAACATAATTTGAATATTATTTATTTAAACAATAACTATTGTATTTTATATGGACAGCAAATAATTGTTTGAAAAGGGTGTTTACGTGTATTATAATATGGTATTTAAACACTTTATAAATATGATGCAAAACATGTGTTAACAGTGGCGATGTACCTTTGTATAGATTTTGGTTATAGCTAAATTATAATTTAGCTTCTCTTCTTTTATTGTTTTTGGCATGCAAGCTCGTACTACTTGTCCCTCTTTCCTCTACTTTCAAATACTTAATCTCACTTTCACTGTCAATCTTTGGATATTTATAAAGCAATCTGCAAACTTTGTTTTTACTTCAACGTTAAATGAGTATTAAAGTATGTACTTTTAATGTAAAAGGTTTAAGTGATTCATCAAAAAGAAAACAATTATTTTACTGGCTTAAATTAAATAAATACTCTATTTGCTTACTACAGGAACTACATTGTCAAGGAACAAACTTATGATATTTGGAGAAAAGAATGGGGTGGGGATATATTTTTAAGCGGAAATAGTAGTAATAGTATTGGTATGGGCATCCTTGTTAATCCTAATTTTATGTATTTAGTTCAAGAATATAATGATTTAATCGAAGGCAGAATGCAATCATTAAAAATAATAATTAATGGAAAAGAATATATATTTTTAAATATCTATGCACCAAATAATACAACATATAATTTAAACTTTCTTACAAAAATTGAAGATTTCATAAATTTAAATGATAGTGAAACCATGATAGTAGGAGGGGACTTTAATACAGTAATAAATGTTGAGTTAGATAAAAAACATGGCAATGTTAATAATAATAAAAAAAACAGGGATAAAATAAACAATATAATACAAAATAATGATATAAATGACATATGGAGAATATTAAATCCAAGCACTAAACACTATACCTGGCATTCAAACAACAAACCAACAATATTTTGTAGACTTGATTATTTTTTAGTGTCAAATAACTTAGTAAATGCAATAACGGTTTGTAAAATTACAACAGGTACCATTCGGACCATTCTCTCGTACATTTTAATCTTATTATTGACAAACAACCACGTGGGCCAGGATATTTTATACTCAACAATAGTGTTATAATAGATAACGATTATCAGGATAAAGTCAAACAAGCTATAAAAGAGGTAGTAGAAATAAATAAAGAATATAATCCAAATACATTATGGCAACTTATTAAAGGTACTATTAGGAATGAGTCTATTAAATACACGTCAAATAAAAAAAAGAATACATTTAAAAATGAAATAAAATTGAAAAAAGAAATCGATAATTTAGAAAAAGAATTAACTGAACATCCAAATGATAAAACAATCATTGATATTATTAGTGAAACAAAATCTGAGTTAAATCAAATTATTGAAACACAAACGAATGGAATTATAATAAGAGCAAAAGCAGAATGGGTTGAAAGAGCCGAAAGAAATACAAAATACTTTAGTAATTTGGAGAAAAAAAGATCTGAGAGTAAAACTATTAATATACTTATTAAAAATGATAGAGAAATAACACAACCTGAAGACATTTTAAAGGAAACAAAAGGATACTATGAAAAGTTATACAGTAAAGTAGAAACAATGATAAATGATAATGAAGATTTTTTTCCCAAACATTAGAGAGACTATATTAAATGAAGAGCAAAAACAATCATGTGAAGGTATTTAAATGAAGAGGAATGTGCACTCGCTTTAAAACAAATGAATAATGGAAAATCTCCAGGATCTGATGGACTTACAACAGAATTATATAAGATATTTTGGAACACGATCAAGAAATTATATATTAACTCTATAAACTATTCTTTTGTAAATGGAAATTTAACAGAAATGCAAAAACAAGATATAATATCTCTTCTTCCCAAGAAAGATAAAGAACTAACGTCTTTAAATAACTGGAGACCAATAAGTTTATTGAATATTGATTATAAAATTACAACCAAAGCAATTGCAAATAGAATTAAGAAAGTTTTATCTACATTTATTAATGATAGTCAAACTGTTTTTTTAAAAGGACGGTACATGAACGGTATAGGTGAAAATATTCGCACTATTTTTGAAGTAATCGAAAATATAAATAACGAAAATAAACCTGGCTTAATCTTTTTTGCTGATTTCGAAAAAGCCTTTGATAGCATTGATCACGGTTTTATTTCAAAAACTCTTAAATATTTTAACTTCGGTAATTCTTTTATTAATTGGATCAAACTATTTTATAACGATGCTAAAAGTTGTGTAGTTAATAACGGATATATGTCAGATTTTTTCAAAGTAGAAAGAGGTGTAAGACAAGGATGCCCATTATCGCCTTATTTGTTTATATTAACTATCGAATTGTTATACAAATCGGTACAAAGGGATAAAAACATTAAAGGTATTACTATTTACAATAGAGAAATAAAAAACACAGCAATTGCAGATGATGCAACATTTATGATGGATGTTTAAAAAAAACGTTTTCAACCTTAATAAAGAAAATTGATAATTTTAGTAAAATATCCGGACTTAAGCTTAATTCGAAAAAATCTATTATTTTTAGATCAGGTTCCTTAAAAACTTCAAATGACACTCCTAGTACAGATAAAAAATTTATATGGACATCTGAGAGTGCAGCTACTCTTGGAGTTGTCTTTACAAATGATAAACAAATGTATCATGAATTAAATCTTCTCCCAAAAATTAAGGAATTTTGCCACTGTCTTAATAAATGGAGAAAACATAAATTATCTATGATTGGTAAAATTGCAGTGATTAAAACCGTCGCATTACCAAAACTTATATATTATTTAACTGTTTTAGAAAATCCATCAACAGAACATTTTAATATTATAAATAAAACCATGTTTGACTTTCTATGGGATAATAAACCAGACAAAATAAGTAGAAAGACAATTATACAAAATTACGAAAATGGGGGCCTAAAAATGATAGATCTGAATATGTTTATTAAGTCAATTAAAGCAGGTTGGGTAAAAAGAATTATCAATCAGAGTAATACAGGTGATTGGAAGCATATATACATGGGCCAACTAGCAAAAATAGGAGGACCATTAATATTTGAATGTAATATTAATAAAAAATGACTTAAATAATGCAACTCAGATAGACTCAAACTTTTTATTCGAAATTGTACAATCATTGTCAAGTATTAGTTTTAAAGAAAATGTTGAATATATAAACAAACAAATACTATGGAATAATTCAAACATAAAAAATAATAATAAAACATTCTTCTATAAACCTTGGTTCGACAAAGGAATTAAATATGTTGAACAAATATTTGACAATAGACAAAAAGTATTTCATACTTTTCAGCATATCAAAACGGTACACAACTTAAAAAATTCGGATTTTCTAAAATATTATACTCTTATTCAAAGTATATCAAATTCATGGAAGTCTAAACTTAAGAATGAAAATGTACCAAACAATAATACACAAAATAACTTAATGGAACAAATTGTAAATGCGAAAAGTTCAAATAAACATTTATATAATAAACAATTAAAGTATATTGAAAGCGACCTAACTATTAAATCGCATATTAAATGGGAACAAGAAGTAGCAAATCTAAATTGGAAAAGTATACATAATCTACCCTTTCAATGTTTAATAAATACAAAATTAAGAGCATTCCAATACAAATACATAATGAGAATCTTACCTAATAATGAATTTCTGTACAAATGTAATATTTATAATACAAGTTTATGCGATTTTTGCAATAGGCATGTCGAAACAAACAAACATTTATTTTGAGAGTGTCACATTTCGAGGGTTTTTTGGACAGAACTTGAAATGTATCTGAATGAAAAACTTATCGAAATAGATTTGGATTATTCAACGATGTCTCTTGTGAATCTTGACCAGAGCAGTTATTCATGTTTATTTAACTGTATATTGGTTTATGGAAAATATTTTCTTTTCAAAAACAAGTATGAACAGACAATTCCAAAGTTCAACAATTTTATAAAATACTTAAAATATCATGAAAATTTAGAAAAAATAATAGCGAGTAAAAAAGATAAAGTGACGCAACATGAAAATAAATGGAATAAACTCCAATTATTTTGATAAAGATTTCATAACTGAACTTTAATTCAAATTGACAGTGTAAAGCATCTTCATATCTTTTCATGTCTGCAACTGTCTCTTTTCCTTCTTCTATCTACTTCTTTTTTCCCTTTTCCTTTTATTTCCCCGTCTCTTCTTAGTATAGCATTATTTCATAGAATACATTCATGTTAAACTGTATGTATTATATCAAATATATTTGTAAAATGTATGTATTATGAAATAATATAAAATTTAAAAACAAAAAATAATAACAAATGCCACTACCAATGTTACTGTCACAATTACTACACATACCGATGCCATTACAATTACCAAAACCACTGCCACTGTCATTACTACTACTACTACTACTACTATCACTACAACTACTACTACTACCACAATAACTATAATACCAGCTGCCACTACAGATGACACTGTCACAACCATTACAAATACCGATGTCGTTACCATTACCACAAACATTGTCATTGTCACTGTCGTTACTACTACTACTACCACTACAACAATAACTATAATAACAACTGCCACTACCAATGCCACTGTTACAACCACTACACCTACCAATGCCATCACCATTACCACAACTAATGCCCTTGTCATTACTACTACTACCATTATCACAATAACTATGATAACAATTGCAATTACAAATGCCACTGTCACAACCATTACACCTACATATGCCATTACCATTACCACAACCATTGACACTGTCATTACTACCACTATTACAATCACTATAATAACAATTTGCACTTCCAATGCCCCTGTCGAAGCCACTAAACCTACAAATGACATTAAAATTATAACAATCGTTGCCATGGTCATTACTATTTATACCATTATCACAATAACTATAATAAAAATTGCGAATACAAATGACACTGTCATAACCACTACACCGACCGATGCCATTACCATTACCACAACCAGTGCCACTGTAATTACTTCTTCTACTACCAGTATCTCAATAACTATAATAACAATTGCCACTACCAATGCCACTGTCAAAACCACTACACCTACCGAAGCCATTACAATTATCTGAACCACTGCCACTGTCATTACTACTACTACTACTATCACAATATCTATAATAACAATTGCCACTACCTATGCCACATTCAGAACCACTACACCTACCGATGCAATTACCATTACTACAACCACTGCCACTGTCATTACTACTACTACTACTATCACAATATCTATAATAACAATTGCCACTACCTACGCCACTGTCAGAATCACTACACCTATCGATGCCATTACCATTACTACAACCACTGCCATTGTCATTACTACTGCTACTTCTATCACTGTCATAATAACTATAATAACAATTGCCACTACTAATATCACTGTCAGAACCACTACACCTACCTATGCCATTACAATTTCCACAATCACTGCTACTGTCATTACTACTACTACTACTAGCCCAATAACTATAATAACAACTGCCACTACCAATGCAACTTGCGCAACCACTACACTTACAGATGCCATTATCATTACAACAATTTCCACTGTTATTAATACTACTACCACTATCAGAATAACTTCAATTACAACTGCAACTACCAATGCCACTGTCACGCCCACTACACATACTGAAGTCATTACCATAACCACAACCACTTCCACTGTCATTACTACTACTTCCACTATCACAATAACTATCATAACAATTGCAACTTCCTATGCCACTGTCAAAACATATGCCATTATAATTACCAAAACTACTTCCACTGTCAATACTACTACTACTACTACTACTACTACTACTACTACTACTACTACTATCATAATAACTATATTAACAATTGTCACTACCAATGCCATCGCACAACCACTACACCTACCGATGCCATTACCATTACCACAACAAATGACAGTGTCATAACTACCACTACATCTATCACAATAACTATAATAACAACTGCCATTAACAATTTCATTGCCACAACCACTACACCTAACGATGACATTACAATTACCACAACAACTGCCACTGTCATTACTTCTACTACCACAATCACAATAACTATAATAACAATTGCCACTACCAATGCCACTGTCTCAACCACTACATCACTGATACCATTACCATTACAACATCAACTGCCAATGTCATTACTACTACAATTACATGAACCACTATCACAATAACTATAATAACAATTGCCACTAGCTATGTCATTGTCACAACCACTATACATACCGATGCCAATGAAATTATCACAACCACTGCCATTGTCATTATTACTACTACCACTCTCACATTAACTATAATATCAATTGTCACTACCATGCGACTGTCACAACCACTACACCAATCGATGCCATAACCATTACAACAACAACTACCACTGTCATTACTACTACTACCACTATCACAATATCTATAATAATAATTACCACTACCTAAGCCACAGTCAGAACCGTTACACCCACCGATGCCATTACCATTACCAAAACCTCTGCCTCTGTCATTATTACTACTACTACATCTATCACATTAACTATAATATCATTTTTTTTTGCCACTTCCAATGCCACTGTTACAACCACTACACTTACCGATGCCATTACCATTACCAAAACCACTGCCTCTGTCATTACGAAAACTGCTACATCTATCACATTAACTATAATAACAATTGCAACTACCAATGCCACTGATACAACCACTACACCTACCGATGCCATTACAATTATCACAACCACTGCCACTGTCATTACTACTACTACCACTATCACATTAACTATAATAACAATTGCCACTACCAATGCCACTGTTACAACCATTACACCTACCGATGCCAATACAATTTTCACAACCACTGCCACTGTCATTACTACTACTACCACTATCACAATAACTATAATAACAATTGCCACTACCAATGCCACTCTTACAACCACTACACCAACCGATGCCATTACCATTACCACAACCACTGCCAGTGCCAGTACTACAGTACAACTACTACCACTATCACAATAACAATAGTAACAATTGCCACTAACAATGCCACTGTCACATCCACTACACCTACCGATGCCATTACCATTACCACAACATGCCACTGTCATTACTACTACTACTACTACCTCAATCACAATAACTATAATTACAATTGCCACTACCAATGCCACCGTCACAACCACTACAACTACCGATGTCATTATAATTGTCACTACCATCGCCACCGTCATTACTACTACTACCTCTGTAACAAAAACTATGATAACAACTGCCACTACAATGACAATGTCACAACCACTACACCTAACGATGACATTACCATAATAACAACCACTGCCACTGACATTACTACTACTAACACTATCACTGTAATTATAACAACAATTGCCACTACCTACGCCACTTTCAGAACTACTACAATTACCGATGCCATTACCTTTATCACAACCACTGCCACTGTCATTACTAGTAATACCACTATCACAAAAACTACAATAAAAATTGCCACATCCAATGCGACTGTCACAACCAGTACACTTACCGATGCCATTACTATTACCAAAACCACTGCCACTGACATAACTACTACTACCACTATCACATTAACTATAATAACAATTGCCACTATCAATGCCACTTTCGCAACCACTACACTTACAGATGTCATTACCATTACCACAGCCATTTCTACTGTCATTACTACTACTTCCTTTATCACAATAACTATAATATCAATTGTCACTACCAATGACACTGTCACAACCACTACACCTACCTATGTCATTACAATTATCACAACCACTGCCACTGTCATTATTACTATAACCACTATCACAATAACTATAATAACAATTACCACAACCACTGCCACTGTCATTACTACTACAACCACTATCACAATACCTATAATAACAATTGCCTATACCAATGCCACTTTCGCAACCACTACACCTACCGATGCTATTACTATTACCAAAACCACTGCCACTGTCAGTACTATCACTACAACTATCACAATAACTATAATAACAACTGCCACTACCAATGACGCTGTCACAGCCACTACACCTACCGAAATGACAATATTAGTATATGTTAAAGCATATTATTATTATTATTATCATTATTACTATTATAATTAGCATTTAAATGTGGCATTAAGTTTGTGAACAATCTTGTAAAATGCATGCATATCCGATTAGTCATATCCGGTTTAATAAAATGTATTTAAATGTGCGCACAACGTCTATTATTATAGTCAATACAAGTGTACCATGTAACTCACAAGTATGAAAATTTTACTTAAATAATTAATATTTTTTATAAAATGGGTTGTTTCTTTGATTCGAATAGAGATTTACGGACATAATTTTAACTGGCAATTTCTGTATACGATATTTTATCGGCCGGGCCCGATTAGCTCAGTCGGTTACGCGTCTGACTATCAATCCAGGGAACGTGAGTGCGACTGCCCCACCCGGCAACAGTCTCCGAGATGATTGACATACAACATTGTGTCTCATTATCATTCGTCTCTCACCACTGATTCAAGTGGGAAAGTTATCAGTTACTTGCGGAGAAGGGGTGTGCTCGAGTACTGGTTAATCCCAGGAAACAAAGGTTAGGTTAACTGATCGTATGTAAGCCCTCGACGGCATAAAAATGATGCTCAATCAATCAATCAATCAATCAATATATTTTATCGGCGAATGATAGTTGTTAATTTGTATTGAGGGTCGAACTTTAAACCAAATAAAAGTAATATGTTACATTTTCTGAAATTAAGTACGCCGTGCATCTTGAATATGAGGGTATACCGCTACGGCCTGGCATTTTATTATTTAGTTGGGGCAAAATCAAAACCATATGATTTATAAACTATTTCTGGACAGTTTTAAAATTGTTACAATGCTTGTTTGTTTAGTTTAAGGGCTTTATAAATAACACATTGTAATTTGCAATATACGGATGCTGTTTTAATTAATTGGTGCCTTCATGATTCGTATCATCCATAAATACATTGTAGCTGGTCACCATGCTGTGGCTTATGTTTGCTCTAGTGCCTGTTTGTGTCATGGTTCAATCTAAACCTTGTGCGAAACCACATGTCAGCCGTAAGTCTAAATTACATGGCTTGGTAATTATCATTCCGCAAACTGTGTTTAAATACTAGTACGCATAACTTGCTAAAATGCAACACGGTGCCATTTCTGGTTATCAACATATTTACGCTATGAGTGCATCATATACAACGTTCATCATAAAATATCCAATTATAACGTGAAATAACCAAAAATGTTTTTACACGACTTTTTTGGGGGGGACAAAGAATTACTATTAAAACATCACTATTTTCACATTTTTGACATTCACATTTTGGAAAATTTTAACATATGTGGTCAATTTATTTCACATTTTTAATAATTTCATATTTTTTACCATTTTCACATTTGTGACTTTTTTGCACATAACGGGGTCTTACACTCATTGATGGTAAACATGATGGCGTAAAGATATGTTCTTCAAAACTAATATTTTTTTTTATCAGTTTCTTTAGTGATCCATTGTTTGGTACCAAATTAATAATTTACAAAACAAACATTTGTAGTCGTTTGTTTGGTCATTTTGTTTGGAAATAGTTTTCGTAGTCGTCGATAACTATATCACTCGGACACCGGTGACAACAAGAGTCAATGAGCACAATACCGATACAAGGCGGTGTACGATTTACATAATTTTCACAAAATAATAAATTATAATACACTACGACTGGAAATCCCTAGTAACTTTCAAAATTGATACCAGATGGAAATAAGCATGCTTACTCTTCGAAATCTAATCAAGAATTCTACCCAGATGTACAGTAAAATATAAAATTATAATATCTACAACAATAACGTTGGTAGTTATGCGTGATGCATCCTTAACATAATAGGACACAATATGATGAAGTTTTGTAGTGATCCTCACGAATTGCAAGAAAAACGGAAGCTCCTTCAAACGCTTTTTCTGTCTCCTTTTCACCTAATGTGTTGAATGTATAACTTTATTGCTTCATTGTTAAATGTATGTTAAACATATGTTTTCATGTGAATACATTGCTTCATTGTTAAATGTATGTTAAACATATGTTTTCATATGAATACATTATTATTGAATGTATGACTTTATTGCGTCATTGTTAAATGTATGTTAAACATATGTTTTCATATGAATACATTATTGTTGAATGTATGACTTTATTGCGTCATTGTTAAATGTATGTTAAACATATATTTTCATGTGAATACATTGCTTCATCGTTAAATGTATGTTAATCGTAAGTTTTCATGTGAATACATTATTGTTGAAAATAAACGTACAGAACTAAGTTAGTAAATATTAATTTAATATAATTCGGTGTATTTTGTATGCGTTTAATCTATTATTGATTGATAATTTTGTAAGACATCGCTTAGTACATACATATGCATTTAAGCTTATATAAAACTAAAAATACATTTTTCTCTCAAATAGACGATAACAACTGCAATTTAGTCGGTTACTGAAAAAAATGAACTGGGTTCTAGGATGTTAATCCGCTGGTGTAGTGATGGGAAGCTTGAGGGAACCTACATGAGTGCGGTTGGAAATGCTCAACGTCAGTACAGTCTTGCAGGGAGATACACTGTGACTGGTTCAGAAATGGTACTTGGTTGGGTTGTCTCATGGAATAACACATATGGAAACTCCAACTCATCAACATCGTGGTCAGGAATTTATTACGACGATGAAAGAATCATATAAACACAGTGGCTTCTTACCCGTCATTTGGAACGTTCAAGTCTTTGGAGTAGAACTTGGATCAATCAGGATAATTTTAACAGAACATGTCCTGATGGCTATCCATAGAAACCAAAACAGAAATATGAGTATCGCAAAAAACACAAACACTTTAATAGTATACTATTTGCGTATAGACTGACCTCACATGTCAATCAATGTACTTAAACAGCTGAATCCCTGGAAAACAATAGATAAGTAGGAATGAAATAATAAAGTTTGTGTCAGATGTAGTTTCGAACATAGTGTAATAAAATATAGTGTAATAAAATAATGTGTAATAAAAAGTATTGTAATAAAACTGATGGAAAATGGTTAAGAAGAGGTTGCTGGTTACAAGTCGTTGTTTGTTGTATGGGTACAGGGGGGAAATAATAAGACTGAAAGAAAATATATAGGACAGGATAATGCTTTATGTTAACTATTTTTTATTTAGAATGTTTAACTAAAAAATATGGAATGGTGTTTTTATTCCCAATTATATTTAAAACACACCTGCCAGTATACATGAAACTGTCAGCTGCCATATGTGTGTGTGTGTGTGTGTGTGTGTGTATGTGTGAAAATCATACATCTAACAAAACACCTTTCAGGAGCACAGGATCCGTGAAGGATACATAAATGGTAGAAATAGTGAATACAGTAGAGAGAATAACAATTTACAGTGCTAAAACTTATAACGAGATATCCTTAGCTAGCTTTCGGCTTTACGCCTTCATCAAAGGACAAACAATAAAAGAAAACAACAACAAAACAACAATATAAGAATAAACAATTTTTCTATATATAAGAAACTGCAGACTGACTGAGAAACCTACTGTAAAATATTACAAACTAAAACTTTTAAAAATGGTAGAAGCACATACTAGCAACAAGTAGTTACATTTATTTGCGACCTACATAACACCAGAGGTAGCGTTAACAGGAATGAGTCTTGCTACAGAATCGCGGAGCGGTTAAAAATAGAATCAAAGACAATTGCGTGTAGACAGTTTTGTACGGCGACATTTATTATAAACTGAATATTAGATCAAAATTGTATATAAATGGAATTAACCGTCAATTGAGATTGCTATATATTGTGAAACTATAACACTATCAATATAAAATATTAAAGCAGTTTCCTTATCAGTTTGTTGTTTCATATACGGTATGAACAATTATTGATAACACCTATTTAATATTGCTGTGCTCAACATTACATAGAGTCATTTGTGTTTGCAGAATCGCAGAGCGGTTAAAATAGCGTCGGTAAAATCGAAGAACAGAACAATTCCAAAATTCTGTTGCGTGTAGTATACATGTATACACCGAAATTTATTATAAACTGAACACTAAACCAAATTTATATTGATTGAAAAAAGCAAAAATGTTTGTTAAATACCTATTCGTGAACGTCAACATTTAGTCATAGCATCATATTGAACAAAACATGTATATTGAGTAGACCTGTGTGAGTAAGATTAAAACTATTGCATATATGTATTGGTAGATACACTGGCGAAGTATATGATTTGTGTATAGCCACTCGTACATCATCCCCTTTGTTGAGGCCAAAGGGTTGAATAGTATTTAATCTGCGGTTCCAGTACAATTCTCGTATTTTGCGCTTCTTTTCTGACCAATTAGGGTTATGATCTATGCAGATAATGGATATCTCTGAGAAAACATGTCCCGTGGAGCATAGGTGATCAGCCACTGGCGATCTGGCGAGCTTATAGGTAAGTACATCGGATCGGTGCGTTTTAACTCTCAGATTAAGAGTTTTCGTTTCACCGACCTACTGTTTTCACAATGTTTGCAAGCCATCAAGTAGACAACATTACTTGTTTTACATTTGGCGTTAGATCTCAGATGTATAGTTGCACCAGACATTGGTTGTTTAAAACAGTAAATGGCAGGCATTTGTTTGCATGTTTAGGTGAACTGAAAGAATAATTAAACGGGTTTATTTGTCATAAAACTAATTTACGTTTACACATTGGCCTACTAGCGTAAAATCCGCATCATACGATATCGTACAATACATGAAAGTTTGTTGTTTCATAATTTGCACGAAATTCACTAAGGTATGTGGACTGTTTTGCTATATATTCTGACTGTGTTATGGGGAAACTGTCCAGTATAGAAAAAACATCTTTGGAGTTGGCGTGACGAGAATGATTAAGCAACGTAACTGTTTCAGCACATAACGACAGATGGGTATGTGAATTTTATATTATGTTGTCTTTAAATATCTGATAGATATATTTTGACATAATCAGATCTAAGTAAAGTGGTATAAATTGTTCATGTCCATTCCGACGATAATGTCTGTAATTTAATTTCACATTCGCGATATTGAGACGCGTTTTGTTAGAATAAAGGCCGAGGAATCTGAGAACGTATTTTGAGCTGTTGGTATCGTGTTTACGATGAAGTTTTGAAATTTACCATGTTATAATTGATTGATATGTGTAATTGAATTTTTTTGATGCTTATTCTGATATTCACAAAGTGAATAAATACAGAATTGTCCTGTAATTGTTTATATTATAAATGAGAAGTTATGTAGAGATGTAATTGCTATTTTGAGATTGACGGAAGGTCATATATGAGATGTCGTTTAAACTACCATGAAACTGCAGATAGTAAGAATTGAATGTACTGTTATAATATGTTGATAAATCTACCATGAAACTGTTAGATGGTAAGAATTGAATTCACTGTTACAATATATTGATAAAAATAACATAAAATTGATAGACGGTAAGTTATAGACGCCACGTAATTACGTATTGAGTAACTAGTAAATCTGGGTTTATACATATGTATATTAAATTGTAGTCGTTTTTATGCATAAGCGAGACATATGTCCGCTACGTTAACGACGTGTAGACGTGACAGGAAGTCAGCCGGTGGTATTACCGTCATAAGAACAGCATCCCACATACTTATCATATGGATCCTGACGTCGGAGTACGGTCGATACGAGGCGACGTAAAGCCAGAAACTCAGTATAGAGTTCTAGGGAAGATAACCCAGTTTATATAGCCATCGCCACAAGGGACGATTGATGCTAAATCTACGATATTCCGGATGCGGTAGTAGTATCTTAAATACCATATTAGTGCATTTTTTAAAAACTGTTTTAACATTCATATGACATAAGCAGTTTATATCGCGATATAGATTACGTAACGTGTAGGAGATAGATCTGTGTAAAAAAAGGGTTTATATCATCATAGACCCTTTATAAACCAGCTGTGTTTTTTTGTTGAGTCATGATCTTTAAATTGTATATATTGTATAATTGTATATTCGTAATTTTATTCATGTAAAATTTAAATTGTAAATTTTACATTGTGTATGCTTGTATTCTACCCTCGTGAGTTGTCGGCCGTCCTTGGTCATTTTGCTACAGAGACTTTTCAGCCTCCTGTAGGCGATGGCTGTTTTTTCTGGGAACATTTTAAGACGGTTTGAAGATTCAATTACGGGCCAGTGATTTGAAAAATATGTTTGTTACGTCAGGAGTATCCGGATGGTACGTAAGTACCAATGGTAAACGCGTTGCAAAGTCGTGTGTTTTATTTTTGTATTGTAGAATATCTGTTCGGTTTTGTTCTTTAGCTCTCGGAATGGCAAAATCAATGGCAGCATTATTAATTATTAAGACCAATTAATTAACACTTTCACTAAGACGATGGCAATGTTTTGCATTGTGGAAATATGTTGATATAGTCCTTTATGCCAGTAATAATCCCATAATGACCTCGTCTGGTATTATTTTCTCTTATGTCTATAACGACAACATCTGTTGATATAGTCCTTTATGTAAGTAATATCCCCATAGGGACCCCGTCTAGTGTTATTGTCTCTGATGTTTATAACAACAACATCTGTTGATATATTCCTTTATGCATGTAAAAACACATAAGGACTCCGTCTGGTGTTATTGTCTCTTATGTCATTAACGACAAAATTTGTTGATATAGTAATTTTTGCAACTAACAAACCCCATTATGACCACATCTGGTGTTATTGTCTCTTTTGTCTATAACGACATCATCTGTTAATATAATCTTTAATGCCAGTCATAACCCTATAATGACAACGTCTGTTGCTACTGTATCTTATGTCTATAGCGACAACTTATATGATATTGTCCTTTATGTCAGTAATAACCAAATAAGGACCCCGTCTGTTTTTATTGTGTCTTATATCTAAAACGACACCATCTGTTGATATAGTCTTTATACCAGTAATAACCACATAACGACCCCGTCTCGTGTTATTGTCTCGTATGTCTATAACGACACCATCTGCTGATATAGTCCTTTATGTCAGTTATAGCCCCATAATGACCCCGTCTAGTGTTATTGCCTCTGTTGTCTATAACGACACCATCTATTGATATAGTCATTTATGCTAGTAGTAACCCCATAAGGACCCCGTCTGGTGTTATTGTCTCTTATGCCTAGAGCGACAACATTTATTGATATTGTCCTTTATGTAAGTACTAACCCCATAAGGACATCGTTTGGTGTTATTGTCTCTGATGTCTATAGCGACAACATCTGTTGATATTGTCCTATGTCAGTAATAACCCCATAAGGACCCCGTTTGGTGTTTTGTCTCTAATGTCTATAACGAAACCATTTGTTGATAAAGTCCTTTATGCCAGTAATAACACCCATAAGGACCCCGTTTGGTGTAATTGTCTCTTATGTCTATAAAGACAACTATGTTGACATAGTCCTTTATGCCAGTAACCACCCCATAACCATAAAGACCCCGTCTGATGTTATTGTCTCTTATGTCTATAATGACGCCATCTGTTGCTATAGTCCTTAACAGCAGTAATAATCCCCATAAGGACCCCGACTGGTGTCATTGTCTCTGATGTCTATAACGACAACATCTATTGATATATTCCTTTATGCCAATAATAACCCCCATAAGGACCCCGTTTGATATTATTGTCTCTTATGTCTATAACGACAAAATCTGTTGACATAGTCCTTTATGCCAGTAATAACCCCATAAGGACCCCGACTGTTGTTATTGTCTCTTATGTCTATAACGACCCCATCTGTTGATATAGTCCTTTATGCCAGTAATAATCTGATAAGGACCTCGTCTGGTGTTATTGTCTCTTATGACTATAACGACATTTTTTATCTTTCGTTATTTTTATTGACAAAATATAGCAGTCTGTGCGATCATAAAAAGATACCCAAAAGCACTATAAATTGCCAATTTATGTTACAATTTTAATCTAAAGACTCCCGAAATGTATGCTTTCCCACTGGAACGTCGTTTCGTCCAAGTTGGAAAGATGAATTCCAATTGGAATTTTTAACTTCCTAACTGGAATCGGAAAATCTTTTTTTAGAATTGGCCAATGGGAACCGAGGTTTTCCAATTGGAGGGTTCCAATATTGATATCGGTGTTATTTAATTGGAATGTGCCGGTGTCACGTTACATTTACACGCATTACGGAAAGTACACGCTTTATGGGTGTACACTTATGCTTTTGTTTCTGGTGTTATTGATATTTAAACAATTTGTTTCTTAATATCTAAACTTTAAATTGGTAATGGCTAGAAGAAATAGTTCGTCCAATAAAATGTTTAAAATCAAATTCAAAATCTAACAATATTGACAAAATGTGCAGTTTTATACTCAGTGCGTTCTTTTTTGAAACCTTAATTCTCGAAAGATACTCAAGAAAGAAACAAAATAACCTGACAAAACTCATTTGATTTAATACATTTTCAATCGGCCATATTGTCAAAGTTACCAATAATTTAAGTTTTATTAGAAAAGAAATCATCCACAATTTACTCATTCCCGAGCATGTATATTTTTTCGGCATCAAATGGTTCTTTTCAAAACCTTAATTCAAGGAAGATATCAAAAATACCAATATGAATTCTTCACAATAACCATTTGGTATACTATATTTTCAATCGCCGATACTTTTAAAGTCATCTTAATCAGCTTAAATTGATAAAAAAAAAAATAATGTTCCTCCAAAATGTATCCATTTCTGAAAATCAACATTTCCCATTGTTTCTACGCGTGGTACAGAAAGTTCTAGACCCTAAATTTTATTTTATTTTATGACCTTCAAGAATGCAAGGTTTATAAATCATTCAACAACAAACATATAAAGATATATATTTCATTGTGATTTGAAGGAAATATAATAGATTAAATCCAGGTATTTGTTTCACAATATTTTGCCTCTCTTTCGAAAAATCTTATTGTTAATTTGACAGCATACATGTTTTTTAGTACTTATATTAATTTTTCTATAAAAAATGAACAATGGGAAGATTGAAACTATTTTTGTAAGAAAATCATATGTCAACTAAAATATTGAGTATATATAGATAAGAAAATCTAGTGCCCAGTTATAAAAATCTAGCGTTGAGTAAATATGTGTATCAAGTGAGAAAATCAAGTGTCACGTATGAAAATATAGTGTCAAACAAGAAAATTGAATGTTCTGCAAGGATGTTGAGTATATATAGATTAGAAAATCTAGTGCCCAGTAAAAAATATCTATAGTCAAGTAAGAATTTTGCGGATTGAGTGAGAAAATGAAGTGTCACGTATGAAATTATAGTGTCAAACAAGGAATTTGAATGTCATTTAATGATGTTGAGTAAATATAGATTAGAAAATGTAGTACCCAATAAGAGAAATCTATAGTCAAGTAAGGGTGTTGTGTCTTGAGTGAGAAAATCTAATGTTGCGTATGACAATATAGTGTTAAAAAAGAAAATTGAATGTCGTGTAATGATGTTGAGTAAATATAAATTAGAAAATCTAGTGCCCAATAAGAAAAATCTATAGTCAAGTAAGGATTTTGTGTATCAAATGAGAAAATCTAGTGTCGCGTATGAAAATAAAGTGTCAAATAAAGAATTTGACTATTGTATAAGGATGTTGAGTATAGATAGATTAGAAAATCTAGTGCCGTGTAAGAAAATACTTAAGTCAAGTAAGGATGTTGTGTATTGAGTGAGAAAATGTAGTGTCGTGTCTAAAAACATAGTGTCAAATAAGGAATTTAAATGTTGTGTAAGGATTTGAGTATATATAGATTAGAAATTCTAGTGCCCGGTAAGAAAAATCTATAGTCAAGTAAGGATTTTGTGTATTAAGTGAGAAAATCTAGTGTAGGGTATGAAAATAAAGTGTCATATTAAGAACTTAAACATTGTGTAAGGATGTTGAGTATAGATAGATTAGAAAATCTAGATCCTAGTATGAAAATCTAGTCACGTATGGATTTTTTGTATCGTCGGAGAAACTCTAGTGTCACATATGAAAATATAGTGTTAAATAAGAAATTTGAATGTTTTGTAAGGATGTTGAGTATAGATAGATTAGAAAATCTAGTGCCCAGTAAGAAAAAATCTATAGTCAAATAAGGATGGTGTGTATTGAGTGAGATAATCTAGTGTCACGTATGAAAATATAGTGTCAAATAAGGAATTTTAATGTAATGTAAGTTCCTAGAAGAAATATCTATATTCACGTATGGATTTTTTGTATAAAGTGAGAAAGGACGGACGGATGAAAGCTGCGATTACTATATGCCACCCAAAAAACTTTTGGGGGCATAAAAATGCAAAACAAATTTAGTTACCTACCAACCCACATGAAACACACTAGTTCAAAGCTCAGTAAAATACACTTTTATTAGCATTGCCTGGTCAACCATTAATTGATTCAGTATTTATATCCTTTTTTTCTGCTATCGAGGGCTCACAGACAATCGATTAACCTATCCACTCTTGCCTCCTGACAGGTTAATAAGTACTCAAGTACACCACATTTCTGCAACTGATAACTTTCCCACTAGAATCAGCGTCAAGAGACGAATGATAATGGAACGCAATGTCGTATATCAATCATGGATACTTGACTAGATTTGGAATTAACTCTCGACACCTGGATTGATAGTCAGACGCACTGCCGACTGAGCTAATCTCATTCGATCCAAGATCTTCTATTTAAAGATAAAAAATCACATTAATTATGATAACTACCACTGATGCTACTTAAAATAACTCTATAACTGCTGGGTCAGACCCGGTAAGCTCAATCGGAATCCCGTTTGACTGTGTGTCCAGGAGTCGTGAGTTTGAATCCCCGCCTATCCAGCAACAGTCTATCTGATGATTTATATACACCATTACGGCTCATTGTCATTTGCCCGTCAATACTGAGTGAAGTGGTACAGTCAGAACTATGTTACTCAGAACTACAGCTATACTACTATTATAATTACTACTACTACTACTACTACAAATACTGCTACTGCTACTACTACTACTACTACTGCTACTACTACTACTACTACTACTTCTACTACTACTATACTACTACGTCTACTACTACTACTACTACTACTACTACTACTACTACTACAATACTACTACTATTATTACTACTACAAATACTATTCTTTACTTCAGAAATGGACTAAAAAAAAGTTTCCCCCTAAAATAGTAAAAAAATAACACAAAATTATGTTAAGTCCAGGAAGAGTTGTTTCTTATATTTGAAAAAAAACTCGCCAAATGTGACATTCGAAATTTAAATAAGCACCTGCAGTCACTCATATCTCTGTTTATGTCTATGTTACTACTACCAAGACTTATACTATATATTTATCTTCTTCTTCTGGGCACCAAGAGTTTACGCGTGATTGAACATACTAAACTTATAAAAGACGAGATAGAGATGTACACGGAAACCGTCGATAAGCAGTGAATTGCGAATACCTGTAACTCTGCGCGGATCGTCTGCTTAAAAATCTATATTTCGTCTGCTACAGATTGTCGCTATAGGAAAATATCCGGAATATAACGAGCGATACTCACCAAGATTTTCGTAACATATCGACAGTTTCCGGTATTTTGTTTCACTTTAAATAATGTTTTACTTTATAAGATATAAAATAAATAAAACAGTAAATAGAACTTGTTTATTTATTTCAGCGAGAATGTATACATTTTTTTTATTTTTAATGAAATAGCAACTTCAGCATGATTAGCTTAGGTAAATTATAAATATAAAAATAAATAAAGATACCCATGGAAGGATGGTTGTTCTACTCGGATTCTGATTTCTTCTTACACTAGTAGAACTGGATACGCTGTATTTACTAAAATATGTTAAAACCGATGTTAAACCCCAATAATAAAACAAATTCGTCAACAGCCGTACAAAATCCTAAGTTGTAGTTTATAATAAATCTCTTCATAAACTAGGATTTTTGTATTCCCGTATCTAGTGAATATTAATTTTGATAAAAAAGTTCACTTAATTTTTTTTAGATATATTTACATAATGCACATAGGACATTAAAATGTATCGGTATGCAGGCCGTTAAATTGATACTTTTCCTAAATAAAGGATAGACTGACTAAATACATTTTATTAAGGGAAACTGCATGGAAAGTAGTATTTTTTCCCCATTTTGGGCACTTTTTAATTTGAGTCTAGGATAGTACTTTAATATGATAACGGACTTTTTGGTTCGCGAATGGTAGACATAGTCACAATTAGGTCAAACAGTATAAAGTAAGTCTATGGAAAACGCTGTGATGATAGCTAACTAACTATAACTTCATTGATTTATATGACAAGGCCGCAGCGGAGTCATTACCGTTGTATACCTACAACATTCGTGATTGTTTTTATCTGTGCAGTGAATATATATCCATTCGAAACTTGAAATAGTGGGTTTATATTATATTATATTATGTCACTACCAGCTCTTTATGTGTTTATATATTTGCAAACGTTTATGTGTGTACGAATGCGTGTAGTTGCTTGTATGTGTACTTATGTTTTGTGTATATTTGTATGTGTAGAATGTGTATTATATGTTTATGTATATGCATATAATGTTTATGCATGCATATTAACATTTATATTCATATGTGTAAATTCGTATGTGTTCGATTTTTATATTTAGTGCTGCTCATATTTATTTGCCATAATTGTATTAGTTATCTTTAAAATTGAAAAAAAAAGTAATTTAGAACGGAATGTCAGTATTTAATACGAAGATATCTTGCCTGCAACAATATATATTTAATGATTTAAACGGACAACAGGTTATGAAGTATAAGATATATGATGGCAATTTTAACACTTTTAAACCAATAACATGTCCTACCTCAGAAAATATATAAACTTACTGTTTGTTGTTGTTGTTGTTGTTTTTGACATTTATCAGTTCGTTTATTTATTAGCTCTCTCTTCCATTTTAGATACATTGCCTATTTCTTCTATTAAATTATCATCATATCATTCCTTAAAATTCATTATCTCTTTATGTGCAATGTATGTATCATTGTGACATGTTTTGTTTACTTGCCTTGTAAATGAAATGTGGTTTTCTATTTCCTATCATGGCATGTTCTGTTTACTTGCCTTGTATTTGAAATATGGTTTTCTATTTATCATTGTGACAGGTTATGTTTATTTGCCTCGTATTTGAAATATGGTTTGTGTTTCTCATTGTGACATGTTTGGTTTACTTGCCTCGTATATGGCATATGGTTCTATTTATCATTGTGACATATACGATTTTCTATTTATCATTGTGACATGTATGGTTTTCCATTTACCATTGTGACGGGTTATGTTTATTTGCCTCGTATTTGAAGTATGGTTTGTGTTTTCATTGTGACATGTTTTGTTTATTTGCCTCTTATTTGAAATATGGTTCTATTTCTCATTGTGACATGTTTTGCTTACTTGCCTTGTATTTGAAATATGGTTCTATTTCTCATTGTGACATGCTATATTTACTTGCCTAATATTTTAAAATATGGGTTTTCATCTCTCATCGTGACAGGTTATGTTTATTTGCCTAATATTTGAAATATGGTTGCACATTTCTCATTGTATTATGTTGTGAACTATTGTCTCGTATTTGAAGTGTATTTGCACATTTCTCACCGCTGCGCATTTGTAAAAGCAGTTCGGTAATTATGTTGATAATTCTTGTTTCATATTAAATGGCACCTTGTAAAATGTAACTTTAAGAAAAACATTCAGTTCAGTTTCTCTTTCCGATCAATATAAAGGATTACAGTTTTACAACTCAATTATGTGCGGCATTTATAGAGCGTAAAGTTTTGTTATTTAGATGCTTTATCGAAACTCAAATACCGTATCTTGTTTATACAGTGAATGTGATTGTGATTGTAGACATAACACTAAAAAAAGAGATACACACAGTGTTCCAAATGCAGTTTATTTTTTCTATAATTAATCGGTTATTGAACATGCATTGACAAATGATTTATATGTAAGTAACATTATAAAGAGACTAGAAAATAATGATTGTTCTTCAATTCATCTTCACTGACAGTTTTATGTCTTCGTCCTCTATCGCTTGGGTTATAATACACAAGTTCTATATAGGAAAGTCATTTCCACAACGCATCGTCTTAATGAAAGTGTTTATTAATTAGTCTGATATTTTATTACACAATTTTACACCATTTTTTATTACACATTATTTTATTACACTACGTTTTATTACACTATGTTCCAAACTACATCTGAAACAAACATTATGTTTTCATTCCTACTAAACTATTTTTTTCCCAGGATTAAGCAGTTTAAGTACACGGATTAAAATATCAGGCCAGTCTATACGCAAATAGTATACTATTTAAGTGTGTGTGTGTTTTCTGACACTCATATTTCTATTTTGGATTCTATTGACCGCCATCAGGACATGTTCTGTTAAAAGTATCCTGATTGATCCAAGTTCCACTCCAAAGACTTGAACGTTCCACATGACGGGTATAAAGCCACTGTGTATATATGATTCCTTCATCGTCGTAATAAATTCCTGACCACGATGTTGATGAGTTGGAGTTTCCAAAATGATTATTATTCCATGAGACAACCCAACCAAGTACCACTTCTGAACCAGTCACAGTGTATCTCCCTGCAAGACTGTACTGACGTTGAGCATTTCCAACCGCACTCGTGTATGTTCCCTCAAGCTTCCCATCACTACACCAGTGGATTAACATCCTAGAATCCAGTGTATTTTTCCAGTAGCCGGCTAAATTGCATTTGTTATCGTCTATTTGAGAAAAAAAAATGTAATTTTAGTTTTTGTATAAGCCTAAAGGCATATGCATGTACTGAGTGATGTCTTAAAAATTATCAGTCAACAATATAGTAAATCTGACAAAATGCACCGAATTATATTAAATTAATATTAACTAACTTAGTTCTGTATGTTTATTTTCAACAATAATGTATTCACATGAAAACATGGTTAACATACATTTAACAATGACACACTTAAGTCGTACATTCAACACATTAGGTATTACACCACTACGGAAGTTCTTCCGGGTCGTACGGGGGGGGGGGGGGGGGGGGGGGGCTGAAATGTGTCCATAGTAAAATTGAAGTGCAGGTCTCATGGGCATATTTTTTATTGAAAATGCTAATTAAGTTCAGATATATATGTCTGTGAGCTAAAATAGTGGTGTTGTTGATATATCAGAGGTATTTCTTTGTTGTATTTCAGAACTAATTTCCGAGAACATGCAGTCAGGGATGTGGTGGTAATGCGGCGGAAGTGGCAGCTGTGCAGTGTAAATATTGACAGTGACCTGAGAAATTTCAAATTTGTCGAAAGTTAAACCTTAGTGGTAACATTTTCTGTGGATAATTCTGGAGACATAATTGCTCTACAAGGAAACGGGACCAGTATATGGATCGGAAGGTATGGGAGTTGGTCAGAGACAGGACAATATTGACAATATACTATAAGTAATAAAGAGGGATTTTGTACAGGTGTGACACTTATTAGGTGGAAAGGAGACAGAAAAAGCGTTTGAAGGTGCTTCCGTTTTTCTTGCAATTCGTGAGGATTACTACAAAACTTCATCATTATGTGTCACATTATGTTAAAGATACATCACGCATAACTATCAACGTTATTGTTGTAGATATGATATTTTTATATTGTACTGTACATCGGGGTAGAATTCTTAATTTGATTTCGAAGAGTTAGCATGCTTAATTTGCATCTAGTATCAATTTTGAAAGTTACTAGGGATTTCCAGTCGTAATGTATTATAATTCATTATTTTGTGAAAATTATGTGA
Organism: Panopea generosa; assembly: GCA_029582155.1. NCBI lineage: Eukaryota > Metazoa > Mollusca > Bivalvia > Adapedonta > Hiatellidae > Panopea > Panopea generosa. The sequence continues at coordinate 19,238,298 of CM055907.1, forward strand.
ATCGTACACCACCATGTATAGATATTGTGCTCATTTACTCCTGTCGTTACCGGTGTCCGAGTCATATATTATTCGACGACTACGAAAACTGTTTCCAAACAAAATGACCAAACGACTACAAATGTTTGTTTTGTAAATTGTTAATTTGATATCAAAAACGGAATCACATAAGAAAATGATAAAGAAATACTTGTTTTGATGAATGTTTCTTTATGCCATCATGTTTACCATAAATAAATGTAGGGCCCCCAAATGTGAAAAAAGTCACAAATGTGAAAATGGTCAAAAATATGAAAATGATTAAAAATGTGAAATAAATTGACCATATATGTTAAAAATTTCCAAAATGTGAATGTTAAAAATATGAAAATAATGATAGTCACATTTGTCACAAAAAAAAAAAACAACGTGAAAAACATTTTTGGTTATTTCATGTTATAATTGTTGTTTTTTTATGATGAACTTTATATATGATGCACTCATAGCATAACTATGGTGATAGCCAGGAACGGCACCGTGTTGCATTTTAGCAAGTTATGCGTACTAGTATTTAAACACAGTTTGCAGAATGATAATTACCAAGTCATGTAATGTAGACTTACCGCTGATAGGTGGTTTTCCACAAGGTATAGATTGAACCACGACACAAACAGGCAGTATAGCAAACATAAACCACAGCATGGTGATCAGCTATCTATGGATGATACGAATCATGAAGGCACCAATTAATTAAAACATCATCCGTATATTGCAAATTACAATGTGTTATTTATAAAAACCTTAAACTAAAAAACTAGCATTGTAACAATTTTAAAACTGTCCAGAAATAGTTTATAAATCATATGGTTTTGATATTGCCCCAACTAAATAATAAAATGCCATGCCGTAGCGGTAGACCCACATATTCAAAATGCACGGCGTACTTAATTTCAGAAAATGTAACATATTACTTTTATTTGGTTTAAATTTCGAGCCTCAATACAAATTAACCACTATCATTCGCCGATAAAATATAGAATACAGAATTTGCCAGTCAAAACTATGTCCGTAAATCTCTACTGGAATCAAAGTAACAACCCATTTCATAAAAAAATATTAATAAGTTCAGTACAATTTACATACTTGTAAGTCAGACGCTAAACTTGTATTGACTATAATAATAGACGTTGTGCGCACATTTAAATATATTTTATCAAACCGGATATTAGTAATCAGATATGCATGCATTTTACGAGACTGTTCACAAACCCAACGCCACAATAAAATGCTTATGATAATAGTAATAATAATAATAATTATAATAATAATAATATATTTAAGCAAATATCACATTTCTTCACTAGCTGCTTTAAGATATACTGGTATGGTCATTTCAGAACATGGTCGGACCTATTTCATTTTACTAATTTAACATTTCTCAGTAAAACGAAACGTAAGTACAAATGTGCATATACTGTAAATGAATTAAAAGTATAAAATAAGTACATCAATATGAGTGGATCCAGCGTTCTCCTAATAAAGAAAGAACTTGTTCAATCATATCCTTTGGTGATGAAATGTCTCTTTTAAAATTAAAAAAAAATAAAATGACGGAAACACATATGCCAACCTTTTTCTCGTTCCTTATAGGCATGATATGTATAAATAGTAAATGTATATGATAAAAAGAATCTTATATCCGTGCTCATTTATTATCTAATTCATTAAACTCGTTGGCAAAAAGGATATAACGCTCGACAGAGCCTCCCATGATATATTTTTATCAACTCGTTTAATAAATTCAATAATAAATAAGCACTCCTGTAAGATGCCCAATTTAGTCATGACGTTAGTGATTTACATGACTAGGAAGGTGGCGAGATAACTTTGAAAGTCACCTATGTATTTTACATAAAAACTTCCACTCTTGACTAATTGTTGCTAGTATTTATTCTGTTCAAACATTAGTGTGGTGATAGAAAGTATGCCATATGTAATTAACAGCCATGCAAACATGCTGTACGTGAATTATATTTTACCAAATTAGTAAGGCATATACAATGACCAACAACTTCAGAGAATATATTTGTGTAATACATAAAGAGTTATGTCCCTTAACGTATAACAGTATGACTAACTAGACAGAACGGGAAGTTTAGGTTTTTATAGTATAATACGTGGCTGGAGTATCTGGATGAGACGAAAGTCATCATTTAGAAACGACACAATGTATATGTAACAGGATGGAATTTTGGCTTGACCTGTACTTTGTGATGTAAACACTTGGTTCCACAAACTGGTGAGTTATGTGTAATATATGTGAATTGTATATCTCACTATGTAATATTTAAGATGTAAAGTTTCATGGGTATATAAGATTTAAGCGATAGCCACTAGATACATGCTTACTTCTATAGACACGTACTTATTTGTATAGACACGTACTTATTTGTATAAACATATTATTTACCTGTAAAGAACACGTACAAACTTACACGTGTAATGACTCATCATTTGCCGAATTTATAAGTTTATAAGATATTTTATGATATGGTAAATGTATAATGATGTTTTGTTAAGGGGTTTACTTCATATTAAGTATGCATTAATTGCATATTTTCAGAGTGTAGATTCTACATACGGTTGACAGGATATCCAATCATTCCAATTGATACGGCAATATTAGATATATTGCATAGGCAGCAAATATTGTGTTGAGACTGTTGTTGAGCGCACTGTACGCTAAAGATAGGGAATTAACATAGATTGAACTCCTCTTGGATTGTTTTATCACCTTTATTATAGGAGTACTACCAAATACCAAGCGAGTTACATACAGCCAATCAAAAACGAAATGGTCATAGTTTTAGTGTTTTGTAGAACACAGTCAGAATGTTGTTTTTAAGCAAAAAGTCTTTAAAAACCGCTTATTTATGACGAAGAGCCACATAGTTTTGGTTAAGCCGGACGTGCAGCTGGCTGTTATGATATGTTGATTATCGGAACGACATTATTAGTCACCCTACGGAAATATGTACGAAATATATATGATATTGGAATAGAGTTGAAGTCATATATATGATATCAGAATAGAGTTGAAGTCATATATATATATATATATATATATATATATATATATATATATATATATATATATGATATATCGGAATACAGTTGAAGCCATATATATGATATCGGAATAGAGCTGAACTCATATTTATGATATCGGAATAGAGTTTATATATATATATATATATATATATATATGGGAGAGATAATAAATTAATTATTAAAAATTAATTAATACACCCAAATAATACTGAATTCTTTAAAACTATTTAAAAAAAACCCCGAGCGCTTTCGGAATATATATCATTCCTTCTTCAGGGGATGAAAATGAAAATATGAATGATGATAATGTTATGATGTCAAACGATTACGATGATAAAAACATAGAAGTGTGGAAAAATCACAATAAAAATTAATAAAATTGTGAAAACGTTCACAAATTATGATGTGCGCCTCAAGGCGCGCATATACTTCACAAAAATATAAAACAAATTCCGAAATTTATAAGAAAAATACCGTGTTTTCAGTGAAATACGCCGGTAAAATTCAAACTGTGCTGAGTAAAACGTGAAGCGCAAAGTTGTTATTAAAGAAAACGTCACTCGGACGTGACGTCACACAACATCGTGTACTCTTTAGCACTATGATGTCGTAAGTATATCAAACGACGCCATTTATTTAAACGTCAAAAATACAACTGGTATAATTAAAAAAAAAAAAGATTGCGCCGCGTACACCAATATGAGAAATGAAGTACAGTTTTATAGGAACGTATGTATATAAAATACAGTATATCCAAACATACCGAATTATGCAGAACCATCGCTTTTGTTTATACCTAATGGATAAAGGGTATTGAATCTTCTAATCCAATAAGTTTCACGATCTTTGCGTTGCTTGTCAGTCCAATCTGGGTCATGATCAATGCAGTGTAAAGTTACATCGGCAAACGAATGCCCGTCACTGTTGAAATGTTCAGAGACAGGCGAGCGAATGAACCTGCGTACTTTCCAATCTGATCTATGTAGATTTACACGCTGGCTCAACGACAGTTTAGTTTCGCCGATGTACTGTTTACTACATTTAGAACATGTTATTACATACACGGCGTTAGCCGTTTTACAAGTAATGTGACACTTAATGGAAATACTGTCTCCCGTAGAAGTTTGTTTAATTGTAGATGATTCTGGCATAATATTTCATGTTTGACAACGTGCTAAACCACAAGGACCAGATATTCCAACAACAGAACCTTCACCAGAGCTTTTTATCTTTGCTCGTACAAGTAAGTCACGCAGATTCTGAGGCCGTCTGTATGCTATAATCGGTTTCCTGGGAAACAAACGACTGAGTCTGTCTGAAGATTCTATTGTGGGCCAATGATTGTCGAAAAAAAAAAATATTAAAATCATCAAGGTTATCACGACCATGGCACCATCGCATGTAAATGTTATATATATATATATATATATATATATATATATATATGATATCAGAATAGAGTTCAAGTCATATATATGATATCGGAAAAGAATTCAAGTCATATATATGATATCGGAATAGACTGTAGAAGCAGTTCTTGCTTTCCCTACTATGGATTATTTCATAGCAGTGATATTTGTCAATTGCTTTAGCGGAAGTTGAATTACGTTTAGTAAATGTTAGAGTGCATGGGATTCCCTTTTTCTTCATTGGGGCATAGCAGTGAAGATAGTTATATATAGCAGAATAGCAGTTATTATAATCGAGAGATTCCATGGACTGGGATAGGCATTTATCATTATCAAACTCTTCTTCTGTTTGTTGCCGTCTAATATTAAATTTTTAGTCGTGACGTTTCTGATTTGCATGACCATCAAGGTACAAAGATAACTTTGAATGTACATGGTACACTTACATAAACTGTTCAAGCATTAGTTTGTGTAATAAAAAATTGTCAAATGTTATTAACAATCATGCAAACATGCAGTACATGAATAAATTAATTTGTCTGAATGTATGTAATGGTCGGCAACTGCAGAGAAATACTTGTGCTATATTTACATAGTTGCGTCCCTTATAACAGTATAAATAACTAAACAGGGCGTATAGTTTAGGTTTTCATGTGAACATACGAGCCTAGTGTACATGGATGTGGCGAAGATCATAATATTTTGTTGAACAAAAAATATCCGTCCAATATTACAAATAGTATAACAAATCCAAAATACGAGCCTAGTGTACCAAGTTGAGGCGAATGTCATCCTATAGAAATAGTTTTATGTGTAGACAACCAGACACGACATGTTTATACATATCGTTTTAATATTTTGTAGAATACAGTTGTGTTTTTTTCTCATAAAAGAAAATTAACTTAGCATACAAATACAACAATAGTTCATATAATCATATTTTGTATTTTTCCTAAATGTATTATGATCTAAAATTACCTGAATGGTCAATTGAATATGCTTTATGTTTAATTCTTTATTTCTTATTTCTTAATTTTAAATTATTAGTTCAAATGCCTGATCCTAGATACTTGATTATCATTTGTATACAATTTGTATACTGTTTTATTCTTAATTTCTATTCCCTAGTTCTTAATGATACATTTTTCATGCCAAATGAATGGATTAATTCTTTATTTATATTCAATAGTAGTGGTACTGGTAGTGGTAATTGTGATTGTAATGGTAGTGATTGTGACATTGTTACTGTTAGTTGAAATAGTGGTGAGAGTGTTTGTGGTAATGGTATCGGTAAGTGTAGTGGTTGCGACAGTGGTATTGTTAGTGGCAGTTGTTAGTGGTATTAGTAATAATGACAGTGGAAGTGGCTGTGGTAATGGTAATGGCATCGGTAGATGTAGATGTTGTGACAGTGGCATTGGTAGTGGTAGTTGTTATTATAGTTATTGTGATAGTGGTTGTAGTAATAGTAATGACAGTTGCAGTGGTTGTGGTAATTATAATGGCATCGGTAGGTGGTTGTGACAGTGGCATTGGTAGTGGCAGTTGTTATTATAGATATTGTGATAGTGGTAGCAGTAGTCATGACAGCGGCAGTGGTTGTGGTAATGGTAATTTCATCGGTAGGTGTAGTGGTGGTGACAGTGGCATTGGTAGTGGCAGTTGTTATTATAGTTATTGTGATAGAGGTAGTAGTAGTAATAACAGTGGCAGTGGTTGTGGTAATGATAATGGCATCGGTAGGTGTAGTGGTTGTGACAGTGGCATTGGTAGTGGCAGTTATTATTATAGTTATTGTGATAGAGGTAGCAGTAGTCATGACAGGGCAATGGTTGTGGTAATGGTAATGGCATCGGTTGGTGTAGTGGTTGTGACAGTGGCATTGGCAGTGGCAGTTGTTATTATAGTTATTGTGATAGTGGTAGTAGTAGTAATAACAGTGGTAGTGGTTGTGGTAATGGTAATGTCATCGGTAGATGTAGTATTTATGACAGTGACATTGATAGTGGCAATTGTTATTATTGTTATTGTGATAGTGGTAGTAGTAGTAATGACAGTGGTTGTGGTAATGGTAATAGCATCGGTAGGTGTAATGGTTGTGACAGTGGCATTGGTAGTGGCAATAGTTATTATAGTTATTGTGATAGTGGTAGTAGTAGTAATGACAGTGACAGTGGTTGTGGTAATGGTAATAGCATCGGTAGGTGTAATGGTTGTGACTGTGGCATTGGAAGTGACAATTGTTATTATAGTTATTGTGATAGTGGTAGTAGTAGTAATAACAGTGGCAGTGGTTGTGATAATGATAATGGCATCGGAAGGTGTAGTTGCTGTCACAGTGTCATTGGTAGTGGCAGTTATTATTATAGTTATTGTGATAGCTGAAGTAGTAGTAATAACAGTGGCAGTGGTTGTGATAATGGTAATGGCATCGGTAGGTGCATTTGCTGTCACAGTGTCATTGGTAGTGGCAGTTGTTATTATAAATATTGTGATAGTGGTAGAAGTAGTAATAACAGTGACAGTGGTTGTGGTAATGGTATCGGTAGATGTAGTGGTTGTGAAAATGGCTTTGGTAGTGGCAGTTATCATTATAGTTATTGTGATAGTGGTAGTAGTAGTAATAACAGTGACAGTGGTTGTGATAATGGTATCGTTATGTGTAGTGGTTGTGAAAGTGGCATTGGTAGTGGCAGTTATCATTATAGTTATTGTGACAATGTTAGTAGTAGTAATGACAGTGACAGTGGTTGTGGTAATGGTAATGGCATCGGTACATGTAGTGTTTGTGACAGTAGCATTGGTAGTGGCTGTTGTTACTATAGTTATTGTGATAGTGGTTGTAATAGTATTAACAGTGGCATTGGTTGTGGTAATAGTAATGTCAACGATAGATGTAGTTGTTGTCACAGTGGAATTGGTAGTGTCAGTTGTTATTATAGTTATTGTGATAGTGGTAGTAGTAGTAATGACAGTGGCAGTGGTTGTGGTAATGGTAATGGCATCGGTAGTTGTAGTGGTTGTGACAGTGACATTGGTAGTGCCAATAGTTATTATAGTTATTGTTATAGTGGTGGTAGTAGTAGTAATGACAGTGACAGTGGCTGTGGTAATGGTAATGGCATCGGTGGATGTAGTGGTTGTGATAGTGGCATTGGTAGTGGCAGTTATTACTACAGATATTGTGATGGTGGTAGTAGTAGCAATGACAGTGGCAGTGGTTGTGGTAATGGCATTGGCATCGGTAGTTGTAGTGGTTGTGACAGTGGCATTGGTAGTGGCAGTTGTTATTATGGTTATTGTGATAGTGGTTGTAGTAGTAGTAATGACAGTGGCAGTGGAAGTGGTAATGGTAATGGCATCGGTAGGTGTAGTGGTTGTGACTGTGGCATTAGTAGTGGCAATTGTTATTATAGTTATTGTGAAAGTGGTAGTAGTAGTAGTAGTAGTAATGACAGTGGCAGTGGTTGTGGTTATTATAATGGCATCGGTAGATGTAGTGGTTGTGATAGTGGCATTGGTAGTGGCAGTTATTACTATAGTTATTGTGATGGTGGTAGTAGTAGTAATGACAGTGGCAGTGGTGTGATAATGGTAATGCCATCGGTAAGTGTAGTGGTTGTGACAGTGGCATTGGTAGTGTCAGTTGTTATTATAGTTATTGTTATAGTGGTAGTAGTAATGATAGTGGCAGTGGTGTAGTAATGATAATGGCATCGGTAGGTGTAGTGGTTGTTATTATAGTTATTGCGATTGTGGTAGCAGTAGTAATGACAGTGGCAGTGGTTGTGGTAATTATAATGGCATCGGTAGATGTAGTGGTTGTGATAGTGGCATTGGTAGTGGCAGTTATTACTATAGTTATTGTGATGGTGGTAGTAGTAGTAATGACAGTGGCAATGTTTGTGGTAATTGTAATGGCATCGGTAGTTGTAGTTGTTGTGACAATGGCATTGGTAGTGACAGTTATTATTATAGTTATTGTGATAGTGGTAGTTGTAGTAATGACAGTGGCAGTGGTGTGATAATGGTACTGCCATCGGTAAGTGTAGTGGTTGTGACAGTGGCATTGGTAGTGTCAGTTGTTATTATAGGTATTGTTATAGTGATAGTATTAGTACTGACAGTGGCAATGGTTGTGGTAATGGTAATTGCATCGGTAGATGTAGTGGTTGTGACAGTGGCATTTGTAGTACCAATTGTTATTATAGATAGTGTGAAAGTGATAGTAGTAGTTATGACAGTGCCAGTGGTTGTGGTAATGGTAATGGCATCTGTAGGTGTAGTTGTTGTAACAGTGGCATTGGTAGTGGCAGTTGTTATTATAGTTATTGTGATTGTGGTTGTAGTAGTAATGACAGCGGAAGTGGTTGTGGTAATGGTAATGGCATCGGTAGGTGTAGTTGTTGTAACAGTGGCATTGGTAGTGGCAGTTGTTATTATAGTTATTGTGATAGTGGTTGTAGTAGTAATGACAGTGGCAGTGGTGTAGTAATGATAATGGCAACGGTAGGTGTAGTGGTTGTTATTATAGTTATTGCGGTTGTGGTAGCAGTAGTAATGACAGTGGCAATGGTTGTGATAATGGTAATGGCTTTGGTAGGTGAAGTGGTTGTGATAGTGGCATTGGTAGTGGCAGTTGTTATTATAGTTATTGTGATAGTGGTTGTAGTAGTAATGACAGTGGCAGTGGTTGTGGTAATGATAATGGCATCGGTAGGTGTGGTGGTTGTTATTATAGTTATTGCGGTAGTGGTAGTAGTAGTAATGACAGTGGAAGTGGTTGTGATTATGGTAATGGCATCGGTATATGTAGTTGTTGTTATTATAGTTATTGCGGTAGTGGTAGTAATATTAGTGGCAGTGACAGTGGTTGTGGTAATGGTAATGCCATCGGTAGATGTAGTTGCTGTGACAGTGGCATTGGTCGTGGCAGTTCTTATTATAGTTATTGCGATAGTGGTAGTAGTAGTAATAACAGTGACAGTGGTTGTGGTTATGGTAATGGCATCGGTATATGTAGTTGTTGTTATTATAGTTATTGCGGTAGTGGTAGTAATATTAGTGGCAGTTACAGTGGTTGTGGTAATGGTAATGCCATCGGTAGATGTAGTTGCTGTGACAGTGGCATTGGTCGTGGCAGTTCTTATTATAGTTATTGCGATAGTGGTAGTAGTAGTAATAACAGTGACAGTGGTTGTGGTTATTGTAATGGTATCGGTAGGTGTAGTGGTTGTGACAGTGGCAGTGGTAACGGCAGTTATCATTATAGTTATTGTGATAGTGGTAGTAGTAGTAATAACAGCGGCAGTGGTTGTGGTAATGGTAAAGCCATCGGTAAGTTTAGTTGCTGTGACAGTGGCATTGGTAGTTGCAGTTGTTATTATATTGTGATAGTGGTAGTAGTAGCAGTAATGACAGTGGCAGTGGTTGTGGTAATGGTAATGATATCGGTAGGTGTAGTTGTTGTGACAGTGTTATTGGTAGTGGCAGATGATATTATAGTTATTGCGATAGTGGTAGTAGTAGTAATGGCAGTGGCAATGGTTATGGCAATAGTAATACCATCGGTATATGTAGTTGTTGTGACATTGGCATTGGTAGTGGCAGTTATAATTATAGTTAATGTGATAGTGGTAGTAGTAGTAATGACAGTGACAGTGGTTGTGGTGTTGGTAATGTCATCGGTAGGTGTAGTAGCTGTGATAGTGACATTGGTAGTGGCAGTTATTATTATAGTTATTGTGGTAGTAGTAGTAATGACAGTGACAGTGGTTGTGGTGTTGGTAATGTCATCGGTAGGTGTAGTAGCTGTGATAGTGGCATTGGTAGTGGCAGTTATTATTATAGTTATTTTGATTGTGGTAGTAGTAGTGACAGCGACAGTGGTTGTGGTAATGGTAATGTCAACGGTAGGTGTAGTGGTTGTGGCAGCGGCATTTGTAGTGGCAGTTGTTATTATAGTTATTGTGATAGTGATATTAGAAGTAATGACAGTTTCAGTGGTTGTGGTAATGGTAATGGCATCGGTAGGTGTAGTTGCTGTGACAGTGTCATTGGTAGTGGCAGTTATTATTATAGTTATTGTGATAGTTGAAGTAGTAGTAATGACATTGACAGTGGTTGTGGTAATGGTAATAGCATCGGTAGGTGTAATTGCTGTGTCAGTGGCATTGGTAGTGGCAATTGTTGTTATAGTTATTGTGATAGTGGTAGTAGTAGTAATGACAGCGACAGTGGCTGTGGTAATGGTAATGGCATTGGTAGGTGTAGTGGTTGTGACAGTGGCATTAGTAGTGGCAGTTATTATTATAGTTATTGTGATAGTGATAGTAGTAGTAATGACAGTGACAGTGGTTGTGGTAATGCCATCGGTAGAAGTAGTGGTTGTGACAGTGGCATTGGTAGTGACAGTTATCGTTATAGTTATTGTGATAATGATAGTAGTAGTAATAACAGGGGCAGTGGTTGTGGTAATGGAAATGCCATCGGTAGATATAGTTGTTGTGATAGTGGCATTGGTAGTGGCAGTTATTATTATTATAGTTATTGTGATGGTGGTAACAGTAGTAATAACAAGGGCAGTGGTTATAGTAATGGTGATGCCATCCATAGATGTAGTTGTTGTGACAGTGGCATTGGTAGTGGTAGTTATTATTATAGTTATTGTGATAGTGGTAGCAGTATTCATGGCAGCGGCAGTGGTTGTGGTAATGCCATCCGTAGATGTAGTGGTTGTTACAGTGGCGTAGGTAGTGACAATTGTTATTATAGTTATTGTGATAGTGGTAGCAGTAGTACTGACAGTGGCAGTGGTTGTGATAATGGGAATAATATCGGTAGGTGTTGTTGCTGTAACAGTGTCATTGGAAGTGTCAGTTATTATTATAGTTATTGAGATAGTGGTAGCAGTAGTAATGACAGTGGCAGTGGTTGTGATAATGGTAATAGTATCGGTAGGTGTAGTTGCTGTAACAGTGGCATTGTTAGTGTCAGTTATTATTATTGTTATTGAGATAGTGGTAGCAGTAGTAATGACAGTGGCAGTGGTTGTGATAATGGTAATAGTATCGGTAGGTGTAGTTGCTGTAACAGTGGCATTGTTAGTGTCAGTTATTATTATAGTTAGTGAGATAGTGGTAGCAGTAGTAATGACAGTGGTAGTGGTTGTGATAATGGTAATGGTATGTGTAGTTGTTGTGATAGTGACATTGGAAGTGGCAGTTATTATTAAAGTTATTGTGATAGTGGTAGTAATAATAGTAATGATAATGATAACAGAATTGTAAATGGTATTTGTATTAGTAATAGTAATGGTAGTGGTAGTGATAGTTGAAGGTGAGATTGTTGTGGTAACAGTTGTGGTGGTAGACTTTGGGTAAATTCGATATTGATAAGGAGTTTATGAGTAGTAGAAGAAAAAGAAGCACTTTTATTGAGAAGATGAATGGGGTTTAACGCCATTTCCCACACATTTTAGGTTATATATGTCATATCCAGTTTTGTTGGTGGAGGAAGACCTCAGACTGAGTAGAACCACCGCTCTTCTGCAAGCTTTCTCACATAAAGTTTTTGGAGTGAGCAGGACTCGAACCTACGACCTTAGCGATGAGAGGTAAGTGATCTTGAGACGGCGCCTTAGAACACTCGGCCACGGAGGTACCTATTTAGAAGATGAAATATGAATCTTTCAATATGCACTGTAAAGTAACATAGTAAAACAAGACACATATTATATAAGTGTTTACAGGAGCGGGATTTCAGGGCCAGCATAGCAACGGAAGTCCAAACTTTTATTTCTTCGCAAACTGAATATTTACTTCTTCTTTTTTTTTTAGTGAAAATCTATTGACATATATCTCCTTTAAATCTTTTAAAGGCGCGAGTGGTAGAGCACCGAAACTAGGATTGGAAGGTCCAGGTTCTAGATACTAGTTTATCATGTGTATACAATGTGTATACTGTTACATTCTTTATTTCTATTCCTTAGTTCTAAATGATACATTCTCCAGATTAATTCTTAATTTCTATTCAATAGTAGTGGTACTGGTAGTGTTAATAGTTATTGTAGTGGTACTGGTATTGGTAATTGTGATTGTAGTGGTACTGGTAGTAGTAATTGTGATTGCAGTGGTACTGGTAGTGGTAATTGAGGTTTAGGTGGTACTGGTAGTTGTAATTGTGATTGGAGTGGTACTGGTAGGGTACTGGTAGTGGTAATTGTGATTGTAGCGGTACTCGTAGGGTACTGGTAGTGGTAATTGTGATTGTAGTGGTACTCGTAGGGTACTGGTAGTGGTAATTGTGATTGTAGCGGTACTCGTAGGGTACTGGTAGTGGTAATTGTGATTGTAGGGGTAGTTGTGATAGTGGTAATTGTGATTGTAGTGGTAGTGGTAGTTGTAATATTGATAATTGTGATTGTAGTGGTACTGGTAGTGGTAATTGTGATTGTAGTGGTACTCGTAGGGTAAAGGTAGTGGTAATTGTGATTGAAGTGGTACTGGTAGTTGTAATAGTGATTATAGTGGAACTGGTAGTGGTAATTGTGATTGTAGTGGTACTGGTAGTGGTAATTGTGATTATAGTGAAACTGGTATTGGTAATTGTGATTGTAGTGGTACTGGTAGTTGTTATTGTGATTGTAGTGGTACTGGTTATGGTAATTAAGATTGTATCGGTACTTGTAGTGGTAATTGGGATTATAATGGTACCGGTAGTAGTAATTGTGATTGTAGTTGTACTGGTAGTGGTTATTCTGATTGAAGTGGTACTGGTAGTGGTAATTGTGATTGTAGTGGTTGTGTTTGTGATATTGTTTATGTTAGTAGAAGTAGTGGTGAAAGTGTTTGTGATAATGGTAATGGCATCGGTAGGTGATTATTCTCTTAGACGTATTCCAAAATTAAATATAAATTATATATGAATACATGACACATGAGGTCTGTCTGTCTGTCTGTCTGTCTGTCTGTCTGTCTGTCTGTCTGTCTGTCTGTCTGTCTTCAAGTTTTAATATTAATGAAAAACAACATTCGATCTAAATCGTCTGAAATAAATTCCACGAAAAGAAATCCTTTTCTTCTTCAACGTCCATCCTCCAGTGTTTATAACTTTTATATTTGCCTATGTGCGTACGTGGGAACAGGGCAACGTCCCTATTGTTAAATTATAAAACACTTGTAAACACTTGTAAATGCACGCAGCTATTGTAATAGTCGGTCACATTTGGGGAAATTAATTGTGCGAACTTGCATATGAAGTTAAATTTAGAAATTCAAAGAAGTAATTCAGTTTAACTTGGTTACATTTGCAGCGATTATATTTATAAGAAGTACATTTGAAATATTAATAAAGTTTAAGTTTAGTTATCCAAAGTGCAGAATGTGTGTGTTTGTGTATACAATTTTGTGCATGCACTTAACTTATAAAGACATACGCTTGCCACATTTGCTGTCTTACTGTAGCTTTTAAATATTTTTGCTTAATACAGGTTAGTTGTTCTGAAAGCATAGAAATGGAAAGTAGCGAATGTGACTGCTAAAGACACATGGCTGCTTAGTAAAGGTGACCGCTTACACAGGTTTTACTGTAGTTAAGCGTGTTAAAGAAACCTGAGAACCATGTTAATATAAACCAAACTTTATAAATATGGATATAGCTTCTTTGAATTCCAATGTCTTAATAACTGAGATCTGCATGCTAATACCGATATTACATTTACAGGTGAGCGGTAGGCACCTTTAGTATTTTAAGCATTGTAAGTAGATACCAAATAAAGCTGACAAAAGTGTAAGGTATTTCTTATGAGCTATCTTATTTTATTAATTAAAACTAGTAGTCGTCTAAATAGTTTGATATTTTGCGTTAAGTATCCTTCTTAAACAAAAACGTAGTGTACCAGTTTTGACACTTTAACTATATATCATAGAACATAAATGTTATATATAAAAAAAAAGAAGTTTAATATCCATGGGTGACGGAAATTTTATTCAGATATTGTAAAAGTTGTTCTTATTTATTGCTTTAAATAAGGGCTAAACATGAAAAACTAAACCCCTAAACATAACTGTAAGTATAGTGTAAAGCTAAAAGAGAAAAGTTTACCACCTAAAATGATAATTATACCTTTTCTTTTGACACCAAAATTATAAAAATATTTTTTTTAAATTCGGTTCGAATTGTGTTTACAAAATTTAGAAACGCATACTTTGCCGGCCAAGCTTGCTGTTTCTTATTTATCTTTATACAATAATTTGAACACCTTTTTTAATTAAAAAAAAAACAACCAAGACTGTGATATCACAATACCAATATTACAATTACTTTATCCTAACCTTTAAATCGTTACAAGAATGGGAATATTGTACACGATAATATGGTTAAAATTAAACTGCACATTAAGTAAAGTGCTAGTTGAATGTCACTACAAGCAACCCTGTTCTCGATATGCTGGCACATGATAAAATAAAGCTCTTTTCAACACCAAACCTGTTTGGCTATTTAAAGTTACGTATTATATTTGAGAATGCAGAACAACAGATTAGATTAGTTAATTATAACTTATGTTAAATTTTGGTATTGTTTGGCTATTGGCTTAATATTTCGGGCTGCCGTCAACCGCAAATGGGCAGCCCTCATATGATCGAAGGGTCATGGATCCGATCCTCCGGCTCGGCTATGTGTGGTGTCCTTGATCAAGACACTTTTCCGCATATGCGTAGTACTGGTTCTAACCAGGAAGATTTCGAGCGTAATTTGCCTAAGTTGTAAGAACTTGTTTTACAATCGAAGTAAAATATATTAATTTAAACTAAAAACAATTCCCTTTACGGGGCAAACAAATCGCACAAATCATAGCCCCCTTCAAGAAGGCAAATAATTCACACAAATCACAATCCCCTTCATGGGGAAAATAATTCACACGAATCATAGTCCCCTTCAAGAGGCAAACAAATCACACATATCATAGTCCCCTTCACTGGGAAAATAATTCACACGATTCATAGTCCCCTTCAAGGGGCAAACAAATCACACATATCATAGTAACCTTCAAGGGGCAAATGATTCACACATATCATAGTCCCCTTTGTGTGGCATATAAATCACAGAAATCATAGTCCCCAACCCATGTAGCAAATAAATCACACATATCATAGACCCCTTCATATGGCGAATAAATCACACAAATCATAGTTCCCTTCATGGGGCAAATAAATAGCACAAATCATATTCCCCGTTTTGTGACAAATAAATCACACAAATCATAGACCCTTCATGTGAAAAATAAATCACACATATCATAGTCTACTTCATGTGGCAAATAATTCACTCAAATCATTGTTCCCCGTATGGGGCAAATAAATCACACAAATCATAGTCCCCTTCATGTGACAAATAAATCACACAAATCATAGATCCCTTCATGTTGCAAATAATTCACACAAATCATAGTCCCCCTCAAGGGGCAAATAAATCACACAAATCATAGTCCCCTTCATGTTGCAAATAAATAACACAAATCATAGTCCCTTTCATTGGGCAAATAAATCACACAAATCATAGTCCCCTTCATGTGACAAACAAATCACACAAATCACAGTCCCCTTCAAGTAGCAAATAAATCACACATATCGTAGTCCCCTTCATGGGGCAAATAATTTACACAAATCATAGTCCCCTTCATGTGGCAAATAAATCACTAAAACATAGTCCCCCACCCATGTGGCAAATAAATCACACAAATCATAGGCCCCTTCGTGTGACAAATAAATCACACAAATCATAGATCCCTTCATGTGGCAAATAAATAACACAAATCATTGTCCCCTTCATGTGACAAATAAATCACACAAACCACAATCCCCTTCACGTGACAAATCAATCACACAAATCATTGTCCCCTTCATGTGGCAAATAAATCACACAAATCATAGTCTCCTTCATGTGACAAATAAATCACACCAATCACAATCCCCTTCACGTGACAAATAAATCACACAAATCATTGTACCCCTCATGTGGCAAATAAATCACAAATATCATACTCCCCTTCGTGGGGCAAATAATTCACACAAATCATATGCTCCTTCATGTGATAAATCAATCACACAAAACATAGGCCCCTTCGTGTGACAAATAAATCACACAAATCATAGTTCCCTTTATGGGGCAAACAGATGACACAAATCATACTCCACTTTATGTGACAAATAAATCACACAAATCATAGTCCCCTTCAAGGGGCAAACAATTCACACAAATCATAGTCCAACTTATGTACGAAATACATCACACAAATCATAGATCCCTTCATGTGGCAAATAAATCATACCAATCATATTCCCTTTCATGTGACAAATAAATCACACAAATCACAATCCCATTTATGTGACAAATAAATCACACAAATCACAATCCCCTTCACGTGACAAATAAATCACACAAATCATTGTCCCCCTCATGTGGCAAATAAATCACACAAATTATAGTCCCTTCATGTGGTAAATAAATTACACAAATCATAGTCCCCTTCATGTGGCAAATAAATCTCACAAATCATAGTCCCCTTCACGTGACAAATAGATCACACAAATCACAGTCCCCTTCATGTGACAAATAAATCACACAAATCATAGTCCACTTCATGTGGTAAATAAATTACACAAATCATAGTCCCCTTCATGTGGCAAATAAATCTCACAAATCATAGTCCACTTCATGTGGCAAATAAATCACACAAATCATAGTCCCCTTCACGTGACAAATAGATCACACAAATCACAGTCCCCTTCATGTGACAAATAAATCACACAAATCATAGTCCACTTCATGTGGTAAATAAATCACACAAATCATAGTCCCCTTCATGTGGCAAATAAATCACACAAATCACAATCCCCTTCAAGTGACAAATAAATCACACAAATCATAGATCCCTTCGTGTGGCAAATAATTCACACAAATCATCGTTCCCCTCAAGGGGCAAATAAATCACACAAATAATAGTCCCCTT
This sequence comes from Panopea generosa, assembly GCA_029582155.1. Classification (NCBI taxonomy): domain Eukaryota; kingdom Metazoa; phylum Mollusca; class Bivalvia; order Adapedonta; family Hiatellidae; genus Panopea; species Panopea generosa. The sequence goes on from CM055907.1 coordinate 19,255,809, forward strand.
CATGTTACAAATAAATCACACAAACTATAGCCCTCTTCAAGGGACCAATAAATCACACAAATCATAGTCCCCTTCATGTGACAAATTAATCACACAAATCACAATCCCCTTCACGTGACAAATAAATCACACAAATCATTGTCCCCTTCATGTGGCAAATAAATCACACAAAAAATCATAGTCCCCTTCATGTGGTAAATAAATCACACAAATCATAGTCCCCTGCATGATGCAAATAAATCACACAAATTATAGTCCCATTCATGTGGCAAATAAATCACACAAATCATTGTCCCCTTCATGTAGCAAATAAATCACACAAATGATAGTCCCTTTCGTGGTGCAAATAAATCACACAAATCATAGAGCCCTTCATGCGGCAAATAAATCACACAAGTTATCGTCACCTTCATGTGGCAAATATTTCACATATCAGTTAAAATTGTATATGTTATTTCTAGTTTCATTTCATGTGAAACGATCAGCTAAACTGAATGAAATCAATCCTGGGTGACAGTGATTGGAAACAAAAAATCTATTCATTTTAAACCGTTTAAGATGTTGCGCATTTACATCTGCAGTACAAAAAATATTAAATATTACTTATCCCTTTGTATGATTTTAGATCTATTTTTTTGTTTGTTTGGGGGAGTGGGGTGTGGGTGTGTGAGTGTGTGTGTGTGTGTGGTGGTGGTTGTGGTGGTGGTGGTGTGTGTGTGTGTGTGTGTGTGTGTGTGGGGGGGGGGGTAATGGGATTTAACGTCATTTTCAACACATTTCAGGTTATATATGACAAATCCAGTTTCATTGGTGGAGGAAGACATCAGACTGAGTAGAATCACCGTCCTTTCGCAAGTTACTGGCATACTAACATAAAGTTTTTGGAGCGAGCAGGACTCGAACCTACAACCTTAATGGTGGGAGGTAAGTGATCTTGAGACGGTGCCTTAGACCACTCGGCCACGGAGGACCCGTCATTTTAGATGTTTTATGTATACTACATTTTAAGAAAGACGAATGTTTTTAATAAAATATAATCTAATTTAAAGGTATAACAATTATGATGACTATTACGTGTTGCATTGACAATAGTTGTTATGTCTTAAATGATTGAACTATATGCACACTTTTGTTCTGCAAGGTGACCTTCGCTTTTTCCTTTGTCTGATTCAGCAAGATTATCTATTAAAGGGTTCGTAAAGTCATTTTTAGATTGTATTGGCTCTATTTTTTCCATTAACGTTTAATTTGAAATAGGACTACATTCTTCATTTAATATATTTTTGGTTTTAGGTAACAATTTTCCATTTTCATCAAGATGTGATAGTGTTACTTTCAGATTTCTAAACAAATATCAGTATTTAACGATAAATTGATTCCATTCAGTTTATTTTATTTTTTGAAGATGTTACACTATTTCATTCAATAAACTCAATATCAGTTTTTGAGTTACAATTCGTGTTCATTGTCGGCCTTTATTTAATTGAATGAATCTTAGTAGAATCACCGTATTTCTGCAAGTAACTGACAAACTCTCTTCTCAAATACTGTTCTTGGGCCGAGGTGGGCTCGGACACACGACCTTACCAAATATAGTATTTATGGTTTCAAAATAAAATACCGAGACTGTATCTGCGCAAAAGTTAGGTCATGATCACTGTTTATGAAATCATTTTTCTGTTCAATAACTAGATTTCCGTCTTGTGTGGATTGGGGGCGCCCACTGAGAACAGAATTGATTCACTGGCCAACCCATTTCGTAATTAAATAGGGCTTCTAACCAATGGGATTACAGTGCCTCTTTGATTTCAGCAGGTGTGATCTCTGATGTATATGCGGTATTGAACTGGGAAGATCAAGCTAGTTATGGTTCTATTTTTAATAGTTGTGTCCCTTACTTGTTTTAAGAAATGAATCTTTACGCATGTATGTATGTCCTTGCTAATAAAAATGTATCCACAATTGCAATAAGCATATTGGCTGACCCTTTTGTTTCCAGCTCACTGAAACAAAGTTTTTGTCACTCAATCTTTTAAAAATCCATAATTTTGTCTTATTAACAGCACATTCATTCTTTTTTAATCTATATTTAGCTTAATGAGCTTACAAAAATATGCAAACATTATAATTGCTGCAGATATTTGTGCTTCATTAAAATGGTTTATCATTAATATACAACTGTAATTTAAGAACGCTGCGTATTTATTAACGCAGTTTGGAAATTATGTTAATAGTTATTGTATCATATTAAATGTCACCCCGAAGCTCAACCACCCCATCCTTCAACAGCTTTTATTTATAAAGCTACAGTGATTATAGACATAATATAGCGACAGTGATTTTAGACATAATATAGCTACAGTGATTGTAGACATCATATAGCGACTGTGATTGTAGACATAATAATTATAGCGACTGTGATTGTAGATATAATATTGCGACAGTGATTGTAGATATAATATAGCGGCTGTGATTGTAGACATAATATAGAGACAATGATTGTAGACATCATATAGCGGCTGTGATTGTAGACATAATAATTATAGCATCTGTCATTGTAGATATAATATTGCGACAGTGATTGTAGATATAATATAGCAACATTGATTGTAGATATAATAATTATAGCAACTGTGATTGTAGATTTTAATATAACTGTCATTGTAGATATATTATAGCGACAGTGATTGTAGATATAATATAGCGACTGTGATTTTAGACATAATAATTTTAGCGACAGTGATTGTAGATATAATAAAGCGACTGTGATTGTAGACATAATATAGCGACTGTGATTGTATCCATAATAAAGCGACTGTGATTGTAGATATTATAAAGCAACTGTGATTGTAAATATAATATAGTGACAGTGATTGCATACATAATAATTATAGCGACTGTGATTGTAGACATAATATAGTGACAGTGATTGTAGATATAATATAGCGACAGTAATTGTAGATATTATATAGCGACTGTGATTGTAGATATAATATAGCAACTGTATTTGTAGACATAATAATTATAGCGACTGTGATGGTAAACATAATATAACGACTGTGATTGTAGATACAATACAGCGACAGTGATTGTAGATATAATATAGCGACAGTGATTGTAGATATAATATAGAGACTGTGATTGTAGACATAATACAGCGACTGTGATTGTGGACATAATAATTACAGCGACTGTGATTGTAGACATAGTAATGATACCGACTGTGATTGTAGACATTATATAGCGACTGTTATTGTAGACATAGTAATTATAGCAACTATGATTGTAGACATAATAATTATAACGACTGTGATTGTAGACATAATACAGCGACTGTGATTGAAGACATAATATAGCGACTGTAATTGTAGATATAATAATTATAGCGACTGTGATTGTAGACATAATACTTTTAGCGACTGTGATTGTAGTCATAATAATTATAGCGACTTTGATTGAAGACATAATAATTATAGCGACTGTGATTGTAGACATAATAAAGCGACTGTGATTGTAGACTTTATAATTGTAGCGACTGTGATTGTACACATAATATAGCAACTGTGATTGTAGATACAATAATTATAGCGACTGTGATTGTAGATATAACAATTATAGCGACTGTGATTTTAGATATAATAATTACAGCGACTGTGATTGTAGACATAATAATTATAGCGACTGTGATTGTAGACATATTAATGATAGCAACTGTGATTGTAGACATAATATGGCGACTGTCATTGTAGACATAATAATTATAGCGACTGTGTTTGTAGACATAATAATTACAGCGACTATGAGTGTAGACATATTAACGATAGCAACTGTGATTGTAGATATAATATAACGACTGTGATTGTAGACATAATAATTATAGCGACTATGATTGTAAACATAATATAGCGACTATGATTGTAGACATAATAATTATAGCGACTTTGATTGTAGACATAATAATTATAGCGATCATGATTGTAGACATAATAATTAAAACGACTTTGATTGTAGACATAATATAGCGACTGTGATTGTAGACATAATAAAGCGACTGTGATTGTAGACATAATATAGCGACTGTGATTGTAGACATAATATAGCGACTGTGATTGTAGACATAATAAAGCGACTGTGATTATAGACATAATAATTATAGCAACTGTGATTGCAGACATAATATAGCGACTGTGGTTGTAGACATTTTATAGCGACTGTCATTGTAGACATGATATACCGACTGTTATTGTAGACATAATAATTATAACGACTATGATTGTAGACATAATAATTATAACGACTATGATTGTAGACATAATAAAGCGACTGTGATTGTAGACATAATATAACGACTGTCATTGTAGACATGATATACCGACTGTTATTGTAGACATGATATACCGACTGTTATTGTAGATATAATATCGCAGCTGTGACTGCAGACATTACATAGTGACTGTGATTGTAGACATGATATAGCGACTGTGATTGTAGACATGATAGAGCGACTGTTATTGTATACATAATACTTATAGCGACTGTTATTGTAGACATAATAATATCAATTTTGATTGTAGACATAATATAGCGACTGTGATTGTAGATATAATATAGCGACTGTGATTGTAGACATAATATATCGATTGTGATTGTAGACCTAAAACTGAAAAACCGATAAGTACAGTGTTTGAAATGTAATTTATTTCTTCATGCATTTACAACTAAGTAAGTATTATAGAGAGAATAGAAAACCACTATGTTATGTAGATATATTTTATGGCAAAGTATGTTTTTTTATTACAAGTTGGCATTACTATAGAAGCGAAAGGTTGCAAATTAATAATTGTACTTCCATTCAGCATCACTAACATTTTTAAGTCTCCGTCACATTTGTTATAATACACTTCTTCTATATAAGACACCACTGTTACATTTTCCATAGGACTCCATTGTAACATTTTTGTCCAAAACACAGTAAAAAAAATCTGCAGCACGTGTCTAGGCTCAAATTCTTCACCGTTTCAAGATAAACAATTGTTAAGGGAAAAATCATACATTGACCAGGTTGTTTTTTTTATTCAATGGTTTTTTGAAACCTATTAATTCCCAAAGTAATATTATGTCAACTATTCGTCCACGATGCGGTTCGAACTACCACTTCTGAAATGACACAGAATTGCCTCGAAATCTGGAATTAGCATCAAATTTTCAGTTTTGATTTTGTTTTTAAAACTGATTTTTTACCACATGGTAATAAAAAATAAATCACTGCAATGCAAAGCCCTATAAAAAAGAAGTAAGGTTTTATTTCTATGTCCTTCATCTGTATGAGTACTCAAGGGAGTTAATAGTGATGTGAGTCCGGAAGTCATTCCATAATGTTGAACGTTCTCATCCTTTTCAGTGAAAGTGTTTTGCCTATATTCAGTTTACTTGTTGATCTGATATATATATATATATATATATAGTTGTATATGAATGACAGCTAGCAGCTACATGTATGCAGGCAGGTGTTTTAAACTTGTTACTAAAATCTTAAAAAAAATTCTCAGGATTTAGTACTTTAAGTACTCTGATTAAAATATCTGGCCAGTCTATACGCAAATATTATATTACTGAAGTATTGTTTGTGCGATACTCATATTTCTGTTTTGGTTTCTATTCACCGTCATCAGGACAGGTTCGAATAAAAGTATCATGGTTTATGTAAGTTCCACTCCAAAGACTTGTACGTTCCACATAACGGGTAAGAAGCCATTGCGTATATATGGTTCCATCCTTGTCGTAATAAATTCCTGACCACGATGTTGCTGAGTTGGAGTTTCCAAAATCATCATTATTCCATGAAACAACCCAACCAAGTTCCACGTCTGAACCAGTCATAGTGTATCTCCCAGTAAGAGTGTAGTTATATTTAGCCACGCCAACCTTACTCATGTATGTTCCTTCAAGCTGGCCATCGATGCATTGTTTGATAATCATCATAGAACCCAATTCATTTTTCCAATTACCGGCTAATTTGCAGTTGTTTTCGTCCAAGTCTATTTGAGAAAACAATAACATTATACTTTTTTTCTTTTATGTATAAGCCTAAATGCATTTGTATGTACTGAGTGATGTTTTACTTTAATCAATACTTTTAATCAATAATAGATTGAACACATTTAAAATACACCGAATTATATTAAATTCATAGTTAGTTTTGTATATCTTTTTTCAACAATAATGTATTCACATCAATACACATGTTTAGCATACATATAACAATGAAGCAATACAGTCATACGTTCTGCACATTATGTGAAAAGCACACAGAAAAGGCGTTTGAAGGCGCTTCCTTTTTTCTTGCAACCCGTGAGGATCACTACAAAAATTCACAATTGTGTGTCCCATTATATTAAAGATGCATCACGTATAACTACCTACTTTATTGTTTTATATATTATAATTCATATTGTATTGTACATTTGGTGAGCATTCGTTTTTTTTTATTTCTAAGAGTAAGCATGCTTAATTTTCCGCTAGTATTAGTTTTGAAAGACTGGATTTCCAGTCGTAATGTACTATAATTCATTATTTTGTGAAAATTGTGTAAATCGTACACCGCCTTGTATCGGTATTGTGCTCATTGACTCCTGTTGTTACCGGTATCCGAGTGATATAGTATTCGACGACTACGAAAACTATTTCCAAACAAAATGACCAAACGACAACAAATGTTTGTTTTGTAAATTGTAAATTTGGTATCCAAAAAGGTATCACAAAAGATAAAACGATATTAACGTACTAGTTTTGAAGAACGTTTCTTTAGGCCACCATGTTTATAATAAATGAGTGTAGGGCCACAAATGTAAAAAAAAAAGTCACAAATGTGAAAATGGTCTAAAATATGAAAACGATCAAAAATGTGAAATAATTTGACAACATATGTTAAAATTGTCCAAAATGTGAATAATAAACTATTAAAATAATGATGGTCACGTTTCTCTCAAAAACGTGTATTTTTTTTTATTTTTTTATTTCATTTTATAATTGGATAAATGATGAACGGTGTATATGATGCACTCATAGCATAAATATGGTGATAGCCAGAAACGGCACCGTGTTGCATTTTAGCAAGTTATGCGTACTAGTATTTAAACACAGTTTGCGGAATGATAATTACCAAGCCATGTAATGTAGACTTACCGCTGACAGGTGCTTTCGCACAAAACATATCTTGAGCCGCCATGACACAAACAGGCAGTAGAGCAAACATAAGCCACAGCATGGTGATAAGCTATCTATGGATGATACAAATCATGAAGGCACCAATTAATTAAAACAGCATCCGTATATTGCAAATTACAATGTGTTATTTATAAAGCCCTTAAACTAAAAAACTAGCATTGTAACAATTTTAAAACTGTTCAGAAAACAGTCAATAAAGTATATGGTTTAACTATTGCCTCAACTGTGAATATAATAAAAATGACACACCATAGCGGTAGACCGACCTATTAAGGATGCACGACGTACTTAATTTCAGAAAATGTAACATATTACTTTTATTTGGTTTAAATTTCGAACCTCAATACAAATTAACCAATATCATTCGCCGATAAAATATAGAATACAGAAATTGCCAGTCAAAACTATGTCCGTAAGTCTCTATTGGAATCACAGTAACAACCCATTTTATAAAAATTATTAATTATTTCAGTAAAATTTACATACCTAAGGTCACACGCTTAACTTGTATTGACTATAATAGTAGACGTTGTGCGCCTATTTAATTACATTTCATCAAACCGGATATGAGTAATCGGGATGCATTTTACGAGACTGTTCACAAACTCAACGCCACAATAACAATGCTAATGATAAAAGTAATAATAATATTTATAATAATAATAATATATTTAAGCTAATATCACATTTCTTCACTGGCTGCTTTAACATATACTAGTATTGTCATTTCAGAATATGGTTGGACCTATTTCGTTTTACTAATTTAACATTTCTTATTAAAATGAAAAGTAAGTGCAAATGTGCATATACTTTAAATGAATCAAAAGTTTAAAATAAATACATCAGAATGTAGGATCCTGCGTTCTCCTATAAAAGAAAGATCTTGATCAATCATATCTTTTGGTGATGAAATTTCTATTTTAAAATTAAAAAAAATAAAATGACGGAAACACATATGCCAACCTTTTTCTCGTTCCTTATAGGCATGATATGTTCAATAAATGGTAATTGTATTATTAATGTATAGTTGTGATAAAAAGAATCTTATATCCAAGTTCATTTATTATCTTATTTATTAAACTCGTTGCCAAAAATGAAATAACGCTCGGCAGAGCCTCCCATAATATATTTTTGTCAACTCGTTTAATAAATTCAATGATAAAAAAGCACTCATGTATGATCCCCTAATTAAGTAATGACGTTAGTGATTGACACATTTAATCTTTATTTCAGTCTCATTTATGTACAACGCAATAACAATACCATTAATATCATACAATACGAGGGGTTATCCAGAAGTTCGTGGACAAATTTAATAAAATCTATATTTATGCAAGTGCATAGCTATATTTTTCACAACTTAGTATTGGTGTATTTGTCATCGATGTACGGTGTTTGAGTATATTTCTTATGTCAGTAATAATGTTATGGTAGCCATAGCAACATACATACATGATAAGTGCCGCAGCTCAAAATGTTGAACAATTCGACCTACAAATATGTGAATGATAACAATCATTTTCCCGTAACACTTGCGGTAAGTCATATATTATTGAGGAAACGACATCAATGTCTGCATGCCAATGTCATTCCAGCATTGCAAGCAGGTGTTAGGAGTTTAAATCAACTTCTATTGAAAATGTAGATGCATTCATATGCAAATAGTGCATCTGATGAAAAGGTTAAACAACGAGCAGTAATACAGTTTAAGTCAATATTTTTTTTATTTTTTTTTTTTTTTTTTTTTTTTAATTTTTTATTTTCATTCTATAATACATGAGATATTACAATATGCTAATACAATTTCAATTAACACCATGTATAGTATTTACATATATAAATAACAGATTAATTTCTACAGAAAATATCTTATTTTGATTATATTATTTGAATAGTGAATAACATTGGATTTTACCATATGGTGCTATTAAGTTAGTGTCAGTTTTGGAGGCAGTAAATCAATGTTATGTGTGTGTTTTTTTTTTCGTGTTTTAGAAAGTTAAAAAAAAAAAGGAAAATGAACAACATACAGTCAAGAATATCAAAATCTAAAAAATATTCTTGACCCTTTTTGTTTATAATTCGTCTTCTGATTATGTTGCTGTTTACATTTAACAATGGAATTATCAAATCTTATGCAATAGGAAACCTTCATAATACATCAAAAAAGCATAAAAATGAAAAGTGTCTTTACAAAAGTGAATTCATTTTTGTAGATGTAAATATTTATTTTATGGTAACTCTGGGTATTTTATGAAAGCAAAAATGTTTGAAAATACCATGCCTTAGTTCTATTGTAAAAAATAATAAATAAATATATATATATATATATATATATATAATTAATTTACTACCTAAAAAATCAATAAAAAGTCAATATTAGCAAAACACTGATTCAGACGATAGATATGTATAGTAAAGCTCCGAGAAAGTTATTTGTAGTGCATTTTGTAGTCTACAGATGACACAAACGGTACACTGAGGAACGAGAAACAATAATGGATGATAACATATGTGGTCGCCCTGTGTCATAATCGCGTCAATGTCACGTTAACGTGATAATAACTGCCTTAATAAGGATTGCCGTAATATAATTCATGAACTATGCTGCGAACTAAGTATAGGTTACAATACAGTGCACAGGATAATTAAAGGGTACCGCACGTCAGAATATAAATGGCTATTTATCGTTAAATAGACATGTAAATAACACAAAAATCAACAAATTTTAATTGTACGAAATTTATCAAATGAGAAAAATGACATTAAATATCATGATTTCAAGCGTTTCCTAAATGCTATGGGCGCCGCCATTTTGTAGCTCTTTTGTGATGGAGGTATTCGGTGACGTCATAACTGCACTTCCGTTCTAGTTATCGCGCAAATTGTATTGTGTCGTTAGTGACTGCTCTCTACTGAAACTCTTATGTATATACACTAATATACGTAATCAGTTTATATACAGATATACAGTGCATTAGTGAACATCGAAGGTAGACAATTAAACGCGAAAACGATTCTGAATTGAAGGACTTAACCCATTAAACATTGTTTTCTCCAGCGGAATAAGTGGGTGGAGTAATGCGATATGTTTTGTGGGCAGTGTTGTTTTTAGTTTTCCTAATATGTGATTTCACATTGCCTCAGTGTCAAGCTTCTGGTGACATCACGCGCAAAACGCCTTTATACTTTGGGGTAGGACTTAAGATTGTAGAATGAAGCGTACCAATGCCTTGGCGTACTACTATCCAAGGATACAATTTCTGATGATTTCAGTACGAAGATGACCATATGCGACATACATATAAACTTAGTGTATATTATCCAGTGGGAAGCTCTTAAAAATGTGCTTATAACATATAGCTCAGCTGATTTCTGAAATTTAATTTGTAATTTTATATACTCTTCCAAAATATTGTGAAATTGATATATCAAACTTTCACAATATTATAATTGCAGGCTGTTTGAACAGGTGTGATAATCCAATTAACAATAAAAACAAGAGGTTAATGCCAAAACATAAGGTGTGAAAACGACATGGTATCTAAAAGTTGTTATTAAAATACAAATTAAGGCCAATTAATTGTGACAGGCCCGATTAGCTCAGTCAGTTACGTGTCTAACTATCAATCCTGGTGTCTCGAGTTCGAATCCCAACCCGGCGACAGTCTCTGTGATGACTGACATACAACATTGTGTCTCAATATCATTTGTCTCTCACTGCTGATTCGAGTGGAAAAATTATCAGTTACTTGCGGTTGTTGGGTGTGCTCAAGTACTGGTTAACATTTGCAGGAAACAGTGGTTAGGTTAATTGAACATCTGAACAGTAAACCCTCGATGACAAAAATTGATGCTAAATATTCAGTCAACCATTAATTGTTCATAAACTCATTTTATTAATTTTATAATCAATAGGCAATTTAGTTTATTGATATATGGCTTTTTCACAGTCAACTAGGTCATTATTCTTGAATAGACATTTGAACTACCTCTACTTCGCAATGAAAAAAGATAAAGTAAAACCTTTGTTCCTTTATTTATTCATTAATACATGAAAAGTTTTTTTTACTGTTAAAATAGTGTTCTGGTATACAATTTATGAAAAATATTCATAAAATCATATAACATAATTTTTTTACTTGTAAGTTTGCATTGATATTGAAACCCTAATTAACTGAAAATGTTTAAATTAGTAATAAGACATAATACTATGTGATATAACATCCTGTCATAAACCCTGGGGTCATTAAACCTGGGGTGATCACGCTTATTAGGGTACAATATGCACAATGTGGCAGGGTATTTCTCATTACCACATGGTGTGAATGTGGTGTTGGTGAATTATGAAAGCTCAGCAGGGTGCCAGTAGCTGGACAGTAACATACACTTTGTGCAATATGCCTGTAGACATTATATTTCATATGACACTCCCTATAAGGAGACACATTCATATATGTTCAGAGAACTGGTAGAATAGATAATCATCATATATCAAATTGGGTAGTAACACCATTTGAATAACCAAAAGACAGTGCCAGTTATGTAAAACAACACAAACCCCCCCCCCCCCCCCCCCCACCAACTCATTCATGCTTCATCTAAATTTACTAAAAAGGATATGAAATCAAAATTTTATCAGCCATTTCTCAGTACGCAACAATGGCCGCACCAGCTAAACACGATAAGAAAAGAGATATAATATTATTTCTTATTCTCTCTTAGACAGGTAAATATATGTAACAAATCATTTTCCCTTAAATTCCATTCTTGGTCTAATTAGTGTTTTTTTTTTTGATAATGTATTGACTGAGTAGCAAACAGTATATACCCTGATAGTACAGCATGAATGTGCAGGCTCGCCTGGATCTACATCAACACTGACGGCAATAATTACTTTTTTATCAAGCTAAGGGTAATTTTACTATTTTGAAAAATTCAATCATCAATGGTAGGCTACATGATAAGATGTCAGAGTTGTGATTGATGGGTTTCGGGTTTGATCTCTGGTTCATGATCGGTGTGACTGTTTAACAGTTATCATCTTTTTGGGTGAAAACTTCATAAGACATTGCTGTGACATCTCTGTATTATTTCTGTGATACATTCTAAATCTTCTAAATTTCCAATAGTGTGAAATTGCATCTGCAGCACGTATTTTCGTCAGACGAAAGCATCATTACAGTTTTCGCAGCTGCAAAAATCTTTCACGTGTGTGAACAACTGTGCCGTCTCACTATTTCTCTCGTCTTCTAATTCATTTAACTCTGGTTCTGAAAATTCTGGTTCAAAGTTGTAGGCCACAAGTCCTTCTCCGTTACTAAAATCCATTTTATTATTCTTGCGAGTACTTTTGCCGGTGACTATAATTGCACGTTTCTACATCTGCTGTAGCGTATAAATCAATTATGTTTTAAACCGGAAGTGCAGTTATGACGTCACACAGGTATCCAATATGGCGACTTCCACCATAAAGTCGATGTGCGAAAATGACCGTTACAAAACGAGCTGATATATCTTTATGGACTCGAATTTATGCATAATAATACTATTAATAGAAAGCTGAACTCATAGCTATTCATATTATCCTGTTTTATACACAGGGTTGCGTTCCCCTTTAAGAAAAAATAGCATGCATTTTAAGTGCTCGCTAGGTTCCCTAGTTGCTAAACGAGTATAAATGGAGCAACGAGTAAGAGTAGGAAAATTACTTGTAAAATAAATTGACGTCGCAACGACGTAACGTAAATCTGGCCTGCGGCAGATAGGCGTACATGACATATTTGAAATACATGTTACTGTTTTATTTGAAAATATATTTTCTTCATGCTTTGCATACAGTGTGCCGTTAGATTAAATTCAATACATTTAAAACTCCAAATAAATCAGACATGTCATGTTCATATTATAAGATTTGTCCTCGAACTTCTGGATAACCTCTCGTATATGTACATAGCAATTCAAATGTATGAATTACAAGAGACTAAATGACTGGGAAGGTGTCCAGATAACTTTGAAAGTCCCCTGTGTAGTTACATCATATATACTTCCACGCTTGCATTATTGTTGCTATTATACATTCTGTTCAAGCATTAGTTTGTGTGATAGAACGTATGCCATATGTAAATAACAACCATGTAAGCATGCAGTACATGAATTATATTTTGGCAAATAAGTGAGTTTTTTAATGATTTCTATTCACCGCACTCTCAACAATCTCGCATAAATTCATCATGGGCCTTATCATATCTGGTCCAAAGACGTGTTCTAACCCCATAACTGGTACAAAACCAGTGCCTGTATATGGTGCCTTCTGTGTCGTAATGAATCCCTGACCATGTTGTGACCGATTTGGTGGTATTCAATGCGACAACCCAACCAAGTTCCACGACTATACCAGTTATAGTGTATCTCCCAGTAAGACTGTTGTTATAATTAATCGGGCCAAACATATGCATGTATGTTCCAATAAGCTGGTCGTCACTGGCAACATTCGAGGTTCATCGAATAACCTGTTTGATTTTTCCATTGACCGGTTAATCAGCATTCATTCAAGTCTTAACTGTATCATTACGATTGACTTTATGTTAAGGACGCACCACATGTATTTACCGAGGCTTAACCTGGATGATAGCTATCGAAGCATGGCGGACTAAGAGAGTAAACATCCGGAAAATATTCCTGAGGTATTTATCATAGCTTCAACGAATATGAAAAGTATCACTCAACCTCTGTCAAGGCTATTGAAAACGCTGACATCGATAATGAACAAACATTTCAGAAATCCGTTGTATTTACCCCGTTTTTGCCTCTTATACAGTTAAATATGGGGGACAATCCAACTAGTCATACTGAATATGCCAATCTGAGTTCGTGGTCGTGTTCTAAAAAGGCATTTTCTTTATTTTCCGAAGATATCGCCTCAAAACCTGACGCACTTATTCATTATCTGTAGCCGTCGTTAGAGAAACTGATGAACACAAATAGACAATCGCTTGAATGCGAGGTATTCGAAAATAAAATAGGACAACTGATTTCACCACTTATACATATGAGGATGTTATCGGAAGTAACCGACAATCACGCATCTAAACAACCGGAAGCGCCGTTAATGGACCTCACACCCTCGACGACGCCGTTAACGTCTGCTAGAAGAAACGACGATCCTATGGATATTCAAATAAACGTGCCATTTCGCAGTAATCATGCTTTTAAAGGTGTTATAAAAAAAAGATCGAAATATTACATAATTACACCATAATTATTAACAATAATCTTTATGCATTCTCTTACGATACACATTTTGATGAAACTTTAAAAACAAAAGTGGAAAAAGAACTCGAGTCTAATATCGATTTAAACGAAAACAACTATCTATCAAGTTACTTAATAAATCCATTAAATCCGAAAGCGTTGCTAAAAATAGTACAAAACTTACTAAATGGAAAAAGTGCCTCCAGCGATAACATTACATATGAACACATAAAACATGGACGTGAAATACTGGTGAACTACATAACAAATTTATTTAACAGCATTTTAAAGCATGAAAAAGTACCATTATCATTTAAAGACGGTATAACCATAACTTTACATAAAGGCAGTGGAAATCAAATACAGACTCAAACAATTATAGGCTATCTCTTTACTTCCAGTTATCTCAAAAATCTTTGAAAAAGTAATTTTTACAAGAATCGAAGGTAACACAAATCTGCAAACCCAATAACACCCATTACACCATGGATTTCAAAAGGGGAGAATCAGTAAAATGGTCTTATTTCTCTACCAAGAGGCAATCAATTACATTTACGAACGTAATCAAGTTATGTATTCATGCTTTATGGACGCTATGAAAGCGTTCGAACGTACTTGGATCTATGTGGTTATCACCTCGGAATATGTGGTAAAGCATTACGTATATTTAACAACATGTTACGTGGAGGCTCAAGTCGTGTGTATGCCAGTGGGAATTTGTCAGCTCGAATTCAAATCCACCAGGGAACCAGACAAGGAAGCATTTGGTCCCCGTTCTTATATACCGTTCTTAAAGACGAACCCCTACATACTCTCGAGGCTTCAAACCACGGACTGAAAATAAACACTGCGTCTATTTGCGCGCCTACACAAGCAGATGATATTGTTCTGATGCTATTGTCGAAAAACGGACTTAATGAACTAATAAAAAGTTGCAGCACATACGCAAACAAATGGCGTTATTTGTATAATGCCTCAACATGTGCTGTACTTATACATAATCAGAAACAATGTCATCGGCCAGAAGACAATGCTCTGTGGTATGCAAATCAACCACTTCCAGTTGTCAAAGAATACAAACATCTTGGTATAATCTAGAATAACAGACGGAAAGCCCCTGTATATGTAGAGGAACGCTGTTTTCGTTAATAAACTGCGGCATCCACAGTAATGGCGTCAACCCTATAACGGCAGCAAATTTTTACACGTCCATTGTCCTACCACGAGCTATATTTGGTTGTGAACTGTGGAATGATATAACAAAAACTGACATGTCTCACCTAGAAGCTACTCGCCATTTCTGTCTAAAACGCATCCAGAACTTACCCCATCTTACCGGCACAGACATGGTTACCGGCTTACTTGGGTTCACGTTATTAGAAGCATACATAGTTATCGTTTCTTAGTATGATTTGTCCACTTAAAGCAACCGACATTACGCTCCAGGTATTCCTTAATAGACTGTATCAATGCAAAAAACATGTGTACAAAACGAAACAATGGCTTTATAAACGATGACCTACGAATACTCAGAAAATACAAACTGGAATAGTACATCGAGAAATTTATGTTATCAACCACATTTCCTGCAAAAGAACCATGGAAAAGTTTAAAAAAAACAAAACAATAATAAACTTCGAAGACCAACACTGGTTATTACGAATTAACGCAAACGATAATTGCTTCCGGTTTCGAAGGGACAACAATAAACTCCTGGAACAGTCTGGCTAACTGCATTAGAGAATCCGTCTTCCATCGGGTCCATGACATTCTTAGCCAAATTATGTTGTGCAACAAAATCAAACCAAATCAAGAATTGTTTAACATGCGAGGCACTATATACAGATGAACTGTTTCATATAGTTTTGATTGCAGCAGTAATAAACATCAATCCACGAAGCTAGCGTACTGGAACTCTCTCAATATTCTTTTAATAACTTTTTAATAACATATACCGTCTTTTCATAAACTATTTCAAAGGTATGTGCCATTTTTAATACCACCATATTAATTGTGTAACCCTTTGCTACGTCCCTAAAGTTCAAGTCGAGGAAATCCGAACTAGCGAAACTATTCCCGAAACTACCCAAATGTGATTAAATGGAAAAGCCCTCTTCCATATGAATTTAAATATAATTAATAAAATGTGATCCTGCAGCATCTGCTCCATTATAAACCTATTTAATTACCATTCGTATTCCATATGTTTAAATTGACATTAAACATTTAAAATTGACGTTATATATGATGCATTAATGATAAAAACATTATTGTAGTACTGAACGATAAATTACGTGTTAAATTTAAAAAACAATTGCGAAAAATGTCAATTATCAAAACGTGCGATGTAGACTTACCGGCGACAGGTTCATTCCCACATGGTATAGTTTGAGCCATGAAACAAACAGGCAGCAGTGAAAACATTAGCCACATCATCGTCATAAGTTATCTATAAATGACAGTAATTGTCAACAGTTATCATAAATGACATTAATCGTCCATTCATTAGTTACATATTACATTGTGTTATTTTAAAAACTTTGAATTAAAAGGTTTTAACTATTTTAAAACTGTCCAGAAAACAGATATTTGATTCATATGCATTCAATATTGCTTTACGTAACTTTGTACCTATTCGAGATGTGCGACGTACTTTATTTCAGAAGTTATAACATATAACTCCCATTTTGTCAATGTTTCCAACCCCCATACATATAAACACGGCACTACCATTCGACAAAATATAAACTACAGAGGTAGCCAGTTAAGAGCATGTCCTTTAATATCTATACAATTCAACTTTATGGTATGTAGCATAAAACTTATCAAATTGATTCTGTGACATAAACCACATCCTTAACAGGTAAATTCATACTTGGTAACATATTAGGTCCCATATATTGTATCAACACAGAATATACAACCCTGTGAATGGGTAAAACATGTTTTTGTTGGATCTTACCCTACGTTTGGTGTAAAAAAAATAACACGTTCATTTTGCACCTTATTTCTGGGTCTACCCCCTGTACTACTAATTGGCTTTGAACTGTTTGGTCCAGACCTAAATTTTGACTTTTCGACCCGACAATCGACTTTCGACTTTCTGACCCGAAGTTGTGTGATGCACAATATGAAATTTAAAAAGAAAAAGCTTTTAGAACTTGTATCAACTTTGAAAGTTTTCCGCACACATGATAATCTACAAATCAAAAACATTCTTAAACAGTATCATAAACAAGTTGAATATAAATGTTGACAAGAGCTGATAGAATCTCGAAAAAAACACATATTTATTATAGAGTAACAAACAAGTAACCTGATTATTTTTAACTGACAAATCTTTGTTTAGATTGTATAGACATAACATGTTTTGCATAGACAACTAAACACTGATTCCCGTATGATGTTCGGACTGTCTGCTGCCGCCACAGTCAAGGTCGTATTCATAATTTACTCTGGTATGTTTACTTTTATGATGGATATGTTACATTTGAAAACATGCTTGTACATTTAACTTGGGTAAATGACAGCTGAGTACCACGTTATGACAAGAAGACTATTCCAAAATTTTACTATGATGGTAGAAGAGAATCGACAATTTAGCATGCGCGGCATGCACTGAAATTCCTTGAAAGAGCATCTGTTCTCCAAAAAAAATTGTAGAAAGCCCGACCTGTGTCTGTGGTGAAACTGAGAATAATTATCACTATCTCTTCACATGGCCTTTATATGACCGTCCGCGAACTCTACTCCATGACGTCCTTTGTCCTACCTAAATACACTGCTATTCGGCAATGACACTCTCTCTGATAATGTTAATCGTCAAATATTTCACCATGTCCAAATATACATTTGTCGTTCTTCTGAATTCTGTTGTTATATATCGCTGTATATATATATATATATATATATATATATATATATATATATAAAGGGAGATAATTAAATTCACATAAACGGAATTTACGATTTTTGGGATCTTTTCAGAGCTCATTCACAATGCATGATATATATATATATATATATATGGAGATAATTATTTGTGAATAACCAAGACATAAATGTACAGACCAGACTATGGCGAGTGCGCCTAGCTACAATGCAAACCATAGATACAATATCAAGGTCTCTGCCAAACCAAATAAATTTGGTGTCGACCATGACTTATATACTATGGAATTACATGCAACACATCTGGACAGGGTGGACAAATTTACATACATGAAGTGATAGCTTTTTATGAGTAGGATCCAGTTAAGGATTCATTACTACTCACATGCTATATAAAGAACAGATTTATAAACCCGTTGGATCATATAGATACAGTGAATTCATATATATTTAATTTCATAAAGGGAGATAATTAAATTCACAACAACGGAATTTACGATTTTTGGGATCTTTTCAGATGCTTATTCACAATGCATGATATATATATATATGGAGATAATTATTTGTGAGTAACCAAGACATAAATGTACAGACCAGACTACGGCGAGTGCGCCTAGCTACAATGCAAACCATAGATACAATATCAAGGTATCTGCCAAACCAAATAAATTTGGTGTCGACCATGACTTATATACTATGGAATTACATGCAACACATCTGGACAGGGTGGACAAATTTACATACATTAAGTGATAGCTTTTTATGAGTAGAATCCAGTTAAGGATTCATTACTACTCACATGCTATATAAAGAACAGATTTATAAACCCGTTGGATCATATAGATACAGTGAATTCATATATATTTAATTTCAAAAGGGAGATAATTAAATTCACAACAACGGAATTTACGATTTTTTGGGATCTTTTCAGATGCTTATTCACAATGCATGATATATATATATATATATGGAAATAATTATTTGTGAATAACCAAGACATAAATGTACAGACCAGACTACGGCGAGTGCGCTTAGCTACAATGCAAACCATAGATACAATATCAAGGTATCTGCCAAACCAAATAAATTTGGTGTCGACCATGACTTATATACTATGGAATTACATGCAACACATCTTGACAGGGTGGACAAATTTACATTCATGAAGTGATAGCTTTTTATGAGTAGAATCCGGTTAAGGATTCATTACTACTAACATGCTATATAAAAGACAGATTTATAAACCCGTTGGATCATATAGCTACAGTGAATTCATATATATTTAATTTCATAAAGGGAAATAATTAAATTCACAACAACGGAATTTACGATTTTTGGGATCTTTTCGGATGTTCATTCACAATGCATGATATATATATATATGGAGATAATTATTTGTTAATAACCAAGACATAAATGTACAGACCAGACTACGGCGAGTGCGCCTAGCTACAATGTAAACCATAGATACAGTATCAAGGCCTCTGCCAAACCAAATATATATATATATATCGCGATTTTATTTAATTTATGAAGTCAAATTAAATGAATTCATAACATATATATATAATTAATATATACGCTTCTGCAGAAAGTGCGCTGATGAATTTTGAATCCACGCGATTTATATTTGCTCACAGCAGCTTGTAACTGTTCTTACGTCTTATCCTCGTTTAGTTGAGTTATCCTATACTCACAATTTAGCTTTTAGTCCAGTCTATCAACACGAATTATCCAAATGCTATTCCAATAAAATATTGAAACATATATTAAGACTCTATCTTTCTGAAACTGACCTGTGTAATCTAGTGAAAAGGTTACTAGTTTGTTCAATATCTTCGTCCATATGTTTTAACACATTGCCAGTTTGTAATATCACTACCAGTGCATACAATAATGGGGATAGTCATATTACAGAGATAATTAGATCCTTAATTAGTTTTTTATATTTTGTTAACAAAGCTGGTAAAAGTGAGAATATTGCACTTTGTCTCAATATTGATTATCTTGTTGTAGACAATAATACAGCTGCACATTTGACCTCTGTCACGTTGTCTAACATTATACATGGTGTTGAATCTGATGGATTGAAATATCTGATATTTGCAGCTATCAGTAATGTTCATAATATGTTACCGTGACGTCTCTCACCTTTTCATGCAAAGTGTAGGGGTGGAAACATAATGAAGGCCTTTGGTTATATTCATGGAACATTATAAGCTGTTTTTTTTATCAATTTAAACACGCGCATTCTTTTGGTCGCCAGCCACCCACCTAGCTAATATTTAATGATTTTTTTCCAAGAACAAATGAACTGAATATAGTGAAACGCATGCAATGCGTGATATAGCATGCACATTATATCACTCATCTTTTCGAACAATTTCTCTAATTTAGGATTTTCTTCAATGTTGTTTTGAACTGTTGTAATATAATGGGAACATTGTTTTGTGTTTTGTTGAAAAGGGTGATTTGCAGAGATATCAGAACAAGTTAACATGTTGGTGAACAGTAATATTCCCCAATACATCTTTCAGTTCAATCTTTAAGCGAACATCGCTCTTTGGTTTATTAAATATATCATCATAATAATTTACTTAAACGACTAAGCGACATTTTCTTATTTTAAAAGATGCAAGTTTTAAGTGTTATTGAATCGAATTATTAATAACAGTTGATATGAATCAAGCAAAGTAAACAAGAGCTGTCGGAGGGACGCGCGCTCGACTATTTCGATGCACTTCTAACATAATAGCTTTTCAGGATATAAGTACCAAATAGAAGAACCCCAGGGGTGATAAAATTAAGTTATGGTTATTGCTTGTCTACTAAAAATAAATAAGTAAAATAATTCACTACTTATTTTCATTATCAATGTGAATGGATTGTCTTAATATAATTTAATTCAGCATTTGTCATTTGTTACATTTGTCTTTCAAACGTTCAAAATGCTTGATAAATTAATTAACCGTTGCTGACTAATAACACCAATAGGTGTGACAATGGATCTATAGTTGAACTTATCTTATACCAACATGCAGAATGTATAACAGCTGGATACCATTTCAGGAAAATGAAGATAATTGCATTTAAATTTAAAGCTCGAAAGGGCCATAACTTTGTAAAAATGCAACCAAGAGGTATGGTTCTTGTCTCTGTGCATTCCGTTGATGATACCGAACACACACGTGAAGTTTCATTCATATCCAATAATAGGTTGATAAAATATATACCTGCTCAAAAACTTAAACCTGCTCAAAACCTTTAACCTGTTAAAACACTTTAACCAGATTTTCTAAATCTAAAAGGGCCATTATTCTACAAAAATGCAACCCTGAGTTATTTTTTGTATCTCTGTGCAATCCGTTGATAATATTGAACACTAATGTTAAGTTTCATTCATATCCAATGATAGGTTGATGAAATATGTACCTGCTAAAAAACTTTAACGTGCTCAATGACTTTAACCTGCTAAAACACTTTAACCAGATTTCCTAACTCTAAAAGTGCCATAAGTCTGCCAAAATACAACCCAGAATCATTGTTCGTATATCTGTGCATTCCGTTGATGATGCTGAACACACATACGAAGTTCATATCGAATTAGCGGTTGCATAGATATCTTACCTTAAAAAATTGAAACATTAATAAAAAATGAAAAAAAGCCCAGGCCCAATTAGCTCAGTCGGTTAAGAGTCCATATAGCGGTCGAGAGTTCGAATCCCCTCTGTATGTTTCATTGATGACGCTGAACACACATTCATATCCAACGAGGGTTGCATAGATGTCTTAACTGATAAAAAAACACCAAAAGGACCATAACTCTGCAAAGATGCAACCCAGAGTTGTGGTTATTGTCTCAGTGCATTCCATTGATGATGCTGAACACACATGTGAAGCTTCATTGATATGCAATGAGTGGTTGCATAAATATCTTGATAAAAACTTTAATCTGAAAAACCAACGCCGACGGCGGGGTGAGTACAATAGCCCCTCCTATTCTACGAATAGTCGAGCTAAAATGTCACTAAAAGAGAACTTCAAAATATATTTAGAAAAAAAGTATGTCGTGTTAAGTGCAAAGAACGGGTACATATTTGTTGTTTCGATCTCTAATTCGCTTGCTTAAGTGTGGTGATTATGTCAAAACATTCGCAGTTTGTCGCAAAATAACAAAGTACGACGTTGCTCTATTAATGCGAGATTCAACATAACCTAGTTCGTCAGAGCCTTTCGTTGATATATAACGGAAGATAATTGAAATCACGACAATAGTATTTCCGATTTTTTGGATCTTTTCTGATGCATGTTCACAGTGTGTGATATATATACTATATGGAGACAATTATTTGTGAACAACCAAACATCAATCTATAGAGCAGACTACGGCGAAAGCGTCCAGATGCATGCAAAACATAGTATATAAATCATAGTTGACAACAATTCTATTGAGATGGTTAATTGTATGGTCTTGTGTCTTTTGTTTGCATTGGTGACTGAACCCACAACTTCTAGTGTGAACGGCCAGCTCTCTATTCATTGCACTACCGGTAACACAATCCCATTGGTCAAGTTAGCAGAACAGCTGATCCGCCAGTATCAAAGGATGTGTGATAAACAACAAACGTTAGGAAAGTTTTTGATATTTATTAAGTTAAACGATACAGTGAACCTGATATTAAAGATAAAAGTTGTACACATGGTAGGTATGTTAGAATAAACATTAATTCGAGTTTTACATGTGTAAATTGCATCAGATACCCGCCTATGAAAAGTCAATTGTGAGCAGATGTCGTCATTTGTGCAATTAAACAGTTATTTAACATGTCGTTATATATTTGTTTGTCGAGCAATTATATTTAAACAATTCTAAAAAAGAATACAAGGTAACATAACATTTTATCAACATTAAGTTATATAAAACTGAAAGGACTAGACCTTCAGCTAATTGGCTATTTTTCCACCATTTATGCATCGATTTGGTTGCCGAACTAAGTAAGCATACAGACTACGATGAACGCGTCCAAATGTGTTGCATACAAAACCATAGCGTGAACGACCAACACTCTATCCACTGCACTACCGATAACATAATCACATTGGTCAAGTTAGCAGAACAGCTGATTCTCCATTATCAAAGGAAGTGTGTTAAACAACAAAGCTTATGAACGGTTTATGTGTTTTATTAAGTAAAACAATACAATCAACCCGATATTAAAGATAAAAGTTTTACATGTGCAAAATACATAAGACACCTGCCTCGGAAAATTCAGTTGTGTGCAGGTGTCGTCATTCGTGCAGTTAAACATTTATTTTAAATATTGTTATAAGAACAAGAACAAAAACAAATGTTATTCAGCATTAAGCAAATACATATTACATACAATAAAATGCGATTGGTTGTCGAGCTGAAGTAATCATACTTAACTCAATTCTAAAAAGAAAAAAAAAGTCACATAATATTTTATCAGCATTAAGAGAGCGATGGTAGGGGTGTTGATTTAAATGTTAATTCGTGTTTCAGGAATAACATCATCAAAAGAACATTAACATTTAAACTTCTAAAGCACTTAGAATGACAATAACTGATACTAAACTGGAGGCTCAGTGAATGTTTAAGCACCGTTAGTGTTGTCAAAACAGCACACATTTATATACATTTTGTCACGTTTTCCGACAAATGCTGTATATTAATATGATACAACTTTCAAAATTTCTTTATATAAGCATTTAACACACATAGTATGAAGTTTACCATGTGTTTAACAATGTATTATGGGCCGGAGGCCTACACTACTCAGATAAAATATTGTCTATTAACACACATAGTATGAAATTTTAACATCAATCAAAACAAAAATATTTTTACCAAATGTTCATCAATCAAGTTTTGTATTGAAATTAGAGAATCAATTTTTTTCCCATTTCAAAAAATTATAAATAATTTTGGTTTATTGTCCATTATTTATACAAGTTTTAGTTTTGATTTTTTACTTTAGCTGATGAAAGCTAAGAGCTTATAGTGTTTGAACAACGTTTACCATCTCTATCATAAAACTGTACTACACAACCTCTATATATACTGAACGGAACAGCTAACCCGCCACCTAACAGTTTATGTAAATGACATATTTTCTCAAGAAATTTCAAAACAATTTCCTTGATTTTTTTACCTGAATAAGAAAGAACAGCTAGGCTAAGTAAAGATACATAGTTGTCTGTTTATGTCATATAAGAAAGAACAGCTAGGCTAGGTAAAGATACATAGTTGTCTGTTAATGTCATATAAGAAAGAACAGCTAGGCTAGGTAAAGATACATAGTTGTCTGTTAATGTCATATAAGAAAGAACAGCTAGGCTAGGTAAAGATTCATAGTTGTCTGTTTATGTCATATAAGAAAGAACAGCTAGGCTAGGTAAAGATTCATAGTTGTCTGTTTATGTCATATAAGAAAGAACAGCTAGGCTAGGTAAAGATACATAGTTGTCTGTTAATGTCATATAAGAAAGAACAGCTAGGCTAGGTAAAGATTCATAGTTGTCTGCTAATGTCATATAAGAAAGAACAGCTAGGCTAGGTAAAGATACATAGTTGTCTGTTAATGTCATATAAGAAAGAACAGCTATGCTATGTAAAGATACATAGTTGTCTGTTAATATCATATAAGAAAGAACCGTTAGGCTAGGAAAAGATACATGGTTGTCTGTTAATGCCATATAAGAAAGAACAGCTAGGCTAGATAAAGATACATAGTTGTCTGTTAATATCATATAAGAAAGAACAGCTAGGCTAGGAAAAGATACATGGTTGTCTGTTAATGTCATATAAGAAAGAACAGCTTGGCTAGGTAAAGATAGATAGTTGTCTGTTAATGTCATAAAAGAAAGAACAGCTAGGCTAGGTAAAGATACATAGTTGTCTGTTAATGTCATATAAGAAAGAACAGCTAGGCTAGGTAAAGATTCATAGTTGTCTGCTAATGTCATATAAGAAAGAACAGCTAGGCTATGTAAAGATACATAGTTGTCTGTTAATGTCATATAAGAAAGAACAGCTAGGCTAGGAAAAGATACATGGTTGTCTGTTAATGTCATATAAGAAAGAACAGCTAGGCTAGGTAAAGATACATAGTTGTCTGTTAATGTCATATAAGAAAGAACAGGTAGGCTTGGTAAAGATACATAGTTGTCTGTTAATGTGATATAAGAAAGAACAACTAGGCTAGGTAAAGATACATAGTTGTCTGTTAATGTCATATAAGAAAGAACAGCTAGGCTAGGTAAAGATACATAGTTGTCTGTTAATGTCATATAATAAAGAACAGCTAGGCTAGGGAAAGATACATAGTTGTCTGTTAATGTCATATAAGAAAGAACAGCTAGGCTAGGTAAAGATACATAGTTGTCTGTTAATGTCATATAAGAAAGAACAGCTAGGCTAGGTAAAGATACATAGTTGTCTGTTAATATCATATAAGAAAGAACAGCTAGGCTAGGTAAAGATACATAGTTGTCTGTTAATGTCATATAAGAAAGAACAGCTAGGCTAGGTAAAGATACAAAGTTGTCTGTTAATGTCATATAAAAAAGAACAGCTAGGCTAGGTAAAGATACATAGTTGTCTGATAATGTCATATAAGAAAGAACAGCTAGGCTAGGTAAAGATACATAGTTGTCTGTTAATGTCATATAAGAAAGAACAGCTAGGCTAGGTAAAGATACAAAGTTGTCTGTTAATGTCATATAAAAAAGAACAGCTAGGCTAGGTAAAGATACATTGTTGTCTGCTAATGTGATATAAGAAAGAACAACTAGGCTAGGTAAAGATACATAGTTGTCTGTTAATGTCATATAAGAAAGAACAGCTATGCTATGTAAAGATACATAGCTGTCTGTTAATGTCATATAAGAAAGAACAGCTATGCTATGTAAAGATACATAGTTGTCTGTTAATGTCATATACACATTTTAATAGCGCTTCTGCCTATTTTAGAGAAGATATTGGAAATACCAAAGTGACGAATTATCTGTTCCGTTCAGTATATTTCAAGTTACATTGTGTTCTTTTATAAACTTTTAATTAAAAAGTTTTAATAATTTTATAACTATCTATGTTTTTTTACCAAGTGTATTTTACAATATCCTTTAATCTTTTTCTTTAAATATCATGCATGATTAATTAGTATTTAAACTGTCTAGGTACATGTAATGTGATCTTCATTCCTTTACATGTATTTGTTTAAACAAAGGTTCCCTAGCTAGTGTTCTATTGTTTATATTATTCGACACAAAATAAAGTTTATCACAAGCTATCCACCAGATATTGGACACCATGTGAACAAATAAATACAAGCAAAGTGAAATAAGATCTTAGACACCATGTGAACAATTAAACAAAAGCATAGTGAAATCAGATCTTGGACACCATGTGAACAATTGAATACAAGCAAAGTGAATCAGATCTTGGTGTTCATGTGCGCAATAAGATACAACCAAAGTGAATCAGATATTGGACACAATTTGAGCAATTAGATACAAGCAAAGTGAATGAGATGTCGGACATCATGTGAACACTTGAATACAAGCAAAGTGAAATCAGATATTAGACACCATGTGAACAATTGAATACAAGCAAATTGAAATCAGATCTTGGACATCATGTGAACAACTGAATACAGGAAAAGTGAAATCAGAACTAGGACACAATGTAAACAATAAGTTAATAGCAAAGGGAAATCAGATCTTGGACATCATGTGAACGATTAGAAACAAGCAAACTGAAACTAAATCATGAACGCAATGTGAACAATTAAATACAAGCAAAGTGAAATCAGATCTTGGACACCATGTAAACAATTGAGTACAAGCAACGTGAAATCAGATCTTGGACACCATGTGAACAATTAGGTCCAAGCAAAGTGAAATCAGATCTTGGACATTATGTAAAAAATTAGATACAAGCAAACTGAAACCAAATCTTGGACGCCATGTGAACAATTAAATACAGGCAAAGAGAAAACAGATCTTGGACACAATGTGAACAATTGAATACAAGCAAAGTGAATCAGATCTTGGACATCATGTGAACAATTGAATACAAGCAAAGTAAATCAGATCTTGGACATAATGTACACTATTAAATACAAGCAAAGTGAAATAAGATCTTGGACACCATGCGAACAATTGAATACAAGCACAGTGAAATAAGATCTTGGACATCATGTGAACAATTGAATACAAGCAAAGTGAATCAGATCTTGCTGTTCATGTGCGCACTTAGATACAAGCAAAGTGTATCAGATCTTGGACAACATGTGAACAATTGAATACAAGCCAAGTGAATCAGATCTTGGACATCATGTGAACAATTGAATACAAGCACAGTGAAATAAGATCTTGGGCATCATGTGAACAATTGAATACAAGCAAAGTGAATCAGATCTTGCTGTTCATGTGCGCACTTAGATACAAGCAAAGTGTATCAGATCTTGGACAACATGTGAACAATTGAATACAAGCCAAGTGAAATCAGATCTTGGACGCCATGTGCTCAATTAGATACAGGCAAAGTGAATCAGATCTTGGACACCATGCGAACAATTGAATACAAGCACAGTGAAATAAGATCTTGGACATCATGTGAACAATTGAATACAAGCAAAGTGAATCAGATCTTGCTGTTCATGTGCGCACTTAGATACAAGCAAAGTGTATCAGATCTTGGACAACATGTGAACAATTGAATACAAGCCAAGTGAATCAGATCTTGGACATCATGTGAACTATTGAATACAAATAAAGTGAACTCTGATCTTGGACACCATGTGAACAATTATATGCAAGCAAAATGAAATCTGATCTTGGACACCATATGAAGAATTAGATACAAGCACAGTAAAATCAGATCTTGGACATCATGTGAACAATTGAATACAAGCAAAGTGAATCAAATCTTGGACACCATGTGAACATTTGAATACAAGCACAGTGAAATCGGATTTTGGACACCATGTGAACAATTGAATACAAGCACAGTGAAATCAGATCTTGCACATCATGTGAACAATTAGATACAAGCAAAGTGAAATAAAATCTTGGACATCATGTGAACAATTGAATACAAGCACAGTGAAATCAGATCTTGGACATCATGTGAACAATTAGATACAAGCACAGAGAAATCAGATCTTGGACATCGTGTGAACAATTGAATACAAGCACAGTGAAATCAGATCTTAAACACCATATGAACAATTGAATACAAGCACAGTGAAATCAGACCTGGGACACGACAAGAAGAATTGAATACAAGCACTTGGACATCATGTGAATAATTAGATATAAGTAAAGTGAAATCAGATCTTGGACAGCATGTGAACTATAAAATGCAAGCACAGTGAAATCAGATCTTGGACGCCATATGAACAATTGAATACAAGCACAGTGAAATCAGATCTTTGACATCATGTGAACATTTGAATACAAGCACAGTGAAATCGGATTTTGGACACCATGTGAACAATTGAATACAAGCACTGTGAAATCTGATATTGGACATCATGTGAACAATTGAATACAAGCACAGTGAAATCAGATCTTGGACAGCATGTGAGCAATTGAATACAAGCAATGTGAATTCAGATCTTGGACGCCATGTGAACAATTAGATACAAGCAAAGTGAAATCAGATCTAGGACAGCATGAGAACAACTAGATACAAGCAAAGTGAAATCAGGTCTTTGACACCGTGTGAACAATTAGATACAAGCAAAGTGAACCAGATCTTGGACACCATGTGAACAATTAGATAGAAGCAAATTGAAATCAGATATTCGACATCATGTGAACAATTGAATACAAGCAATTGAACTCAGATCTTCTACATCATGTGAACAATTAAAAACAAGCAAAGTGAAATCAGATCTTAGACACCATGTGGACAATTAGATACAAGAAAAGTGAACCAGGTCTTGGACACCATGTGCGCAATTAGATACAAGCGTAGTGAAAACAGATCTTGGCCATCATGTGAACAATTAGATACAAGCAAAGTGAAATCAGATCTTGGACACCATGTATACAATTGAGTACAAGCAACGTGAAATCAGATTTTGGACACCATGTGAACAATTAGGTCCAAGCAAAGTGAAATCAGATCTTGGACATTATGTAAACAATTAGATACAAGCAAACTGAAACCAAATCTTGGACGCCATATGAACAATTAAATACAGGCAAAGAGAAATCAGATCTTGGACAACATGTGAACAATTGAATGTAAGCAAAGTGAATCAGAACTTGGACATCATGTGAACAATTGAATACAAGCAAAGTGAATCAGATCTTGGACATAATGTTAACTATTAAATACAAGCAAAGTGAAATCAGATCTACGACACCATGCGAACAATTGAATACAAGCACAGTGAAATAAGATCTTGGACATCATGTGAACAATTGAATACAAGCAAAGTGTATCAGATCTTGGTGTTCATGTGCGCACTTAGATACAAGCAAAGAGTATCAGATCTTGGACACCATGTGAACTATTGAATACAAGCCAAGTGAATCAGATCTTGGACATCATGTGAATTATTGAATACAAGCACAGTGAAATCAGATCTTGGACATCATGTGAATATTTGAGTACAAGCACAGTGAAATCAGATTTTGGACACCATGTGAACAATTGAATACAAGCACAGTGAAATTAGATCTTGAACAGCATGTGAACAATTAGATACAAGCACAGTGAAAATTTTTGACAGCATGTGAACAATTAGATACAAGCAAAGTGAAATAAGATCTTGGACACCATGTGAACAATTGAGTACAAGCACAGTGAAATCAGATCTTGGACATCATTTGAACAACTGAGTACAAGCAAAGTGAGATCAGATCTTGGACAGCATGTGAACAATTGAGTACAAGCACAGGCACAGTGAAATCAGATCTTGGACAGCATCATCAAATCATAACACGGGTTTATTTGTCATAATTTCTCTATACTATGTTTCATTAGAATCTGTTGTTTTTATAAAATGTACATTCTGAACATGTACCTCGGGAAAAATATATTTTGATATGTCATTCTTATTTTTCTTTCAATTTCGTTGATTGGAAAGATAACAGTGACGCTCATTTGTGTTTTTGTTGTGTTTTTTATTCATTGTCTTTCACACGATAAACGGTTGTTCTGAAATGTAACACCACCTTTATTTGTATTGCTGTAAACTTGATAATATTACATACGCATTTTCACTTATCATAAATAAACTAACATAAGGGTACGTACAACACGTACATGTAAGTATCTTTACTTTGTGATGCTATAGCCAACTTGTTTAATACACATTATATAATTTTAAATGGCTATACAATATATAATATAATAATGAAGTTAAGATTTTAGTTATATTTACTGGTGCGCTGATTTATATATAATCTTCCTTTTTCTTTAACAGAAAGTGTTTTTAAGATAAGTGTTCCATTGTTTTTATTCAAAGATTTGGAAATTTTAATATGTTATCGGAAAGTACCTTATTATTGGGATTCCACTTTTCTCAATTAATACTCGAATTGTGTATACAGTGATTTGTCAGAACGACTTATACATATTATATTGTGTTTGATATGATCGACCATCATCTTTAATCAGGTTTTAGTAAGATTACATTAATATAATATTGTGTGAGATGACGAAAAGCTTAACATGTTTATTTTGACTTGCGTGATAATATTAATCAGTCAGTATTTATTTTTAGAACTGATTCTGTAGGTTGTTAGAACGATGTTTAGAACAGATTTAGTAGGCTGTCTGTACAGATATTCAGATTGGATTAAATAAACTGGGGATACATTTATTCAGAGCTGGTTAAGTAGGCTGTCAGTACAAATGATCAGAACTGATTCAGTAGGCTGTTAGTACAAATATTCAGAACTAATTTAAAAGACTGTCAGTAAAAATGTTCAGAACATATTTAGTAGGCTGTCTGTACAAATATTCAGAACTGATCAAGTAGACTGTCAGTAGAGATGTTCAGAAGAGAATAAATAAGATGTCAGTACAGATTTTCTGAAGAGATTAAGTCGACTGTCAGAACATATGTTCAGAAGAGATTAAATATGATGTCAGCACAGCTGATCAGAACTGATTTAGTCGGCTGTCAGTACAAATGATCAAAACTGATTTAGTCAGCTGGCAGTACAAATGATTAGAACTGATTCAGTAGGCTGTTAGTACAAATATTCAGAACTAATTAAAAAGACTGTCAGTAAAAATGTTCAGAACAGATTTAGTAGACTGTCAGTACAAATATTCAGAACTGATCAAGTAGGCTGTCAGTAGAGATGTCCAGAAGAGAATAAATAAAGATGTCAGTACAGATTTTCTGAAGAGATTAAGTCGACTGTCAGAACATATGTTCAGAAGAGATTAAATATAATGTCAGCACTGCAGTTCAGAACTGATTTAGTCGGCTGTCAGTACAAATGACCAAAATTGATTGAGTCAGCTGGCAGTACAAATGATCAGAACTGATTTAGTAGGCTGTAAGTACAAATATTTAGAACTAATTAAAAAGACTGTCAGTACAAATGTTCAGAACAGATTTAGTAGGCTGTCAGTACAAATATTCAGAACTGATCAAGTAGACTGTCAGTAGAGATGTTCAGAAGAGATTAAATAAGATGTCAGTACAGATTTTCTGAAGAGATTAAGTCGACTATCAGAACATATGTTCAGAAGAGATTAAATATGATGTCAGCACAGCTGTTCAGAACTGATTTAGTCGGCTGTCAGTACAAATGATCAAAACTGATTTAGTCAGCTGGCAGTACAAATGATCATTAAATCAAACAAAAAAACTTTTCCGTTCCTTTTAATTCCATAATTAATGGTTATGTACATTATGTTTTTTATGGTTAAATGTATGTGCTGTGCATAAAATTTAGTCAATTTAAAACGGAATACTATAAAAGCGCATATAACTTTCGATTGCTTGAGTAAAATACGGATACTGTGCCGGACTTGTGAAAATACCGAGAATCGGTCCTGGAACCATCATTTTCTGAGTCGCTCTACCTCTTACTCACGATGACCCTCCTACACTCTTGTGCAAAAAAAGATACTTAAAAAACTACAATATCGAACTAAAAAAAACGATTTCATTTTGATTTGATTGTTTTGTTTACGTCTTATCTTACACATTAATTCAATCAATTAATTACATTTGTCGCCCGGTTAATATGTAACACAAATAATTTTAGTTCCGCTAGTCAACTTCTGGCAAGCTTGCTCACAAATATGTTGAACTGTACTGAACTCGAACCCACGACCTCAGCGGTGAGGGGTAAATGCCATTAGACGACAGCGCCATATAGATCGTATGGTCATAGAGGACCTGTAAATGCACTCTAAATTAAAAATAAATTATCATATGATCTATTTCTCGTGTATGTTCTAACCTTCTGTTAACGAGATTACTCGGTTGAACAATTGCTCTTCCACCAAGTCCTCAAACATAAAAATATTACTTGTTATAAAGATCTCTATATGATATCATCTCAGAGTTCGTTAAAAACCAGAGCGCTATAAAATGAGACTATATTCGTAAATATGCATTTAATTATTAAGGTGTATTTGTCGATGGTACGTTTTTTAAGAAATTAATATCAGTCCGTCAAAACGCGTGCATAATTTACATTACCACCACAACTATTACTACCATCACTTTTGCTGCTGCTGCTGTTGCTACTGCTGCTACTACTGATACTACTACTACTACTACTGTTACTGCTGCTACTTCTACTACTACTACTACTACTACTACTACTACTGATTTTACTTCTGTTATTACTACTACTACTACCACTGCAGTAACTAGTAAAACTACTACTAGTACTAATACAAAAACTACCACCACTTCTACTACTACTACTACTACTACTACTACTACTACATGTTTTACTACTACTACCACTACTACTACTACTACTACTACTACTACTACTACTACTACTACTACTACTACTACTACTACTACTAGTACTACTACCAAATATAAGACAATAAGCGGAGTTTTTGTGTCCGTTTGCTGCATTATTCGTAGTCGAATCTATTGGTAAAAGGTGATTGTACGTATCGTTTTATTTGTTATTTGTACGGACAGTTCGTGATTGTTGGTGGCTTCCTGCTGTAAGGTGTCACGGATTTATAGACGTGACATCATTGTTTCACTTGTTTTTTGTAGGGACTGTTTGTGACTTTTGGTGGCTTTCTGCTGTAAGGTGTCATTTCTTTTGTGATTTATTTCTTAATATAATTTAATACATGTGGAGATGAATCCCCTTCCTTTATGGACTCGTCTTGCCAAACTGTCAATTTATCTAATCAATATCAATGAAGAGCGAGTCCATTTTTATATAGGTTGGATACTGTTACTTCAATTTTATTTACTTGGTAACGCATTCTTTGGTCTTAGGGTTTTATTTAATTTTGTTTTTGGTAAAATGTTTAAAAGATACCCCGATATTTAGAATATAGTTGAAATGATATTAGAATGAGTCATTATACTAATGATTTACCTCCTATGAAATTAGGTCACACTGTAAATAAATGTTATTTTCTGTACATATAGGAGCAAAGGCGTAGCAGCCAGTGGCGGGATGACCCCCTATCACATTGTTTAGATTGGGTGAGGTGAGTATGTTTTTGGATAAAAAAAATCTGAACAGTATAGCAGCGAATCTTGCAGTGATCTTCATTACACAAGGTAGTGTAAACAGCTGTGTATGTGAATTAATTTCAGACAACCATTCATTGATTGGAATGTTTTTACAGGGTAACATATTTTAAGTGAATGGTTTATCTATAGAATGAGATGTTATTCAGAGTTGCGTGCAAATGTTTATGGATTATCAGTGCATAAGAGGTTCCTGATTTGAATCCCTAAGAAGCTTGTTTTATCCTAAAAACTTAATAGAACGTAGATTGCAGAAATTGGTGTTTTAAATATTACAAATTTATGCCCCCTCCATACACACACACACCAGTGTAGCTACACGAAGGCACTGCAGGCCAGGACCTGCATTTTTTTCTAGAAAAATAAAAGTAATTGATATATTTTACACACACAAAATCCCTGATAAGACACCATTGGTCATTTATGTTTTAAAAAAATAAATGGCAGAGTACCCCAGGGCCCCAAACAAATTGATAGGCCTGCAGTTCCAGTTTTTCAGTAATATTGTATTTAAGAGTAGAGTGTATTCATTTTTTCCGGTTTTAATGTTTTATTGTTATAAATATTACTCATGTGTGTATACTGAATGGAACAGCTAACCTGCCACTCGACATTTTATGTATCTAAGACCTGCCACCTGATATTTTATATATCTAATTCACCACTTGACATTTGATGTATCTAACGCGCCACCTGACATTTTATATATCTTACCCACCACTTGACATTTGATGTATCTAACCCGCCACCTGACATTTTAACCAACCATTTGACATTTAATGTATCTAACCTGCCACCTGACATTTTATGTATTTTCTCTAAAAGTAGTAAAGCTATTTCCTTGAAATGTAGACTTAATTAAGAAAAATAATTTAGGATAACAATGACCAAAGTCTGAATTATCAAATTTGACAATACTTTTCGTATACTATAATACATACAAATTTTAATAATGCTACTCAATAATGTAAAGACATCGTAGTCAATTTATTTTCATTTCAGATTTTGCAAAATTTAATACTCTGATACTGTTTGTTTTCTTGGTTCATCATTCGTTCGGTCATCATTATTATTGATATGAATTAGGTAAAACCTAAATGACAAGCGAATAGGTAGATATTCACATTATACAAATACAATACATAATGCGAGATAATTATCAACTGATTCTTACTATGTGCTGAAAATACTCAACACCAATAAAACCGCTGTGTAGAAGAAAATATCCTTTGTTTCGAGCAAAATAAACAATTGTATCTTATTGTTTTTGATATTATTTTCAATGATATGGGTTCAGCTTGTACTCTTTGTGACAGTTGATTAAAACCATTTTTATTTGAAATTACATATTTTAAATTGCCTGTCGATTTGTCAATAACGGCGAAAAAAATCATCAGAAAAAGGTAAAATTCTAGATCTAAATCTAGGCGTTTTTGTATTATTTTTCGCTATTTCTTATTAAATGAACAGATGACAATGCAATATGATTGAAAGTAGTGCAGTTAAACACCACAACCACTGTTAGACACATGTGCTCGTGTTTGTTGGAACTTGGCCTGGTTTTAATGACTGGGTTTGAGAATAATCCTAACTTCAATTCATCTCATAAATACAAATCAAAATTATTTCTGTGCACAATGGAATTCTCTACAATAGGAGACCATTCCCATCAAATTGTGTTAAAATTGTTGAAGTACTTCTGATTACAAAATCTGTATATTGCAACTAAACTAAAAGTACTTGAAACTGCAATATTTAAAATTCATGATCATTTTATGTGTTTAAAACATGGTAAAACATCTACGGTTACATACACCTTACAATTTATGGAAAAGAAATCAGTTGCCCTGTGAAATGTAAATGATTAATTTGCCAAATGATTAATTCTTCGCATGCGATTTTATCAACATTTAGTAGAGAGATGCAAGTTTCCTTTCCTATCCTTATATATTAGTCTTTGGTTTATCCCAATGTATGGCGAGTCCCAAATAGTATCAACAGAATATTTCCATTATTATTGATCTTGAATTGATTAATATTCTTAATATAAATATAAACGGTTTGCACCAAGCAAAAAATCTAAGTATTATTTGGCGTTAATGGGATTTACTTTTCTCTTGTAATAGATTTTTTTCTCATTTTTTTTTTGTTTTTACTTCTGAGGCATCTGTATGGACTACATACCGACTACCAATCCAGGGGTATTGAGTTTGAATCCCGTCCCATCCACTGTCTATGTGTTGATTAATATTCAATACTGTGTCTCACTGTCGTTCGTCTCTCACCGCTGAATTAAGTGGGGAAGTAACCGGTAACTTGCGGAGATGGATGTGATTGAGTACTGGTTAACCTTCCAAGATCCCAGGAAAGAGTTGTTAGGTTGGCACTCGATGGCATAAAAATGATGCTAAATGTAGCTCCCTTGCCTCCCTCACCCATCCTCTAAACAAAACACAACCACACAAAACAAACCAAGATTCTCTCCAATATTGATACATCATTTGATTAATTGGTATTGGCGAAGTGCGGAGAACATGTGGTCTAGTGGTAGAGCATCGAATCCAGGACCGGGGGGTCGTGTGTATACTACCTCACTAGGATCATGTGGTGTGTCCTTGAGAACCGTGCATGCTCAGTACAAGGAAGATGTAAGGTGGTCTAGTGGTAGAGCATCGAATCCAGGACCGGGGGGTCGTGTGTATACTACCTCACTAGGGTCATGTGGTGTGTCCTTGAGAACCGTGCATGCTCAGTACAAGAGATGTAAATCGATCTAAGATGCAATAAATTGTTTCACAATCAATGACAAATAAATCAGCTTAAAGTCAACAATAATGTATCGTAGTTTTACTAATAAAAAGTAATTTTCTGAATTTATTATCAAAGAAACCCATGTATATCGATATATTTCCAGGAGCGATGTATCTGAAAGACTAGTCTCCAAAACAAAATACCGGTATATCTGCTAGTATGCAGAGTAGCCCCGATCATATTAGGGGGATATCTTTCGCAATCACTCTGACAATAACAACCCGAGTTTGTCAGTAGTGTCACTTTGTTGTGGGCTGATCGGCTTCGTATTCGATCTTATATGGACCATCAGTGGTGAGTTAACTATTACTATATGTTTGGTTAAACCGTTAAGGTGGTCTAGTGGTAGAGCGGCCGCCTCACATGCAAAAGGGTGTTGATTCGATTCCTAGCCAGGTTTTACCAAAGACTTCGAAATGGTAATAGAAACTTCCTTGAAAACAACAACAACAAAGTCACGAACTGAGTATGCTTAATGCAGGAAGTCTTACTAATACTATTTATTTGTAAGTAAGAGTCGTATATATCAGGATGAGAGAAATATATCCAGTCAGTCCGGGATATTTCGATGTCCGGTTGATTGCTGTATAGACTCAGCAAGCCGAACTGCTGATATATGGGGTTTTCCTTAATATTTCGCATCACTTACTGATTTGGTAAGTTATCATAAAGCGCTGGGTGGATAGATGGCATGGACTATTTTAATAGAAATATGCTCACAAATTATCTCAGATTCCAGGGATAGATATTTCTTAATAGTACCCAGTATATATTTCATGAATTTTGACAAACATACAAACTTCAACCCGAACCATTTTATACCGGAAATATAACTGACCATGACAAGTTTTATGAAAGAGACGGCACCATCTCTTTGATTCACTAATCCACTTAAGTAAGTACAAATTCAGTGTTTGGGTGCCGTTTCAAAGGGGAAATACTTCATTGTGGTACTCCTGACTTGTAACGGGAAAACTTCAAGATAAAATAGTTCTAATGAAAAACAAACCCCAGGGTTCATGCGTTGGGACACAGGTCAGTGTGTAAGCGCCACCTAGTGGTAACACAATGGTTGTTGGCTTACAATTATAGGAGACTATACAGAAGATTTTTTTCTATCTAAAATTCAAGATGGCGCCGTAACTAAAAATAGTCCAAAACTTAAAAAATCTTCTTCTCATGAACGGCCCAATTGATTTTCAAAATGTTTAAGTAGTAATGATGACCAACTATAGATTTGTTCAAATGGTGTCCCTAGGGTTAAAAATGACCCCATCCGATCTTTCTGTTGCATAGGAGAATTTCAAAAAGTGCTATGGCCACTATGAATCAGTAGTGCGTCCTCAGGCCCTCTTGGGCCTCTTGTTGACAATTCTGCCCATTTATGGCAGTGTATCACTACACATGTTTTAACTGTTATAGCTTCATCCAACAGTACCCAATTTCATCGAAACTTGGCAGTACTCATGAAAATCTTCCAATGTTCTCATGTGTACAAAGACATATGATAATTTTAAAGTGGGTGACTGATTGCCCTAAAGCTTTTTTTCTGGAATTCTTTTGTGTCTTTATTTGATATACAGTGGCATGATGATACTCCAGTGAGATAGAGCTTATAATAAAATGGCATGATACTCCAGTGTGACAGAGCTTATAATACAATGGTATTATACTCCAGTGTGACAGTGCTTATAACACAGTGCTTATAACACAGTGACATGATACTCCAGTGTATCAGTGCTTATAACACAGTGACATGATACTCCAGTGTGACAGTGCTTATAACACAGTGACATGATACTCCAGTGTGACATGTGCTTATAGCATGGTGGCATGATACTCCAGTGACAGTGCTTATAACAGCGACATGATACTCCAGTGTGACAGTGCTTTTAACACAGCGACATGATACTCCAGTGTGACAGTGCTTATAACACAGTGACATGATACTCCAGTGTGACAGTGCTTATAACACAGTGGCATGATATTCCAGTGTGACAGTGCTTATAACACAGTGACATGATACTCCAGTGTGACAGCGCTTATAACATGGTGGCATAATACTCCAGTGTGACAGTGTTTGTAACACAGTGACATGATACTCCAGTGTGACAATGCTTTTAGCACACAACATGATACTCCAGTGTGACAGTGCTTATAACACA
Source organism: Panopea generosa (assembly GCA_029582155.1). Taxonomy (NCBI): domain Eukaryota; kingdom Metazoa; phylum Mollusca; class Bivalvia; order Adapedonta; family Hiatellidae; genus Panopea; species Panopea generosa. The sequence goes on from CM055907.1 coordinate 19,294,900, forward strand.
GCGACATGATACTCCAGTGTGACAGTGCTTTTAACACAGCGACATGATACTCCAGTGTGACAGTGCTTATAACACAGTGACATGATACTCCAGAGTGACAGTGCTTATAACACAGTGGCATGATACTCCAGTGTGACAGTGCTTATAACACAGTGACATGATACTCCAGTATGACAGCGCTTATAACATGGTGGCATGATACTCCAGTGTGACAGTGCTTGTAACACAGTGACATGATACTCCAGTGTGACAGAGCTTATAACACAGTGACATGATACTCCAGTGTGACAGTGCTTATAACACAGTGACATGATACTCCAGTGTGACAGTGCTTATAACATGGTGGCATGATACTCCAGTGTGACACACGCTTATAGCATGGTGGCATGATACTCCAGTGACAGTGCTTTTAACACAGCAACATGATACTCCAGTGTGACAGTGCTTAAAACACATCGACATGATACTTCAGTGTAACAGTGCTTATAACGCAGTGACATGATACTCTAGTGTGACAGTGCTTATAACACAGTGACGTGATACTCCTGTGTGACACACGCTTATAACACAGTGACATGATACTCTAGTGTGACAGTGCTTATAACACAGTGACATGATACTCCAGTGTGACACACGCTTATAACACAGTGACATGATACTCTAGTGTGACAGTGCTTATAACACAGTGGCATGATACTCCAGTGTGACAGCGCGACATGATACTCCGGTGTGACAGGGCTTATAACACGGTGGCATGACACTCCAGTGTGACAGCACCTATATAACACGGAGGCATGATACTCCAGTGTGACAGTGCTTATAACACAGTGGCATGCTTCTCCAGTGTGAGAGGGCTTATAAAACAGTGACCTGCTACTCCAGTGTGAGAGCACTTAAAACACGATGACATACTACTCCAGTGTGAGAGCGCTTATAACACGGTGACATGAAACTCCAGTGTGACAGCGCTTATAACAAGGTGACATGATACTCCAGTGTGAGCGCGCTTTTAACACGGTGACATGATACTCACGTGTGAAAGCGCTAATAACACGATGACATGCTACTTTAGTGTGAAAGCGCTTATAACACGGTGATATGCTACTCCAGTGTGAGAGTGTTTAATACAAGTTTAACTAATGAAATATTTTTCAATGAGTGCCTTACACAGCGCTTGAAAATGTGTTGATGGCATTTACGCGCTCTTACCCCACCCAGCACTTGCATTCCTTCCTGTGGAGAACCCTGGGAAGTATACATGCGAATATGGTATCAATGCGTTTAATCGGCTGGATACTCAAATTAATATTATTTACAATTTTCTGAGATTGATGATCTTTATATTATGCATGTCATTCATTTACACATGTTCCTTGTTTATATTGCATATTTTATACCGTTTATATTCGTTGTTATAGCTTTTGTGTGATATTATTTCTTTAAATGTCTCCTATCATTATTATATTTACATTTCTTTTTATATTACGCTGTTATTGTTTAAATATAATATAATGATATAATATATATAAACTGGATATTTATATTTTTATACAGTTTATATTCGCTGTTGAACCTTTTGTATGAACTTATTTCTATTATTTTTGTTGAACCTTTTGTATGACTTTATTTCTATTATCTTTGTTGAACCTTTTGTGAGAACTTATTTCTATTATTTTTGTTGAACCTTTTGTATGATCTTATTATTTTAAATATCTCCTATCATATGTCTGTACGTCTTTATATTTACGCTGTTATTGTTTAAAAAATTATATGATACACATAAATTGTAGATTTGTATTAAAGGATTTTGTCATTCATTTTCCCCCAATATTCTTTTGTATAACTGATAGCGACTAACTTTTTGAAACATTTTCATTTGTTTATAATTATAAATATTAGCTCAATTCAGAGTTTATATGAACCGTTATCGAGTCTGTTTCCTGGTTAGAGCCAGTGTTGAGTGTTGTTTTTGAGAGGTCATCGGGCCGAACTGGGGATCGAACCCTCATCCACAGTCGTGGTATCAACACTTTATCCACTGCACTACCGTCCTGCTTATTATTTCTTTCATTGAAGTAAGTCAAACTATCATTTCAAATCGACTTAGTGTATTGTTTAGTTCTGCATCACACAGTATCCCAAGAGAGTTGAATTTAAATATTGATGCATAACATGTTCATAGTTACAAATTAAACAAGGCTGCGTTAAGGCAGTTAAGCACATTTACTCTGTGAACTAACGCAAACGGTGACCAACGAACGCAGAGTAAACGGAACTCGGACAACATCGGCGCTGTTTCCCATTTTGCTTTAAGTCACGCGATTAAACACAAGCAAGCAGTCCTCAGAGTTTGCTCGATTAGTGTTTGCTTTGTTAGCAAACTAAAAGCAAACATGTCTTTCAGTTGACCATGTATTATCAATGTTTGCAAACAAATGAAACCAGTCGGTGTCGCCGTTAAAAACATTGTGACCATTAAAATCCTCATATATGGTCTCAAGTTTCAAAATTACAGTATACATGACCTTATATTAAAGTCCGTCTCGAGGGACAGCTGTTTTGGCGGAAACGAGGCTCTGAACAGAAAAAGCTATGGATATTATTATTCTTGCAAACCAAACATATTATTATTATTGTAATTTAATTCACCCTAATACGTTACCACAATAACCAATTTTTGTTGAATGGTGTTTAATTAACACCATTTTCAACACATTTCATGTTATATATGGCATATCCAGTTTAAATGGTGGAGGAAGACCCCAGAATGAGTCTCAGTAGAAACACCGTCATTCTGCAATTAACTGGCAAACTTTCTCACATAAAGTGTTTGGAGTGAGCGGGACTCGAAGCTACGACCTTAGCGATGAGAGGTACGTGATCTTGAGACAGCGCCTTAGACCACTCGGCCACAGAAGAACGGACATCAAATCATATAGTTTTTACGTCATAATATTTTCATCATTGCTTATGGACCCATGATCTGAGGGTCGTGGGTTCGATCCTCTGCCACCGCTTTGTGAAATGTCCTTGAGCAAGACACTTTATCCACATATGTTTAGTACTGTTTCTACCCATGAAGCCCTCGAGCACGATTTGTCTTTAAGTTGTAAGAAATGATTTTACAATCGAGGTAAAATAAGTAAGCTTAAATAATTGATTATGGTTCCAACGCCACAGCACGAAACTCAAAATATCGGCCATGGGAACGAGATAAAATAAACACCGGTGAAATTACAGATCCATGTCTTTATCCGGTTTGCAAAAAAGTTAGATAATCGTGCCATTGGGAACATCCCTCAGCAATTTCCGGCTACCCACGTTATTTCATATGAAGACGGGAATGGCCGAGCGATGTTTTGATTGATGAGTCGAGAGAGTGGATCGGCATCAGCTTTAACATTTCACCCCTGACCCCTGTCTCTGGGCCTACATCTATACATAGTAGTAGATAATACTGCCCTATCATGATTATCTAAGAAATGATACAATTACCTTGTCAGTCGATGTAGTAATCCAATGGCGGTTCTAGTCTTTCAAAAACCGGGCTTAAGCCCGGACCCACCCCATAAAATCCCATGTTTTATTAAAATACACTATATTTCTACTGAAAAAATGTGTGCCTGTTTCAATTTTGTTTTGCGCCCCCATGTCCGCCCCCTTCATCCAGAAATTCTGGATCCGCCCATGTAACCTATACGCGTGATCAAAGGATAGATCAAATACAGTCAACCCTCGTAAAGCAAAATATTGAAAACACCTTCACTTGTACTATTGCTACATGGTGAATCAACGCCAACATAAGTCAGGTCATCGTAAGCATTAGCGGCAAGAACAGAAATACTCGTGTAGGGTAGGTGTTAGTATTCACTTGATCAGTGAATAATTGTTAAATATATTTTAAGGCATAGTTAAATTGGAAACAGGAAATGCTTCCGTGGGTAGTCGCATAATGGCCGTTATAAATAAACCTCGTTTCTTTTTCTTTAAAAATGCATTTTTTCTTATTTTAATTCTCATTATTTTATTTGAATGGCATTATTGATGTAGTTTGAATCGTGAATTTTAGAAAGAAATACATGATTTCGGAAGTCTACTTTCACTTTGTCAACAGTACACACTGTACAGAAAAAAGCAGGGAATTCTATGCCCTTCCCACATTTCATAGCAATTAAACTCCTACTAAACTATGACCTCATTCAAACTTTCCCTGAAGCAACTGACCAATCAACGTGCTCTGAAATACGCTGCTATTTACAAACCCAATCGGATGAGCTGGATTAGTAGTGGTTCAGTGGTTAAGGCCTTGGACTGTGAACCCAGGGTCACAGGTTTGTTTCCCTGCTCCTTCAACTAAAAATACTTACCAGTATTTCGGATGAGACTTTAACAACAAGAGGCCCAAGAGGGCCTGAGGACGCTCTACTGACTCATAGTGGCCATAGCATTTTCTGAAATTCTACTATGCAAAAGAAACATTGGGGCGGGGTCATTTTTAACTCTAAGGACACCATTTGAACAAATCTAACAAAACTATAGTTGGTCATCATAACTACATAAACATTTTAAAAATCTGTTGGACCGTTCATGAGAAGAAGATTTTTTAAATTTTTGGACTATTTTTAGTAATGGTGGCCATGTTGAATTTTAGATAGAAAGAATAAATCTTTTGTATAGTCTCCTATGCAATAGAATCATCCATGTGAAGTTTCAGTTTAATTGGCCTAGTGGTTTCAGAATAAATGAAAAAAAAAAAAATTCTGTTTTCCCACATTATCCTTATGTAAAGTTCTAAGTCCCCTTACAGGGCCCCTATATACTTTAGTCCCTAAATTCTTATCTGCAATCAAACCCCAACACTTAGGGATAATTTATATCAAATATGTACAAATCTGACCTACCAGTTCTTAAGAAAACAATTTTAATAATTCCAAATTTGTACCCTTATGGGGCCCCTCCTGACCCCTTAAGACATAGGAACCCAGTCATTTTTTACAAATCTTAACATTGTTTACCTAACAATGCTTTAGTGAAGATATAGGCAAAATTATTTCCATTTTAAAAAAAATATATATATATTATATTGACATGTGTCCCCTAATTGAACACTCGGGGCAGGGTAATTTAAACCCTAGGGACACCATTTGAACAAATCTAACAGAACTATAGTTGGTCATCATTACTACATAAACATTTTGAAAATCTGTTGGGCCGTTCATGAGAAGAAGATTTTTTTAGTTATGGATTATTTTTAGTAACGGTGGCCATCTTGATTTTCAGATGAAAAAAAATCTTCTGTATAGTCTCCTATGCAACAGAAACACCCTTGTGAAGTTTCAGTTTAATTGGCCTAGTGGTTTAATAACAGATGAAAAAATATAGAAATTTTCTGTTTTCCCATAGTAAGCCTATGTAAAATTCTAAGTACCCTTACAGGGCCCCTATATACTTTAGCCCCTAAATTCCTATCTGCAATCAAACCCCTACACATAGGGATACTTTATGCAAAATATGAACAAATCTGACATACCGGTTCTTAAGAAAATGAATTCAGTAATTCCCAATTTTTACCCTTTTGGGGCCCCTCCTGACCCCTTAAGAAAGTGGAACCCAGTCATTTTCACAAATCTGAACCTCCTTTACCAAACAATGTTTCTGTGAAGATATAGGCAAAATCATTTCAATTTTAAAAAAAAAAATGAAAAAATATTATTATGACATGTGTCCCCTTATTGAACCCTCGGAGCGGGGTCATATTTAACCCTAGGGACACCATTTGACCAAATCTAACAAAACTATAGTTGGTCATCATTACTACATAAACATTTTGAAAATCTGTTGGGCCGTTCATGAGAAGAAGATTTTTTTTAAGTTTTGGACTTTTTTTAGTAACGGCGGCCATCTTGAATTTCAGATCGAAAAAAAAAAATCTTCTGTATAGTCTCCTATACAATAGAAACACCCACGTGAAGTTTCGGTTTAATTTAGACTTAGTGGTTTCAGAGAAAGTGTTGCTAACAGACGACAGACGTCAGACGACAGACGACGGACGACAGACAACGTGCCATCACATAAGCACTTCTGGCCTTTGGCCAGTAGAGCTAAAAATCAAGGTCCAATGTATCGGTACTTAACACCGGGCATGTAAAAGAACTAGGAACGCTACAAAAGTGTCTTTTGCATCTCTGCATTATCCTCCGAAAATCTACAATTACTAATACTCTTCTGGAGGCATTGCCTATATGGGAAACCGGTGGCGACGATAAATTATCATCATTGAGCTGGGTCCATTCTAAAGTCTATGTGACTGTATATCATTAGTTTATACACATTTTATTCATGATATTTACAATGTGTGCATGTATATATAATGACATCATATATTAGGATTAGAATAAAAGCATAATGCTTATTGAACTCCTTTCCTTTGTAGTCTATCTTTAACACTGGAGTGGCATACAATGCATAGCTGATTTAACTAATTGTGGAAATATTTCAGTCTGTTGTAAATAGAATAAAATAATGAATAAAGATTAACAAATGAATACGGTACCAACACATTATATATTATTCAACGCCAACAGGAAGGAAGATTCTAGGGTCATTCTATGACAAATACTAAACAAATATAGCCAAGATGGCTATATATCGCTCACCTGACTGACCTCGAGTCACCCAACTCAAGTAGATTATATAATACATGTAATCTCAAAATTCCCGAAAACTGAGATGGGAGAGTAGTTAGAATTTTGATTTGTTTTGATGTAACATGCGTAGAAGAGTTCAAACTTGGTAGAGGTTGTTCACCCATGGTGAAATTTCATCGAAATCAGGTCAGTAGATTCTGACAAGAAGGCTTTTTAAGTTTTTACTATAGCTTATATAGTAAACTAACCCCACCCCTTGGCCGCCATGTTTTTTGACGAATCAATACGGTTTGAACAAACTTGTTGAAGGGTCCTCCAAAGAACATTTCTGTTAAATTATTTTAAAATCGAGCCAGTAGTTTCTGACAAGAAGATTTTTTAAGTTTTTATTAATTAAACTTGCCCCACCCCTGGTGGCCATGTTTTTTGTCGAATCAAGATGGCTTAAACAAATTTGGTAGAGGGTCACCCAAGGAACATTTCTGTGAAGTTATATCAAAATTGACCCAGTGGTTTCAGAGGAGAAGTTGTTAGAAGCTAAAAAATAACGACGGACACCAGGCAATCACAGAAGCTCACCTGTGAACCTTCGGCTCAGGTGAGCTAAAAAGGCATATAAATATGTTATTAATTCACTGTAAAACATACTGGCTATCCTGATACTCGGAACTGGAGTGGGCACAATAAACATGGAGTCGATATAGATGACAACAAAATTGGGAAGTTAACATTCTGTCAAACATTTTATTCATAGCCTTTTAAACATATTTTATATTTTGCCACTATAACCATTAAGGACACACATTACCGTATATTCTCACAAAAATTGGATTTCAACTGATAAATATAAGAGTGCTTTTTCCAATGTTAAGGTTTTCACATTTGAGTTTTTAAGTAAAAATTGACGGTTTAATGTTCATGAAAGTGGAATTATATTAATTTGAAAATTTTCTATGAACTATTTTTGATATAATTTGGTATTCGCTGTTTATGTGTTTTGAATAACAAACTCTTTGGTACTCTAAATTTCATGAAAATACATACAGAGAGTATATCAGGAAATAACGCTATAAATGTTTGAAAAATAATGAATATAATGATGAGGTTAGTTTGATGAGAATCTAATGAGAACTGCCAGTGATATTTAATGTCTCACTACACAGTTCGTCCCCTTTTTTGCCATGGTAACACAAGTTTTGCTGTTAAAAAAAGTCGTAATTTGTTTGAAATATTTTCAAAATGGTTTATAGTGGTTGTGATTTCTTGCTGCAGAGGAGTAGAGCAAAAGCTGACATTGCATTACTGCAGTGACATCACTGGTGTTAAAAAAGAGACTTTCTTAGGATTTTAACAGATGTATGTATTTATAAGCATTTGACAAAATATGTTTAAAAAAAATCTTGGGGTGTTACTGCGCTGTTTTTAACAGACACAACAAACTGGTCAACCTACCAGCTATTGCGTATTTTAATTAGAAGATATGTTCCTATGAATTTTTTTTTTGTGGAATATTGTTTTACCGTGGAAATCCTGGACCTTATTTTGTATAGAACAAAGGACAAAATTCAATAGTGTCTAGAGATCTGACGTGTACACAAGGTCTATGCATTTTCTCAATAATTTTCTAATTTGGCTAGTTCAAGAATATATCGTGCAAGTTTGGCGAGGATAACAGGGCAAGAGTGCATATAGCTAAAATAATGCAATACTTGACAAATCAAGGGCCCATAACTCCAATATTAATTATCCAATTTCGCCAGTTCAAGATCTGTCCCAGATATTATGGTTTCGTGAAGTGCAAATTGCTAGTGCTAGAGTAAAGCAAAAAGGTTAAATAATGCAAATTTAGATGATTCGAAGGATACGACTCTGATACTATTTAGCCTATTTGGCCGGTTCAAAAACATGGTTTTATAACTACTGCATAAATTTGTTGAAGATCCAAAGAAAACTTCAAATTCTAGAGTGCCCATGTGGTTAAATAACGCAGACGATTATCTGATTTGGCCAGTTCAAGTTATGGTCATATAACTACTGTGTACATTTGGTGATGATCAAATGAAGAAATGTAGGTTGCTAGAGTGCACACAACTACACACGGATGGTGGACTGACACAGGCTGGAAATAGCCCATGTTGAGCTTATACCTATAAAACCAAATATATGTTGCTCATGAACCTGTGTTTGGTGTGTATGAAATAAAACCATTGGCATACTTGTATTGTTATACAACTCATACAACTGACCACAATGGAATATGAACAGTCCACTTTAATGATACATATGAACAGTTAAGTGTTCTGCAATTTGTTAATGGTCCTATAGGCTTCTTACGGTCTTGCCTGAACTGTTAAACATGAATATGAAACTGTCCTAGTAAATGAACAAATATGTCTCATTTCTGCTTTACAAGTTTCACTTTCCTCTGTACAATATTCAGTACCCCTTAAATTAATTTTGTTTAGACAATACTCCTTGAAACAATCAGTGACTTCTTTGTCCAAGTGTACGAATTTCTCCTCATCAAACTTGATGTGCATATGAACATGCTTCCTCTTCTCTTTCATTCTGCCTATGAAGGCTTTCCAACCAGCAGAAGACATTTCACAATAGGCCATCCAAATAACTTTCAAGCCACAAATATTTTCTAGACACTTTATGTCCTCTTCTTCGAATATGAAAGACTCCACAACCAGCGTTTCAAGATGCTTCTGTAACTGGAGATCACTAATGAGAGTCTTACCAAGGGTCAGTGGTGTGATACTGTCAAGATCCACACTGCACAGGGAACTTGGCAATGTTATACTGTCTGCCATTATATGACTCAATGTGATGACTTTTAGACTCAAACTTTGCTTCAATTCAAGATGTCCCATGTTTGTTGCATAACAAAGAGATAACATTTCAAGGTTTTCTTGGTTTTGTAAATTTTGCAATATGCTTTCCCCATGTTCTAAATGTTCCATGTTTTCAATACCCAATTGCTTGAGACAAGACTGAACTGGCAGCTTCACTTGACCTGTCTTACAATATTCCAATTTTAGAAATTTCAACCTAGAACATCGACTTAAGTCTAGAATTCCTGCAGATGTTATTCCTGAAGCTATAAAGCATGTACTATCGTCAGAATTTGGCTCAAGATGTCCCATGTTTGTTACATGCCTCAGAGATAACATTTCAAGGTTTTCTTGGTTTTGTAAATTTTGCAGTATGTTTTCCCCATGTTCTAAATGTTCCATGTTATTAATTAACAATTTCTGGAGACAAGACTGAACTGGCAGCTTCACATGACCTATCTTACAATGTTTCAATTTAAGAAAGTTCAACCTAGAACATTGACTTAAGTCTAGAATTCCTGCAGTTGTTATTCCTGAAACTGTAAAGCATGTACTATTGTCAGAATTTGGCTCAAGATGTCCCATGTTTGTAACATGCCTCAGAAATAACCTTTCAAGGTTTTCTTGATATTGTAAATTTTGAAATATGTTTTCCACATGTTCCATGTTTTTAATATCCAATTCCTCGAGACAAGACTGAACTGGCAACTTCATTTGACCTATCTTACAATGTTTCAATTTTAGAAATTTCAACCTAGAACATCGACTTAAGTCTAGAATTCCTGCAGATGTTATTCCTGAAGCTATAAAGCATGTACTATCGTCAGAATTTGGCTCAAGATGTCCCATGTTTGTTACATGCCTCAGAGATAACATTTCAAGGTTTTCTTGGTTTTGTAAATTTTGCAGTATGTTTTCCCCATGTTCTAAATGTTCCATGTTATTAATTAACAATTTCTGGAGACAAGACTGAACTGGCAGCTTCACATGACCTATCTTACAATGTTTCAATTTTAGAAAGTTCAACCTAGAACATTGACTTAAGTCTAGAATTCCAGCAGTTGTTATTCCTGAAGCTGTAAAGCATGTACTTTTGTCAGAATTTGGCTCAAGATGTCCCATGTTTGTTACATGCCTCAGAGATAACCTTTCATGGTTTTCTTGATTTTGTAAATTTTGAAATATGTTTTCCCCATGTTCTAAATGTTCCATGTTTTCAATACCCAAGTCCTTGAGACAAGACTGAACTGGCAGCTTCACTTGACCTGTCTTACAATATTCCAATTTTAGAAATTTCAACCTAGAACATCGACTTAAGTCTAGAATTCCTGCAGATGTTATTCCTGAAGCTATAAAGCATGTACTATCGTCAGAATTTGGCTCAAGATGTCCCATGTTTGTTACATGCCTCAGAGATAACATTTCAAGGTTTTCTTGGTTTTGTAAATTTTGCAGTATGTTTTCCCCATGTTCTAAATGTTCCATGTTATTAATTAACAATTTCTGGAGACAAGACTGAACTGGCAGCTTCACTTGACCTACCTTACAATCTTCCAATTTTAGAAAGTTCAACCTAGAACATTGACTTAAGTCTAAAATTCCTGCAGTTGTTATTCCTGAAGCTACATAGTATGGACTTTCCACAGAATCAAGAATAATACGTAGAGATATCAGTTCTGTAGCTTCTTTTATCGTTTCTAGAATGGCCAGGAAAACAGAAGGTGGCACAAAAATTATATCAACAACCTGCAGATGTTTTGAAGATAATGTAACTGGTACAATGGAAGATGTGTACATAATTGTTTTTAACATAGTTTTATTTGAAAGATTCAACACAGCTCCAGTTCCATTTGACAACTGAAGGCCATCTAATAGAATATGTTCTATATGCGGTACATTTTCAATTGCCTCTTTCAATGTAATGAAACAATCTAATCTACAAGCGAGTCTGAAAAAAACCCATAAATGACGCAAGTTAGGAATTCCATCCAAACATTTACATAGCATAGCTATATCGTCTTCTGTGGGATCCATCTCTACAGCATTTAATGCGAGACATCTCGCCTTGTGTTTATTGATATAATCAATCGTTTCAATGTTGCATTCATTATCCCAAGTAGAATAACCTAAGAATACTTGATATTGACCCATATTACTAGTAACACGAATGATATGTGATTTAATAAAAACATGATCAGCATCAGTGGACATCATACTTTCTTGCTTGACACATTTGAGTAACATTTTGTTCAAACTAATTAAATGATACCTATCCCAGTCTATGTGTTCTGTTGCACACGTGTAATCAATTACATGCCAGTCCAACATTTGATCAGACACAAAGTTGGTAATTTCTTCTGTTAAACATGGGCTCATTCCTGTCACAAACAATACTACCATCCCAGTCTCCAGAATGTCCTTGGGTGATTTACACCATAATTTGTATTTGTCCATATAACCCTTTTCATCTTCTGAAACCATATACACCGCTGCTAAAAATTCCTGTACTGTCTTGTGCAGAAATGATACACTAAACTGCCTGCTGATCACACTTCCAACAACTTTTGACTGGGATAAAATTCCAAGTCGTAATGCAATTTCCTGCTCATCATCGCTTAAATATTCCTCGATGGAGTCTTGAGTAAATACCAGATTAGATCCTTCTGTCGGAGAAAACAGTCCACAAAAGGCCAACTTTCCAAGATTTACTAACAAAGGGCCATAAATAAGGCATGTTTTCTTTTTGCTGGAGAGACATTCTGGGAGGCCAACTTTACAATCTCTCCATTGTTCTTTTATTTCTTGAAGGTTTCGTATATCTGACAATTTACTAGGAATACCTTTCTTACGGCTAACATAATCACCTTCAGCATACCTTATCAGAATTTCAATCAGTCCACTGTACATATTTGCTAACAAATGTTCAATATGGCCATTTTCATACCAAAGACAAACTAATGCAGTAAGTATCAGTGGAATAGTCAAGAATTCTTCAATATCTTCAGTAATCATTTTCTTAAATTCGTCTGAGTTTTTATCATTTCCAGATAACCGATTTAGCTCTTTAACAACAGTATCCGCTAGCTGGTGTACACCAGATATATCTAATCCTGTTATTTCAACAGTTCTCTCCATTTCTGCATGACCCAGGCTAAGTAGTTCAATCTTCCATGGTCGGCTTGTAATAATTACTGTGCTGTCTTCTATTCCACTTGTTCTAGGAAGTCCAGTCTGATCAATTGAGACATTTTGCTCTGACATTGACCACTCGTCTAAACCATCCAGCAGTATTAAACACCTCTCAGACTCGCGTGTTAAAATCTCGCGGACTATTTGCATCATGTCAGGTTCGCCACCAAACAGTTGTTTATCTATCATATCTGTAATCAATCTATCCAAACTTGCATGTCGAAGAGATACAAAAAATACAAATTCATATTCATGCATAATGGCTTGATCTTCATCATCTTGCATGTTTTCAGGACTTAAACCATTAAGCCAGGTGTCCACCATGTTTAGACTCCACGTTGTTTTCCCTGTTCCTGCATTACCCAATACAAATATCTTCCTGCACTGTTTCCCATTATCTCTGTTGAAGACATCCTTGTAGGAATTGACCTTAGTTTGATTTTGTTGATTGAATGTGCTCTCTTTGTCTGACTTAGTACGATTTATAATGTTCAGCTTAGTAAAAGCACGTGTTATGCTTGTTTTTATTGCAGGATGCACGGGTGACAATGGAACTGAAGAGAGATGTCTGCGGTACTTGTCACTCAGATTTTTCTGGAGCTCTGAAATTGAAACAAAGCTTTTATGTTAGCAAAATAATAATATGCAAACTAAACAAACTTCTTAAAGGGAATTTATCAGGATTTTTCGAAATTTTAAAATTGGCTATAAACATTTTTTTCCAATAGATCATGCCTATATATACTCATTGATCCCGTAAAACCAAACGGATATAAATCTATTTAAACATGGTAAAATAACATTAATTGAGTCACGTGATTTCATTTTAATTTCAATTTGATCGGTCATACAGGTTCATGCGTTGTACAATTTGTTTCATCTTAGAAAAAGTCTGAATGACGATGTAACGATGTGAAGCAGTAATTAAGTGCCGTCTATTTTTAAATTTGGGATTTCATTTCAAGTTTATCACTACAACTGAAACATCGATTTTGTCATGTTTTGGTATATTTGATATACTAAACCATTCCAATTTCATTTATTTATAATAATGAGATGCTTTTTATCTATTTTAATTTTTTTTTTTTTTTTTTTAAGACATTTATTGCTTTCCCCCCCCCTAATATACTCCCTTTAAGAAGACAAAGGCTCATTATTAGCCTTAAATGGGACTATCAAAAAGAAAAATTACACTAAAAAACAAGAGGTTCAAATTTGCCTAAATCAGTAGCTTCTTTTTAATTTGAATAGACTCAAGCCTATGAAGAACTTACAGATGGAAAAATGAGAATTATCTGTTTTCTCATGTAAAGATCAAAGTGCACTTACTGGACCCAAATGGATGCTAGCCCCTTTATTTGCACAAACCTGAAACCCCTACTCATGAGGATCATTTATACCAACTAGTAACACATTGTGCTGTTCTGTTCTTGGGAAAATTTTTTAATTAAAAATTTTCCTAGGTTGATCTGATAAGTCCCTGAAGGCAGTGTCAATTTTAGTTTATACATACTGATTTACTTTTGCTCGATTGCGATGGAAGCTCAGAGTTTATGTGAACCACTCTCGAGCTCGCTTCCTGGGTAGAACAAGTACTGAGGCATCTGGTCGAGCGGGGGATCAAACCCGCAACCTCTGGCGTGAGCAAACAACACTCTTTCCATTACACTACTGACTCGCTTGGGCTTACCTGGTGAGTTTTATTAAATTGCACAAATTTAAATATATATTTAGCACTTTTTGTATCAAATCTGCGGAAAATGATGCCATTTAAAAATTTACCAAAGATATGTCCTTTTCCAAAATAACAATGAAATGAAGGGTCTTGATACATATTGGGCTATCTTAATTTCATATTTGCATCATAAAGATATTCAATTTGAAAAAAAGATGTATTAAGTGAATAATTATTTAATTGCAAATTGCCTTGTAAATTGTTTGGCATAATAATCTTATTCAATTACTTTTCCTTTTTGTTTGTATGGTGTTTAGCGTCGCTTTCAACAATTTTACAGTCATTGTGACAGTGTCTACTTGTGACAGTATTCCAAGTGCTGTCACAGTGTAGTATTATGCAGCAGACACAAGGTACCCCACCCAATAATATTATAGGCATAGTACAATGTACCACCATTGGAAAAAGGAAGTGCTTCTATAGGGTAGTCACATAATGGCGGTTATAAATAATCTTTAAATATGCATTTTCCTTATTTTAATGCTCTGTTTTTTATTTAAATGGCATTATTGATGTATTTTGAACATTTTGAAAGCATTGTCATGTTTGAATTGTGAATTTAAAAAAAAAAATTGGTGCTTGGAAACTGGGGTATGAATACATGATTTCGGAAGTCTACTTTCACTTTGTCAACAGTGTACACACTGAGCAGAAAAAAAATCTCTTATATGACACATGACCCCTACTTTTCTCATCATATTTTGATGGCGGAGAGGTTGACAAACAGTAAAATGTAGGTTTCACTTCTTTCATTTGGGATTTTCTATGAATGACAAGCCTTCAAACTTTTATTATTTACTATAGAATAAAGAACAAAAATCAATGGTGGGATTACACCTATACTGACACCAATACAAACAGACCCAGAACTATCCTCCAAATGCTAAGCGCAAAGCAAGAAAACTTCTAGAAGCATCCAGCTGGGGATCAAACCCATGACCCTCCTCATGTGAAGTGGACACTCTACCCTTAGACCACCAAAGCAGTTCTATTTCTTTCGAATCTATTATTTTACTCATCTAGGTCTAATAAACTTACCAGATTTTCTCTGCAAATAGTTATTCAGCTCTGTCACTTTTTCAACATGTTTGTCCCTAACACTCTCTATGGCTGCTTGTATGTTATTAATGTCCAGCATGCATATTTGAAGCTCCTGCAACAATATAAATATGTGTTTCTTAAGGGAGTTTTCAAGATTAGCTCAGTTGGTCTGACTATCAATCCAGGGGTCGTGAGTTCGAATCCCCCACCAGGCAACAGTCTCCGTGATGATTGATATATGACATTGTGTTTCATTATCATTCGTCTCTCACCACTGATTCACGTGGGAAAGTTATCAGTTACTTGCGGAGATGGGGTGTGCTTGAGTACTGGTTAATCCCAGGAAACAGTGGTTAGGTTAACTGATCGTCTGTTAGCCCTCGATGGCATATAAATGACGCTAAATATTCAATCAATCAATCAATCAAGATTTACAAAAAACATCTTCTTTTTCATAAATGCATTACATTTACATTTGTTATGGTATTAAGATTATACCGGGACAATTTCACCTTAAATCGCTTTGAACTGAACAATAAAGCTAGAAAATATATAACATGAATGAGTATATGAAAGGGAAAGATACTGTAGTTAAGCAATATATTTCCCCAATAGGATCAGGTTGTTGTTTTAAAAGAAAATACATCGTTGAAACATTTTATGGCAACCTAAATTCGGTCCCACTGTGAGCCTTCCCTCATCCCTAATTCTTTGGTCTAGGTCCTTGTGATTGTTACTAAAATAAGGCAGCATATAGCCATTACAGTTGCAATAGTTACCTTGAGCTGAGCCAAAAAAATAAAATACTTAATCTCTGCAATCCTCCTTCTTTATATCAATGCATCTGTATCTTTTGGCATTTAAAAAATTATTTTTCATTGCCATAGCATCCACCCACACTCTTGTTACAAAAATTACCAAAACAAAACAAGAGCAGTCCATGAAACAGCGTGCTCGACTAATCGAATCATTTGTCAAAAAAGTACAATTTGACTGAGACTGTTGACCAATCTAAGTAAACAAGAGTTTCCTCACTTACTAAATTGATTCAGTCTTATAATTGCAAAACCTTGTATGAAGTTTCAATCCAAAACATGCAGTTGCTGCTGAGATATAAACTTTAACCAGAATTTCTAAGACAAACAAAGGGCCATAATTTGCATTATATTCAAGCAAACTAACTTGGTTATTGTAGTAGGTGTGATGACGGGGAAGTCTAGTGTGCAGTTTCATTTAACCCTTTACCTGATGAATATTCATATGAGACTCTGCCTGCTAGGAATATTTAATTCGATAAAATTTTACATGAGCACATAAGAGTAGGAAGATTACTACCTCAGCCAACAGTATAAGGTCATATCTATAATACTTTATTAGCAAACAGAGTAGACCCTGATCAGGCAGCTCCTGATCTGGGTCTACTCTCTTTGTAAAGGTCACAAGAAGTCGTATATATGGAGTAAAGGGTTAAATACATTGACCAAAAGTTTTAAGTAAAAAAAGGGCCATAATTGGCAATATATTCATGCAAAAGTTATCTCACTTAAATTATTTTAGTAGGTTTGATGACTGGGAATTCAATCAAATGCATGCAATGGTTACTGAGATAGTAACTTGAAGACAAAAGTTTAACCAATGTGTGGCACCCATACGGTGACACCTGGTTTAGTAGAATAGCTCTTCATTATTCTTCGAATAGTCAAGCTAAAAATGTCATGCATTACCTCCCCCCCCCCACCCCCTCACCAACAATGCTCCTGCCATCAGGCAAAGTTTCATAAAACATCTAG
This sequence comes from Panopea generosa, assembly GCA_029582155.1. Classification (NCBI taxonomy): domain Eukaryota; kingdom Metazoa; phylum Mollusca; class Bivalvia; order Adapedonta; family Hiatellidae; genus Panopea; species Panopea generosa. Next base: position 19,312,139 of record CM055907.1, read on the forward strand.
AATTCTTTTTTATTATCACAGGATCCGTATGTTTACTGACAACCTGGCAGACTGATTAAAGATACAGTCGCTGCTAGAGACTCCGGTTGGACCTCGTTGAATACTCATATTAAGTTCCATATGTTTTAGTAATTGACAGATTAGATAAGAAATTGTGAGCACTTTTTATTGTAACCTGGAATATTGTTCTGTCAAGATATGACGCCTTGACGTGTCCTGAAGTTATCAAATGAAAGTAATGAGGTTCTGAAAGTTTCGAATGAGTATGTATGAGTATGAGTCATGTTAAAAAATACTGATATTGTGAACATCCTGTTTTGTTGAAGTATATCATTTGGAACAATTCGATCAACAATGAGTTAAGAAGGAAAGAATTACAGTCGTTTTGTACCCAGGACGTTTTTTTAACCTGGTCAATTTGTACCTGACCCTGGATGTTTCATACCCAAATCCTAGTCAATTTGTACCCTAGTCCTCCGGTTGATTCGTTCCTTAGCCCTGGTTGATTCATACCCTAGCCCTGGTCGATTTGTACGTTCTATAATTCTCTATTTTCTAACATCTACTGATGCTTTTAATTGCTATAACAGATACATTGTTGCGATTTTGTCTAATACGATTGACTGATTGAATATTTAGCATCATTTTTATGCCACCGAAGGCTAACAGACAATCAGTAACCTAACCACTGTTTCCTGGGATCCCCATCTCTGCAAATAACTGATAACTTCCCCACTTGAATCAGCAGTGAGAGATGAATGATAATGAGACACAATGTAATATATCAATCATCACGGAGACTGTTGCCGGGCAAGGATGCGGACTCACAACCCCTGGATATATAGACGCTTAACCAACTGAGCTAATCGGGCCCGGTTTTATTATTTTAATTCAAAATATATTGATCCTTTTGGTGGGTATGAAAGAGGATATTTCAGCTACCATAAATAATATTGGGGTTATTCGACCCCCACAGACCTATTACGGGGTGATTAAATGGGTCACCATAATTTTATATTTGGTGACTAAATTTAAAAACAGGTTGAGGGTCTCCCAAGGAACATTTCTGTGAAATTTTAAAATCGAGCCAGTACTTTCAGACAAAAAGATTTTTTAAGTTTTTACTATAGATTATATAATAAACTAATCCCACCCCCTGGCCGCCATGTATTTTGACGAACAAAATGGCTTGAACAAACTTGCTAGAGGGTCACCCAAGGATCATTTCTGAGAAATAATTTTAAATTGAGCCAGTAGTTTCTGACAAGAAGATTTTTTAAGTTTTTACTATAGCTTATATAGTGAACTAACCCCATCCCCTGGCCGCAATGTTTTTTGACGAATCAAGATAGCTTGAACAAACTTGGTAGAGGGTCACCCAAGTAACATTTCGGTGAAATGATTTTAAAATCGAGCCTGTAGTTTCTGACAAGAAGATTTTTTAAGTTTTTACTAATTAAACTTACAACAACGAACGACAGACTACGGACGACAGACAACGGACACCAGGCGATCACAAAACTCACCTGTGAGCCTTTGGCTCGGATGAGCTAAAAAAGGGTTATTCTGTGTTTGTATAAAAGGGGACACAATGGGTCTTTTTGAGTTTCGGCCTTTGGAAGTTTATATCACTTATCTAAAATAATGCAATACATAGATTAATATTACTTCGAAATTGAACTTACATGAATTAGTAACTGAAAACATCATTGCGTGAAAATAAATATTGATTATCAGTATATTTGTAACTTAACATCCAGATACATGTATAGAAATTAATACTTTATTGTGTTATCAAAAGTATATAAACTTCAATTGTGTTAAGTCTCCATCTACTTGGCCTGAAGGCAAAGTGTTTAAAGTACAAATTGGCGACAGTGGTGGGATCCAAACTTATATTAAATACAAATACCGGCAATATCAAAATTACATTAAGCAGAAAATATAAACCGCATTTTTTCTTTATTTTATAAAGAATAATATATTTATAAAAAGTAAAAGGGATTGACCTCTTCGAAATCCCGAATTCTCATTGCGTGCGAGAGCGAGATTTCGCCCGAGACTATGAGCTCAGGGGAATTCGTTTCACCGCGGTCGCTGATGAAACAATGTAGATTTCACTTAAGTAAATTGAATTTTCATACATTAACAACACAAATATTTATTAAAGCAGTTTAATAAAGTTTAATTTGAGAGAGTATATACTAGTATCAATGATGAACATAAGAAATGATGCGGTTGTTGACCATGATTACCTTTTTATTGTGACTTTTATTACTGTTGTAAGTGGGTGATGTTAGCATAATGCTAATTTCATATTATTTTAAAGTAAAAAGCGTTGTTGAGTGGTATTTTTAATATTTGCATAATTTGGAGTTTTTTGTTTTATCATATATGTATTTTACCTATAACTAGCCCATATGACATCGTTACCCAGTCTACTAGTTACCTGGACAACTAGGATTTTCTAACCTTTGATGGATAGTGTCATATGGAATATGTTTGCCTACAGGCATATTGCACACAATGTACGCAACTGTCCAGTTTCTGGCATCCAGCTGAGCTTTCATAATTCACCAACACTACAGTCACACCATGTGGTAATGAGAAAAAAACATGCATATTGTATCCCAATTTGCATAATTCACCACATGTTTTATGACCCCAGGGTTTAAGATAGGATGTATGTTATATTGCATAGTATTATGGACAATTACTTAATTTAAACATTTTCAGTTATTTATGGGGTCAATACCAATGGTAAGAAATTATGTAACGTCCGTCCCCTTTTTGTAACGTTCATCCCCTATATTAGAGTGACATTAAACAAAATCTCTAAATTTTTGTTCATTTTTTTTTTGATAGATTATTCATATCTTAGATGCACTCTGATAACATAAAATACATTGAAAAAAAGTGAAACTGATTCTATAAATTGAATCATTGTGTGAAATACTGTAAAGTTTATGCATTAACATATGTGTGGTACGAAACCTCAATTTGGTGGTACGAAACGTCTGTAATTCATTCAAAGCTCTCTTAAATAAAAGAAAATCATAGTTTTTTTGCAAAAAACTACATTAAGACTATATTGATATGTTATAGTCATAATGTTTTTTTTAAGTCATTTACCTACGTTTTAAACAAAAAGGCCCATTAACTGAGCAACATGCTGGGTCCGAAATTTGGTAGATAATACATCTATAAAAAGACAAGAATTATTAATAAAATCCGTCATGTCGCATGAACTATAAAACCAATGAAATATAACCATTCCCTATTTGTAAATGATAGTAGGGATATTGATAAAAAAAATAATACAAAACTTCTCAAGTTTACAAATTACCCCACCCATCACCAGAAATCAAGCATTAATTAAAGTATACAAACACGCATAAAACGATAAAAAGAAATTTTATTTTATCATGAGAAACTTATTTTTTTATTTTCTTTCATATCTTGTATTGTTTTCTTTCTTTTTATGGCTGTTTTATGTAACTTTGTTGAAATTAACTACTGTCAGAAGCACCACTGCGGTTTGTTATGGTGTGACGCGATTCCCCTGAGCTCAAGTCACGTACAGATCTCGTCACACACGAGAGCGAGATTTCACCTTTTCGAATTGGAGAATTCTGCTGTTTCTCGAGTTGTATCATTATAGATAAACAACAATGGACATACGTGTAACATAAATTATATCAGGTACGTATCAACATTGGTTTTGGTACGAATCAACCAGGGCTAGGGTATGAATCGTCTAGAGCTAGGGAACAAATCAACCAGGGCTAGGGTACGAATTAACCAGGGCTAGGGTACAAAGCGACTAGGGCTAGGGTACGAATCAACCAGGATTGGGTACAAAGCAACTAGGGCTAGGGTACGAATTGACCAGGGCTAGAATATGAATCGACTAGGGATAGGACACGAATCAACCAGGATTGGGTACAAAGCGACCAGGGTTAGGGTACAAATCAACCAGGATTAGGTACAAAGCAACTAGGGCTAGGGTATGAATCAACCAGGGCTAGAATATGAATCGACAAGGGGATAGGGTTCGAATCAACCATGACTGGGTACAAAGGGACTAGGGTATGAATTGTCTAGAGCTGGGGAATGAATCGATCAGGGCTAGGGTACAAATTAACCAGGGCTAGGGTACAAAGCAACTAGGGCTAGGGTACGAATCAACCAGGATTGGGTACAAAGCGACTAGAGCTAGGGTACAAATCAACCAGGATTGGGTACAAAGCAAATAGGGCTAGGGTACAAATCGACCAGAGCTAGAATATGAATCGACTACGGATAGGGTATGAATCAACCAGGATTGAGTACAAATCAACCAGGATTAGGTACAAAGTGACTAGGGCTAGGGTACGTGTCAACCAGGGCTAGATATGAATCGACTAGGGAACAAGGATTGGGTACAAAGCGACTAGGGCTAGGTTATGAATTGTCCAGAGCTAGGGAACGAATTGACCAGGGCTAGGGTACAAATCGTCTAGAGCTAGGGAACGAATCGACCAGGGCTAGAATACGAATCGACTAGGGATAGGGTATGAATCAACCAGGATTGGGTACAAAGCAACTAGGGATAAGATACGCATCGACCAGGGCTAGAATACAAATCAACTAGGGATAGGGTACGAATCATCCAGGATTGGGTACAAAGCAACTAGGGATAAGATACGCATCGACCAGGGCTAGAATACAAATCAACTAGGGATAGGGTACGAATCAACCAGGATTGGGTACAAAGCGACTATTAATAGGGTACGAATCGACCAGGGCTAGAATATGAATCAACTAGAGATAGTGTATGAATCAACCAATATTGGGTACAAATTGACTTGGGTACAAAGGTACAAATCTTCTTGCACCCAACTTTGTTCAATGCTGGTTTTAAAGATCATTGTTAAATTACAGATAGGACATGCCATTGTGAATGAACAGATAGTTAGACAGACACAGATGGACAAGCGTAAGGACAGAAACATTTCTATCAACATTACTGTCTGGACCCTAACCAATTTCTCCAATTATGGAACTTCTAGGATTTGCTGTAGAATTTTAATTCATGTTCACCTCTTGTATCTTGGACCAGAGTTCCTGGAGACTATTTTGTTTCTGTTGACAATCCACCTCTGCCTGCTTGAAAACAGCCAGTGTTTGGTCTACACTTGTCTGAAGCAGATTTCTGAATGTATCACACTGGGATTTTACTTTTGCTACTGCGTCATTGGTACATTCTTCTATACCAAAGACAGCATTGTCTCTAGCTGCATTTAGTGTCTTTTTGTGCTCAGCAGAAATTTCCTCTAGACATTTTGTAGTGTTGCTTTTAGCAGTTGAAAACAAGTCTTCTTGTGTTTTACTGATGTCTTCCAAACTTTCTAGGCGTTTTATTTCCAATTCTTCTAAACAGTCTTTCCTCCTTTTCTCAACAGCTGTCAATGCTTCTTGGCGAATTGCAAGTTCGTCTTTAGCAGATACTGTCAATGCCTTAGTTTTTAACTGAAATATTTATAAAGCAGTTAAAATATAACACTGGAACTAAATTAAATTAGAAACTAACTTAGGAATACATATTTGTAACTTCTGCTTAAGTTTTAAGCCTTTCACTTATTACATATTATACACATGACAGTTATGTACTCATGTATTTCCAATATCTTCGTCAAAATATTGTGTAGCATTTTTGAAATTTATATACAGCATTAGCAGACAATTATTTACTGAGTTTACATAGGACAATTGTGAACTTCTATACAATTACACTTGCATACACAGCTGGTTTTGCAAGTGCAGCATGAACCCATGTCATTTACAACAAGGTATTGTGTTTCCATGTTGGCCTATGAAAATATGAAATTGAACAAAAGGCCAAAGAGGGCCTGAGAATACTTTACTGGTTGATAGTAGCCATAGCACTTTTTGAAATTTCACAATATTAACCCTCTCTGGGACTGTCATATGGATAATCTGACCACATATGGTTAATTCCCCCACCACACCCTTAACTAGACAAAAAGTTAATTACTATAAAACAATAACAAGAGTTGTCAGAAGACAACAAAGCTCGCCGATGAGAAAAAACTCACCACCCATGCAAAGATTGAGATTGGAGGCAAACACCAAAACTTAAATGCAACTAAACGCAAAAGTTTAACCTGGGTGTCTTCAGATGAAAAATTTAATCCAAAAGGGCCACATCTTTGCGCAAATTCAACCCTGAGTTATGGTTCTTGTCTATGTGTGTTCCACTGATCATGATGAACACACATGCAAAGTGTCATTCATATCCAATGAGTGGTTGCATAGACATCTTACCTGATAAAAAACTTTAACCTGAAAAATTAAGTATAAAAAAACGGCCATAACTGTGCCAAAATGCAACCCAAATTTATGGTTATTGTCTTTGTGTGTTCCATTGATGATGGTGAACACCTGAAGTTTTATTCACATCAAATGAGTGGTTGCATAGATATCTGAAACTTAAATGCAAGTAAACGCAAAAGTTTAACCTGGGTGTCTTAGTCCAAAAAGGGCCATAAATGTGCCAAAATGCAATCCAGAGTTATGGTTCTTGTCTGTGTGTGTTCCAATGATGATGGTGAACACACACACACTGCTAACGGATGACAGACAACGGACGACAGACAACGCGTCATGCCATAAACCCTTCTTGACCAGAAGAGCTAAAACAAAATAAACATATTGTAATTATGGCGCGTTTGATGGCAACTGAAAGGGAAAGAGAAGTCTGTTTGCTACTTTAGCACACCCGTCTACATGGTCCCATTTTCTCTCTCAATAATTTCAATGTTAAATCGATTTGATATTGTACAGATCAAATATACAGTTTCAATAGTTAATAGTTGAAATACTCAAAATTGTATCATGTTCTAAATATAAAAGGGCCATAACTATGCCTAGAATTAAAACAAAGTTGTACCTGTCCAACTGAGTCCCTTTTATGGGGCCGGTTAGCTCAGTTGGAAACACATCTGACTGCTATTCAAATGGGAAAGTTATAAGTTGCTTGGCAGAGATTGGTGTGCTGGTGTACTGGTTAACCTTCCAGGATCCCAGGAAAGAGCGTTTATGTTAACTGATCATCTGTTAGCCATCGCTGGCATCAAAATGACAGAAAATATTCAAACAAACTGTAATGGTAGTGAAGACTTGCATGATGTTTCATTGATGGGAAGTGGTTACTGTGTTAAGAACTTTAAACAAAAAGCCAACAAGGACTTTCTATGAAAGTGGAGCTAAAATGTTCAGTATGTAATGTACAAGTACCTCCACAAGTTTCTGTCTAGCAGCAATGGCATCTGGGTGATGCAGAAGCTTTTTACCATCATTAAGGAGATTAACCATGTCATCGAGGTACTGTCCCAGCTGGACATCCGTAACTTCCAGTTTAGAAGAATGCATGATGGCGTTTCGAGCGTCCTTATTCTGTTAAATATATGTAACAAGAATAAAACAAGAGTTGTCAGAAGATAACAAAGCTCGCCGATAAAACTCACCACCCATGCAAAGATTGAGACTGGAGGCAAACACCAAAACTTAAACACAACTAAACGCAAAAATTTAACCTGGGTGTCTACAGATGAAAAGTTAAGTCCAAAAGGGCCTTAACTCTGCCAAATGCAACCCCGAGTTATGTTTCTTGTCTCTGTGTATTCCATCGATAATGGTGAACACACATGCAAAGTTCATTCATATCCAATGAGTGGGTGCACAGATATCTTACCTGATAAAAAACTTTAACCTAAAAAATTAAGTAAAAAAAGGGCCATAACTCTGCCAAAATGCATTCCAGAATTATAATTCCTGCTCTGTGTGTTCCATTGATGAAGGTGAACACACACCCGAAGTTTCATTCATATCCAATGAGTGGTTGCATAGATATCGTAAACATAAATGCAACTAACGAAAAAGTTTAACCTGGGCGTCTACAGACAAAAATTAAGTCCAAAAGGGCCATAACTTTGCCAAAATGCAGCCTAGAGTTATGGTTCTTGTCTCTATGTGTTACATTGATGATGGTGAACACACATGCAAAGTTTCATTCATTTACAATGAGTGGTTGCATAGATATCTTACCTGATAAAAAACTTTAACCTGAAAAATTAAGTAAAAAAGGGCCATAACTGTGCCAAAATGCAACCCAGAGTTATGTTTTTGTCTCTGTGTGTTCCATTGATGATGATGAACACAATGCGAAGTTTCATTCATATCCAATGAGTGGTTGCATAGATATATTACCTGATAAAAAAAATAAAACCTGAAAAATAGTCGAAAAAAGGCCATAACTGTGCCAAAATGCAGTCCAGAGTTATGGTTCTTGTCTCTGTGTGTTCCAGTGATGCTGGTGACCACACATGCGAAGTTTCATTCACATCCCAAGAGTGGTTGCATATATATCTTAAACTTAAACGCAAAAGTTTAACCTGGGTGTCTACAGACGCCGCCGGCGATGCCGGGGTCACGGCAATAGCATTCCTTGGACTTCGTCCTGGCGAGCTAAAAATTAAAGAGGAAATGTGCCTGTCAACATGGGTGTCTGAAGTTTTATTGTAGTAATGCCATTAGACTGATAGAAGATATCGGTGGAACCGATTGAAGCTTTCTGAATTAGACATGCTCGATTGGTTAGTACATTGTTTGTTAAGAGATAGTGGAGCGAAAAAGGAAGATACTTCTGATAATAGATTTTTGATTCTTGCACTCCATACATTGACCTATGTTCCAAGTCTTATTTGATTCCCTGCCATACTTATTAAGATAATTTCTGGACAAGTTATTATATTATTATTGTATATCAGTGAAACCACAGCGGTGGTCTAGGGGTAGAGTGTTCGGCTCGCAAACATAACAAAGGGGATTCGATCTCATGTCCAGTCATTCTAAAGACTTGAAAAATGCTGAAGCATTTAGAGGGTAATTCAAGGTCTGGTCGGACTGGTGGCAGTATAATTTCTATGGGGGAAGGGGGTTATCATAGCATGTGTCTGCGGCACGATAATCCAGTGTGGCAGGGCATAGAATACTGTCTCAAGTAGGCACAGTGTCGTGATATTCATTACGTCTATAATAGTTGAAAGCGATGCTGAACACTATACAGCATATATCAGTGAAAATAAAGACCAAAATGTGAGGCAAAATACATAATAGATGTGTTTTTGATGTGGCATGGTCAAACAAATCAGGGTTGGTAGGTAGGTACTTTTTTTTTCTTGAAACAATATTATCATTCTGTTCATGTAGATTGTAACACCACACATAACAGTTCTTGTGTTAATAATTTGATTGAATATTTGATAAAATAAGACAGTAAACGGTAAATCTTTGTTTAAATACCTATGCTTCCACATGCACATATTTAACTATCTACTCTTTATGCGGTCAATCGTTAAAATTATTTACTGGTACCCAAGGAAAGAGACTATTGACCCAATGCAGGAAACTATTGACCGAGACGAAGTCAGTGTCAGTTTTACTACATGAAATGTAATGAAACATATATTAAACAGTTACTGTTGTTTTCATAATGGAGTAATCCCAACACAAAGTGATAGAACATTTGACTATTGACTCGGTAATCAATTTCGACAGAATGAAACTGGTTTCAACAGTATAAGTGGTCAATAGTTCATTTTTAAAGGAACAAGTGGTCAATAGTTCATTTTATTTGACCCGTTTAGTTCGGTTTTCAACCTATCAGATTGAAGCATTCATAATGATATAAAATAATGGGTGATATTAGATTTCCCGCCTAAAATTGTAACATGTTTTGTGGCATATTATACGAGTCACATGACATCATTTTGATTTCAATTTGATCCGTAATACAGGTTTACATGCAGCAAAAGTTTCATCTTAGAAAGAGTCAGTTAAGCAGTATGTATGTATTGTCGATTTATAGAATGGGGATTTCATTTCAAGTTTACCACTTCAATTTAAATATCGATTTCGTCACGTTTTGCTGGATTTGACATACTAGACCATTCAGATTTTACTGATTAATGATGAGATACTTTTTATTTTTTAAATCCATTTTAATAATCATTAATTTTTAAGACACTTTATAGCGTTTTTTTCCTTATATACTCCCTTTAATAAACATCATTTAAAAAAAAATTTTTTTTATAATCTCAAACTCTGTTTTTATGTGACTAAAAGACATATCTATAGATACATATTTATTACTTATTAAATAACTGTTTCTCGCAACAACTAGAAAATGAAAAAGAAACAATCTCCAACTAGAAAATGACATTTAAATGAAAGAATCTATAACCTATGGTGAGTTTCTGAAATAATCTCTAAAGTGTCTTTAATGTTCCCTTTCACATTTATTTATGACCTCGATAGATGAAAAAAAACTTTTTTCCAATGTCATAAAAAAATTACTGTCAGTGGCACAGGCACTGTTCACAAATACTTTTTTCATATATGGTCAAATAGTATCTATATTGTAGTACAACAATAAAAATACTTTATGACCATATATACTAACAAGAGCTGTCTGATGGACAACACGCTTGACTATTCGAATTTTTGTCAAAGAAGTACAAATTTGATTGAGACTGATGACAAATCCAAGCATATAAGAGTTACCTAACTTACAAAATGGACAAAACTGAGTAGGTCTTATAACTGCAATATCTTGTGTGAAGTTTCATTCAAATACATTGCAATGACTGCTGAGTTATAAAATCACTAAGTAAAACAAAGACCCTAATTTGCGAAAAAAAGTCTGGCAAGAGTTGTCTGATTTGATTAATTTAGTTGATTTCATGACCACAAAACCATATGTAAAGTTTCAATCAAATACATTGAGCAGTTTGTGTAATATGGACTTGACAGTACTTGCATGTAAAACTTTAACCAAAATTCTAAGTCAAACAAGGGCAATAATGTGCATTACATTCACGCAAGAGTTATTTAACTTAGTTATTGTAGTAGGGTTGATGAATGGGAAGACTTGTGTAAAGTTTCAATCAAATACATGCAATGGTTACTGAGATATGGACTTGATTGTACTTCCACGCAAAGCTTTAACCAGAATTATTTAGTCAAACAAGGGCAATAATTTGCATCTGACTTAATTATTGTAGTAGTGTTGATGACTGGGAAGACTTGTGTAAAGTTTAAATAAAATACATTGAGTAGTTGGTGAGATATGGACTTGATGGTACTTGCATGCAAAACTTCAACTAAAAATTCTAAGTCAAACAAGGGCAATAATTTGTATTATATTCAGGCAAGAGTTATCGAACTTAGTTATTGTAGTATGTTTGATGACTAGGAAGGCTTGTGTAAAGTTTCAAGTCAATACATGTACATGCATTCATTACTGAGATATTGACTTGATGGTACTTGCACCAGATTTTCTAAGTCAAACAAGGGCAATTATTTGCATTATATTCATGCACGAGTTGGCTTACATAGTTATTGTTGTAGGGTTGATGATAAGGAAGGCTTGTGTAAAGTTTCAAGGCAATACATGCAATGGTTTCTGAGATATGGACTTGCATGCAAAACTTTAACCAGAATTTCTAAGTCAAACAAGGGCAATGGTTTGCATTATATTCATGCAAGAGTTATTTAACTTAGTTATTGTAGTAGCATTGATGACTTGGAAGGCTTGTGTAAAGTTTCAAGTCAATACATGCAATGGTTACTGAGATTTGCATGCATTACCTTAATCAAGGTTTGACGCCGACGCGAGTAGGATGGCTGTCTTTATTCTCCGAATAGTCAAGCTAAAAAGAAAGTGTGACAAACATGAGGTCAAAATAAGCAAATTCAGTGAATTTATGTTCCCCGCTTATTGTCATTATAAACATTGTATTAAAAATTCATCAGATTTGTTATTGCACAGAAACCCCAAAAATACAATTTTTCACAAACTAAGGGAGCATAACAGTTTCTGTAGAATGACAAATACCAGGTGTTGTATAGTATTTTGACCCCTCTGTGAAATGACCCCGGGGTCAAATTACTATATACCGTAGTAAAACGACCCCAGGGTCATTTTACCGCTATAGTTAATTGCCCCCCTCCCTGATTTATCACCAATAAAGTTACTTGATCTCTTGATAAATAATTTAAAAAAAAAAATCACAAACAAAAAAAAAACGAAAAGAAATTACACAAAGAAAACACTCACAGTATGTGTAAAACAAGACCATTCTGTTGTCTCGATATCTAGGTATGCTCTATAGCAGTTATTACTGTTTTATTATACCTATATCCCTTTACTGGGAAAGTGAAATTATTTGGTATTTATCTACATCATTATAATCATTAAAGAATAGTAAGTGGGAGTGGGAGGGGTCACTTTACTATGACCGTTGTATAGTGACCCCCATCCCTCTGTCTAATGTCTCAGGTTTAGTATTTGAGAGAAAACTATTTTCATTAATGTTGACCTTGATCCAAATAGCCCCATATGCAATTCCACCCTTCACCTCAATATAAATTACAAATGTATTAAGTTTCATTTAAATAGTTCATTACTATCTAAAGTTATTGAATGGAAATCATTTTTTTTTATTTTAAGTGACTGAGCCCGTGTGGTTCCGGCTAAGAATAGAATCACTGCCGATCTCTGCAGAGGGGTAGGAAACCTCCGAATGGGTGTCATGTTCAGTTTATCATTTTTTGTCATGTTCACTACTGTGGTTAAATTATCAACCCGTGTGGTTCCAGGGAGCCAAATGAGTGATGGCAAGAATAGGTTCAGTGTGGCTCATTCATGTCGTAGGAAGCAACAATTTGAGTAATACAATAGAATTTGCTGAAACTCTGCTGTTCTGCAGGTATGAAGGTTCTAGGTTCATTCTGCATATTCATTTGTTGATGTATTTTTTTTTAATCTGTATGTTAAAATTTGTAGTTTTTGTACGTGTTGTTATGCCGTAAAACCCCATTCATTCATTAAGTGACTGTGACATTGATTTTATCCCAAGTTACAATCCCATCCCTTGTATCCATATAAGCTAGCTATCTTTGTAAACAATTCCATTCAAATATTGCAATCCTAACTAAAATTATTGAATTTAATAATCTCTGCAGTTTCTGTTTATTTTTATTTTAATTTAATCAACTGTCAATTTTTTTATTTTGGCATTATACATTGCTAGGGTACTTTTTTCGAAATATAAATTATTATTTTTTGTAAATATAATGTGTTCCAAGCAACAATAAATTACACTCGCCGATACAAAAAGACCGGGAAATATTCCAAACCATAAAGCCGCGCATGCGCAATACGCTATTTTATGAAACAAATAGTCAACAGTTTGTTATGAAAAGTTTCCAAGATATAAGGAGAGTTTTCTGATGATCATTGTTGACTGACTAATGCTTTAATGATATTAACGGCGTCCAAATTAAATAAGAATAAAATTCCGGAACAATATTGTACATGACTTCGTAGTTTAACTTTCTTTTGGACAGTTTTTCCAAGTTGTTTATTTTTCAACCAGAATCGCATTCGTTCTTATATTTGCCCAGAATTTCAACTCGCATTGTCTAAAATGATCTCGCATATTGCGAGTGTGACAGTGCTTATTCCAAACCCTGCTGATAATGATAGATGATCACTTTGTTTCATATCATCAAAAAGTCGTTATCGGATTATAAAATTTATCGAGAAATTAAACAATAGGGCCAAGATGGCCCTATATCGCTCACCTGACTGACCTTGAGTCACCCAACTTAAGTAGATTATATAATACATGAACAATCAAAATTCCAGAAAAACGAGATGGGCAAGTAATTAGAATTTTGATTTTTTTTGAAGATGTAACAGATGCGCAATGGTTGACCCATGGTAAATGTAAGTGAAATTACATTGAAATCAGGTCAGTAGATTCTGACAAAAAGGCTTTTGAAGTTTTTACTATAGCTGCCTATATAGTAAACTAGCACCTCACTGTGAGGTCATGTTTTTTAAAAAATCACAACGGCTTGAACAAACTTGGTAAAGGGTCACCCAAGGAACATTTCTGCAAATTTTTTTTAAAATTGATCAGGTGGTTTCTGACAAGAAGATTTTTTAAGTTTTTACTATAGCTTATATAGTAAACTAACCCCACCCCTGGCCGCCATGTTTTTTGACAAATCACTACGGTTTGAGAAACTTGGTGATGGATCCTCCAAGGAACATTTCTGTGGAATTATTTTAAAATTGAGCCAGTAGTTTCTGACAAGAAGATTTTTTAAATTTTTACTAATTATACTTGCCACACCCCCTGGCGGCCATGTTTTTTGACCAATCACGATGACTTGAACAAATTTGGTAGATGGTCACCCAAGGATCATTTATGTGAAATTATTTTAAAATCAAGCCAGTAGTTTCTGACAAGAAGATTTTTTTATGTTTTTACTTATAGCTTATATAGTAAACTAACCCCATCCCCTGGCCGCCATATTTTTTTACCAATCAAGGTGGCTTAAACAAACTTGGTAGAGGGTCTGGTCAACCAAGTAACATTTCTGTCAAATTATTTTAAAATCGAGCCAGTAGTTTCTGACAAGAAGATTTTTCAATTTTTTTTTTACTAATCAAACTTGCCCCGCCCCCTGGCGGCCATGTTTATTGACGAATCAAGATGGCTTGAACAAACTTGGTAGAGGGTCACCCAAGGAACATTTCTGTGAAATTATTTTAAAATCGAGCCAGTAGTTTCTGACAAGAAGATTTTTTAAGTTTTTACTATAGCTTATAAAGTAAACTAACCCCACCCCCTGGTTGCCATGTTTTTTGCCGAATCAACATGACTTGAACAAACTTGGTAGAGGGTCACCCAAAGAACATTTCTATGAAATTATTTTAAAATTGGCCCAGTGGTTTCTGACAAGAAGATTTTTTAAATTTTTACTTTAGCTTATATAGTAAACTAACCCCACCCTCTGGCCACCATGTTTTTAGACGAATCACTACGGTTTGAACAAACTTGGTAAAGGGTCCTACAAGGAACATTTCTGTGAAATTATTTTAAAATCGAGCCAGCAGTTTCTGACAAGAAGATTTTTTAAGTATTTACTAATTAAACTTGCCCCGCCCCCTGGTGGCCATGTTTTTTTGACGAATCAAACTGGCTTAAACAAACTTGGTAGAGAGTCACCCAAGGAACATTTCTGTGAAGATGTACCAAAATTGGCCCAGTGGTTTCAGAGGAGAAGTTGTTAGAAGCTAAAAGTTAACGACAGACGAAGGCCGACAGACGACGGCCGACCGACGACGGACACCAGGCGATCACAAAAGCTCACCTATGAGCCTTCGGCTCAGGTGAGCTAAAAAAAAAGTTGTTCAGAAATGGCAATAAAATGTTTTGAGTTGGGGGATTTTCGTGAGTTGGTCGCGCAACAGGAAACAAACAATTGTTATATATGGCCCAAGTTCCCCCGATATCTTGTGTGTACAGGTATGTAACTATTGTGCAAATTTGGTTCATATTTGTTGAAAAATGGAGGTACTATTGCGTCTACAGGACTCACACCACTATTATCTCCCTGGAGTACTCAGGACATACAGATGAAGGAGGTAGAAATAAAACTTTAGTTCTCTTTTTCTTCTTTTTTCAGGGCTTTGTACTGCAATGTTTTGTTTTTTGCTAGCATGAGTTAAATGGTCAGTATTTTAGAAATCACCACTGAAAATTTGATGCTGATACCAGCTTTCTGGACAATTCTGTGTCATTTCAGAATTGTTGGTTCGAACCGCATCTAGGGCGAATAGTTGACATATTATTACTCTGGAAATTGATAGGTCTCACAAAAGCATTGAATCTAAAAAAAAACAAACCTGGTCAAGGTACACTTTTTTTCTTTATAATTGCATATGTTGAACCAGTGAAGAATTTGAGCCCAGACACATGCTGCTGAATTTAATTTTTCACTCTATTTTGGACATAAATGTTACAATGGAGCCCTATGGGAAATGTAATATTGGTGTGAGACGTACAAGAAAAGGGTTAACAGACAGATGACAGACGGACAATACCATAACAATAAGCGCTGTTGGCCTTGAGCCAGAAAGCCAAAAATTGGGTTGCTTACGACTCTACACAAAAATTTTAACATTTTCCCTATATAATACTATGAAAAACAGTGATCCCTGTGGGGGTCCCCAAATTTGACCAAGGGTCAACAACCATTTCAAGGGCCCTACATACAATGTGACATGTAAAATATCTAAGGAATATGACTTGAACTTTCAGAGAAAATAAAGTTTCCTTTATAGTGTGCTTATTATATATATATATATAAGCCCAGTGGCGGGGGGGGGGGGGGGGGGAGGTTTAGACTTAGTTTTAGACTAGTCAACTGATGACCCCCAGATTTTGGGGATGCTTCTGCGGCTGTGGCAACCCCAAATTTGACCCCCACATCCCCCCGGATCTGACTTCAACACCCCTTTTAGGGGACCTCCACACCATGCTACATGTAAAATATCTAAGGTCTATAACTTGAATTTTCAGACAATATAAGCCGTGGTGGAGGCATTTGTGGTTAAATCACTTGTCCAAGATCTTGTGGTTATACAACTGTTGTGCAAGTTTAGTAAAGATTCATTATGTCAACAACAAAAATATTAATGGGCGGACGACAGACCAGTAGAGCTAAAAAAGATCACTTTTGATGACACAACTAAAAGTGTACATGTTGTAAAATCATTGTTATGAGTTTTAATATCTAAAATATAAAAGTGGAGCGGCAGTCCAGTGGATGGAGCATTGGCTTCTCATTCTACAGGATGTGGTTGTGATCCCAAGCTTAATCTGTTGGCCTCTCCAAAACAACACTCAATACTGGTTAAACATTGCAGACTCAAGAGTAGTTCATATAAGCTCTAAGCTTACTTCGCAATAATAATATATATGTATAAGCTTAAACATAATCTGTAAATAAATTTCTCCTTATTTACATAATTTCCGATTTTATTTCTTTTTTCAACCACCCATAAAATAACTAACAATCCAGGGGTAGTGAGTTTGAATCCCTGACTGGTCACATTGCCGCGCAAAATATGATGCAGAAATTTCAACCTCAGAGGGCACTGGCCCCATTCCCCCAAAGTGAAAGGAAGACCCTGGCACTGGCCCCATTTCCCCAAAGTGAAAGAAAGGTCCGGCACGCCTCTTTCATAGCATTCTCATACTAGATAATAATTATTATACACATATATGTGAAGAGGGCATAACAACAACTAACCTTCGAGAAGATATCTGTTGCGTGATTAATGACGGTAGCCAAGACATTCTGCATGAAGCCTCCAATAATAAATACGCTGAGTATTCCAGTGCAGTCTGTTTCTGCTGCAGTGGAGACTGCCTGGTACCCGGTCTCCGCCATGAAACATTTTGCAATTTCCCATGGATGTGTGCACCACCCTGTCGCATCTGTGTTTTTCCACGATGGTTTTGAAAAATGATGCTCGGCAATAATATTGTCTCGTATCTTATCACAGACATTGTTGGGACAACTCCTGGCCCTCGTGGCAGGGTTACTGGCATCGTGGTATTTACACCCACGTCCCTTCACTATATAACAGATTCCTCTTGTCGGACATGGTAAAACATTTGCTGTGGTACAGTGGTTACACCGACCACTACTCACCCCGAGGCTAGCTAGCCAAGCAGTATGTAACTGTTTCAGTTCATCATCCACAAACGTTTCTAAGCCTTCTTTCAAATATTTGAGACCCAATCCAGCTTTTATCCAGTTGCGATATAATTCCTTTTTGAGCTGTGCTTCGTGACTTATGCTCATGTTATCTACTTAGTTTGTATTAGCAAGGTCAATAACATGCCAACTTAAAAGTTTATAACCATTTAAAGGGCATTTCAAATACAATGTCCAGTTTCTTCAGCATTACAGATACTTACTTACACATATTTATCATCTTTACATGTCCTTGTATTTTGCCAGACAGCCTAAAATAGGCCATCCAGATTGGAAGAAATTCTTATTACCCCATTGCCCTGTTGGTTGATTTCACATTTCTGAAAAGATACAAGAATACTGTTAATTAGACACAAACAACAAAATCAATTGAATGAGTTTGACATGGGTCCACTATTGACAAAACTTTAAATTGACTATAAAATTTTAATTCAGATTTCCATGACAACTGAATTCATGTTCCAACATTATTTTATATTGAGCAAGTTTTACTCAAGTGAGGCTTGTTGTATTCCAAATGTAAAAAAGTGGGCAGTAGTGAAATGTACAGAAAGTAGCGGGTTCGATCCCCAGCTCAACCCAATACCAACTCAGTACTGGCTCTACCCAGGAAGTGGACTCCAGAGTGGTTCATATAAGCCCTGAGCTTTCTTCGTCTTTGATTAAAAAAATTAATATGTACAATCGAGCTAAAATAAATTAAATAATTTCATAAACTTAATTTGAAATGAATCACTGGTTCAGTTAAGGCTGGGCCTAAATAAATATTTAACATTCTGAGTGTTTCAATGTCAGAATAGTACAGAAATGTTGTCTAGGCATAGCTGAGACAACATAACAATTTGAATCAACCAATCAACATTTGTTTGGTCATAGGCGGATTTGGGGATTTCCTTTGTTAGACCTGTTACCAGGAACAGAGACATGACATTGTACTCGTCTAAATGTCAGGTGTTTATTATAAAATGTATTGTAGACTATAAAGTTGTTACACCTAAAATCAGCAAAATATCTATGATAGATGAGGTAGTTTTGAACCTGAATATGTGTATATTTTGCTCATTTTAGTGCAATCTAACATCCTTGCAATTTGATCAAACAAACGAAGGAGGAAACGCTTGTATATACGCAAATAAACCATTTAACTGTGTTTTCATTCATTCTATGATGTTTTCTTGTAAGATATCGAGACAGACTTTTTCTGAAATCTTTGTTTTATTTACTTGCAAAATGTCCTTGATATCTTGAACAAATTTTCAGTTTTTGATCAGAGTGACATCATCATGAAGCAACCAATCTTTTGCTGTAAAATTTAGATTTTATGTCAAGTAAATGGTTGAATCTTGAATAAATTACATCTTCCTACCAGTGAAAATATTCTGTCATATTTCACTGGTGGCTAGCTCTTCTAAACAGCTGGATCATTTTATTTTCCATTTGTAGACTATATAATTTTTCGTAATTAAATTACTTGAAATTAATGAAAATGCACATGATAAAATGCACTTGACCAAAGTTTTCAAATTCATAAAAAATCTATGTTTATCTTGTCTTGTAGAGTATAAAATTTTCGAGACCGTAACAAACAGAGTACAAACTTATCTTTGCCTAATCTATGTATAGATTTCAGGAAGGAAACGTTATCCAATCTCAACGCTAGTTTCATGCAAACGCCATTTTGATTATACGTTAACGTTAGCTGTATTTTGTTCTGGTCTGTTCAAATAAAACGATGCAGAGCTAGCGTAATTTCCCACGGTTGACGGATGGAGAGTATCGGAATTGATACTCGTGGGTATTTGACAATGCCACTAGTTATAAAAACATTACACATCGCTATATGAACAATCAACAGATTAGGAAAACGCAATAAGATGTCATAGACGACCGCATGGGTAATTTGCAGTTCAGTGCGTTTGTGTCCACCAGCTATCAGACAGGTGGTATCTATGGAGACACACTTTATGATCGAAAGTGACCATATAGCTGAAGGCATATTTTGTTGGTGCCAACTGATTTTACTTATGGACACTTTAAACTATTGTGCATTTTGCAATAAATTTTGACGTTTGCTTCTAAAAGCAAATTCCAACAATATGGAAGATCAAATATTGGAGACAGGGCTTGAAATATAAAAACTACTTGTCCTTCTGTAGCCCTGGTTAGAATTGTTAGAATTACCATTCGAAATATGTAGTTAGCCTGCTTTAAATTGAGTGTATGTTAAAACATTAATGTAATATGTCTGTGACCCTTGTGACCTCTGTCTGTATATATTTATGTGTGATGTCACAGAGTACTTCTGAATCAATCAGCTGTTACCTGTGTACATGTATTATATCTCTGGAATGCAAGTGAATGATTGAATGCATGCATGTTAGTTAAATCTACTCACTCAAATAACACTAATAAGTCGTGCATAATTAACCCGCCAAATTATCCACTCGTCCTTGTCAAAAACTTAGTTTTACCAGAACACTACTGGGCTTCCTACTGGAAGGACATGGCTTATTTAGCCAGTCTTTACTCAAGTTATATATGTTATTTCACAATAATGATATAAATCTAAATTAACGTGTTTCTGGTAAGTCATTAGTATTAAATTGTTATTTATGTACCATGATATAAATGTTATAAATTGTAATTAGCGAGACGCGTGGAATTGTGCATTTTAGAATATCTGTCATTTTATATATCTAAATGTATGTTTTATGTAATTACAGGCTATTAATATATTATATTAATATATTATATATACCACCAAAATAAAATATAAAAACGAAGTATACTTGGTTGGAAGTTATTAAAGACCCGGTTACAAAATGTCTCCCCGACGGCGATTGGGTGAAGAAGAATAGCCAGAGCATGTTCTGTACGTCACCATAGGAGAACGGATCCCCGTTGGCCAACAGACGCCTCGCCGACGAATCCTCCGTTTTTCCTGGCGGACGTCTCGGTCATTCCCCTTGGTTTGCAGTGTTTTGCAAGAGTTCGGCAGTGTCGAAACCCTCATGCAGATGTGAGTGATATGTTTACAGAGTGTGTAGAAGTTTAAGTGTTAACTTTTCCTTCACAGGAAAGCTATTTTAAATTTTTTTAGTTGGAAGAATCGTTTTATTATTTTAAATTATGTCGAGACAGATCGCGGGAAAGACGAACTATTTTTTGTGTATCGGCGCGGATGGAGCAGAACATTGTGTGTGATTTGTGTAAAAAGTGACATGTGTTTTCAGTGAAATGTTTAGTGTTTGTTGAAGGATGAAGTAAAATTACTGTAAGTAAAATTTCATTATTCTGGTGAATTATTACTTTAATATTCATTTAATATTGCTTTGTATTATATGAAATATTTGTAAAAGTGGTTTCCGACTGATTTCTGTCTTGTTTACAGATCGGAGAACCGAACAGTTCGGCAAATTCAGTTTGACCTATTTTTCAATTTCATATAAATAATTCTTTATAGTTTAGCCTGTTATAAACTAAGCAATTTAAGTCGAATTTATATGTTCTGTTGAAATACAAGAAATTTCCGTGTTTGAAATTATACATTTCCTGTAGAGTTTTGAATTGTTCAGAATTGTAAGGTGATTTCGCGAATTTGACACAATTCAAAATTTTTGGGTTACAAATTATTAATTCATATATAGTTCTTGCTAAAGTATAGCAAATAAAGTAATAAAATTTTGTGTAAAGTCATAGAGTAATGATAACACCAGAATTCTGGATTTTATGCTATTGTGATATATTATTGACAATTGAATTGCATAATGCTTATACAATAAACATTGAAAGTGAAAGTAGAAATTAACAGTGACAATTATGAGCATTTGTGTATGGAGATGTGCATATAGTTTTATGTACAAATATTGATATGTGATTGAGTGGTATATTTTTGAAGAACTGCATATGGTCTGATTGTTTATATAAGTGTACTGGTTATAAGGTTTATTGCATATTTAAACTCATAGGGCATACCTTTAACATTAGTTCACTAAGTGAAAAAAAATAATAATAATTTAAAAACCTAAGGTCTTTGAATTCTTGTCTTTGTCACTTAGAAACCTTTTGCATGGTCGCATATTTCACATTCACTTACTAATACTAATATCCTCGATAAAAGATGGACAAGCAAGGTATGTGATTAGTTAGTGTGATCTGTATTTGTTTGTGTTTTGTGTTTTTATATGTATAGTATATGTGAATATGGCCCCGCTTGCTTGCGCTTGCCTTTGATTTTAAAAATTGTCATATTGTTTGATATAGAGTTATCATATATGTATGTATAGATGTGTTCCTGAATCCAAAGTCACATTACAAGTTTTCAGATCTGAACAGACCGGATTGCAGATTTTTTTCAGATAAATTGTTTTCAGCAATCACTTGAGATTATAAAATATTGTGTGATGGAATTATAGTTTACAATCGTACTTCCTGTTTCAGGCAATTTTTATTTTCTGTATTTTAAAGTGAATTGACTATTCAATTGTTTAAGTACAGATTTGTTTATGCAGTGATAATTATTGGTTAGGTAAATTCTCAAGCTATAATAAAATAGATGTTTTAGATTATAAGATATGTATATAGCAGTAAATTATACTGGTATGGTAAACAGTGTAAAATTGTAAGACAACAATCTAGTTTCAGAGAATTTATAGTAAAATTCTTATAAATTAGCACCAGCTTTATGCACAGAGCGTCCTAGATTATAACCTTGTGTGTAGCAGTTGTTTACATCACATTCCACAGTGTGTAAAGTTGTGGTCAAGTGACCTACATTTGCAGCACCTCTTTTGTTATTGTTTATACAGTGGGGAAGAGTTGTTGGCTTGTTGTATGTAAGGAGAATTGAAATAGGAATAATTCAGGAATTATTAATTCAGTAATGATTTAGTTATATGATTATTGGTTAATTAATTGTAAATTAGTTAGTCATAAATCTTGTAAGGAATTTTACAGATATAATTTGTGATAGACTGAGATTGTGTTTGATTTATTTTAAAGTCACACATCATGAATTATTTAGTTAAAAGTCACACTTCATGAATGAGTTGGATTTTTTTTGTTGCATAGTAGTGATAGTTATAGGAAGTTATTGAGCATTCCTGGCTATTGAGCATTCCTGGCTAGGAATACCATAGATTTTGAGAATTGATTCTGTTTGTCGGAGTAAATTAACTGTTTATGTTAAATAGTTAGTACATACATTTTTATTGTGAATTATTGCTTATAGTTATACTGCTTAACCAGTATGAGTAAGCCAGGTGCGACACCCTCTCTTGAGAAAGGAAAATCATCTCCTACTCCTGTAGCAGACAAATCTGCTGAGGAATGGAAACTACCTGCCCCACCTAAACACCCTTTGGACAAACCAGCAGAGCCTCCCAAGACTCAACCATTACCCTCTGGTATGACAATGGATGATATTTTAGCTATAATAAGTCAGCGTTTTGATCTTGTACCAAAGACTCAGCCTGCCACCCAACCTGTTTATAGTAAACCTATTTCAGCAGCTACTATTTCAGAGCCCGTTGTTAGTCATATGGAGACTAGACCTGTGTTGTCTGTTGCTGACAAACTCAAGGCTAACATTTCAGGTGCAGTTCCGCAGAACATTCCGGTATCTATACCTATGATGCAGTGTACCACTCCTGTTACTGTAACGTCTGGTTTCCAGCAACCTATTGCTTCTACTCCATACTCTTTTCAGTTTCCTGGACATACACATAGTACTCTCCCATCACCTTACTTTCCCAAGATCCCTTGTTTTTCAGGTGATGACCCGGTACCAAAAGGTGAAGTACCTTATATTATATGGAGGCACGAGGTTCAAGGCTTCATGGTAAATCCAGAATTAAGTCCTCATAGCATTGTTCAAGCTGTTAGGTCGTCCCTTCGTGGTTCAGCTCGTTTATTGACAATCCCTCTTGGTTTGCAAGCCAGTGCGGCTGATATTCTAGAGAAATTGGAAGCCATGTATTCCAATGCTTCATCTAAAGAAGAACTCATGACTGAATTTTTTAACAGTATGCAACAGCCTGGTGAGAGTGTCACTGAATATGCATGTCGCATTGAAACTTTGTTGCAGGTCATTATCAACAAAGGACAACTCTCAGGCTTAGCAAAGAATGATTTATTGCGGCATAAGTTTTGGACTGGTCTTTCTTCTGATGTTCTCAAATTACAGACTCGGCATAAATATGATTATATCACAGATTATAATGCTCTACTTCGAGAAATCAGACAAGTTGAGAAGGAAATATTTAAGCCCTCAAGTCACCCGAGGAAGCCAGAAAACTGCCCATTTAATTACAAGAAAGCACAAAATCATCCAGTCTCAGCTGAAAGTGAGTACCAACAACAACTGCAGTGTTTAACCGAGAAAGTAGACGTCATGCAGACCAGAATGGAGACATGGGAAAAGAAAATGGACACCAAGATTGATTCCAAATTTGATTTGATTTTACAGAAATTGGACAACAAACATGATACCCCCCAGCAACCAAAGAATAATACATATAACCAGTATGGTAGAGGGCAGAACAACAGAAGACAGTATAACAACAGTAACAACAATAACTTCACAGACAACAATAGAAACAACAACAACAACTACAACAGAGGAAGATACAACAGTAGATATCAACGCAACAATTCATACAGAGGTGGACATACCAATGGCCAACCTCTACAGGATCACACTCACCAGGAACAACCAAAAGGTTAACCCCCTCTGTAATGGGTCAAACAGTGGGCGGTGATGAAGAACGGCCCAAACACTTTGATAATAAACACATAGCTAATGACTCAGATAAATTTATTAATAGGTTGATAGGTTCACCTAATGAGCATCCAGTCATTATAAATGGTACTACTTTTCAGTCTTTGGTAGATACAGGAGCTATGTGTACTTCTATTAGTCTTTCTGCATATAATGCTTTACAGGCTAAGACTTCTTTACAGCCGTTAGACGCTCTTGGTCTCTCCCTTTCTATAGCAGATGGTTCATCTCTTCAGTACGTTGGTTACTTTGAAGCCACAATTTCAGTTCCGTTTTTATCATCTTTTAATCTTGATATGCCTATTCTGGTAATTCCAGATAATGATTTTAATCAGAAATGTCCTGTTATAGTGGGAACAAACGTACTTCGTCGTTTTAAGGCACATGTATCGCCTTTACAAAACGAAGAGCAACCTACAGAGGTCCCAGTTGAATGGCAGTCTGCTTTTGATAGTCTCGACTCCCGTACATTTTCAGTTCGTGCTAGTAGCCGAAAGACGGTTACTGTGGGACC
Organism: Panopea generosa; assembly: GCA_029582155.1. NCBI lineage: Eukaryota > Metazoa > Mollusca > Bivalvia > Adapedonta > Hiatellidae > Panopea > Panopea generosa. The sequence continues at coordinate 19,337,137 of CM055907.1, forward strand.
ATACGAGACAGTCACCATCAATGGACTGGTTAGAAAGTTTGATGGTAATATTTCATCAGTTGTTACTGAAACACCTGATAATACTACAGGATATACTGTGTGTCCGCGAGTTGTGAAGTTACATAACTCGTCTACAGCAAAAATACCTGTCAGACTATGTAATATGTCTGCAAAAATATTAATCATCAAACCAAAATCCCAAATTTGTAAAATATCAGAGGCCAACATAGTGGACGATTTTACATCATATTTAAGTCAAGAAAAGCCTTCTGATAAGTCTTTTGAAGACCTTGGCATCAAGGTTGAATCTGCTAACTTAACAGATGAGCAGAACCTTAGATTCCAACAAGTGTTGGGAAAGTGGAAACATGTATTTTCCACAGGTACTAAAGATCTGGGTAAGACTGATCTAGTACAACATAAGATTGTCCTTGATGATGAAACTCCTTTTAAAGATCCATATAGACGTATACCCCCTGCTATGTATGAGGAGGTACGTCAGCATGTAAAGTCAATGTTAGCGGATGGTGTCATTCGAGAGTCTGAATCCCCTTATTCTTCTAACATTGTACTCATACGTAAATCAGATGGTAGTCTGAGGTTCTGTGTAGATTGGCGACATCTTAACAATAAGACTAGGAAGGATGCGTTTATGTTGCCACGATTTGACGATACCATAGATGTTCTTTCTTCCGCCAAATGGTTTTCAAAACTAGATTTGCACAGTGCCTACTGGCAAGTTGAGGTGGAAGAGTCATCCAAGCCAAAAACTGCATTCAGTGTTGGCCCGCTCGGTTTTTACGAGTGGAACAGAATGGGATATGGGCTCACTAATGCACCTGCGACATTTCAAAGACTCATGGAGCGTTGTATGGGTGACATGCATTTACAAGAATGTTTAATATTCTTGGATGACATTCTCATTTTTTCTTCCACTTTTGAAGAACACTTGGAACGGGTAGAGTCAGTATTTCAAAGGTTAGATAAACATAACCTTAAACTCAAACCTTCCAAGTGTGAATTCTTTCAGACTTCAGTCACCTATCTGGGTCATATTATCTCAGACCAGGGTATTGCAACAGATCCTAACAAGGTAGCATCAGTGAAAGACTGGCCAGTGCCACATAATATCAAGACATTAAGGCAGTGGCTGGGTTTTACTGGTTATTACCGGAAATTTGTTAAAGGATATGCACAGATAGTGCAACCCTTAAATTCCTTACTAGAAGGTCATGGGTTCCAACAAAAGTCTAAGAAAAGGGCTAAGACAAAGAAAACACCAGCAAAATGGATATGGGGTGAAGCCCAGCAGAAGGCATTTGAGACCATAAAAGACAAGCTCATTTCCCCACCCATCCTATCTTATGCTGATTATTCTTTGCCTTTTATCGTTCACACAGATGCGAGTACCTCTGGTTTGGGTGCAGTTTTGTATCAGAAACAAAATGGCATTGAACGTGTAATTGCGTATGCCAGTCGCTGCCTCAGACCATGCGAACGAAATTATCAAGCCCATAAGCTAGAGTTTTTGGCATTGAAGTGGTGTGTCACTGACAAATTTCATGACTATCTATATGGAAATGAGTTTGTCGTTAAAACCGACAACAATCCACTTACATATGTAACAACTTCTGCCAAACTCGACGCTACACAACATCGTTGGCTTGCTTCTCTAGCAAATTTCAACTTCAGTCTTGAATACCGTGCTGGAAAAGCAAATGCAGATGCTGATGGCTTATCTCGCCGCCATATCTTTCAGGACGAGATTAAGGCCATATACCAAGCTTCTATTGTTTCAGTTCCATTGGTTGAATGTGTTTCAGATACTGCTGCTCCTCATGTGGCCAGTGAGGAGAAGTTAGAATCTGAACGGTTCACCAAAATAGATTGGAAGACTGAACAAGCCAATGATATCACCTTGTCCAGGGTTGTTAACCTTGTGAGAAGTGGTTTTCACAGGGGAGGAAAGGATCTACTGTCAGAACCACCACCTGTATGGAAATTCCTCCGAGAAAGAGATCGTCTCACCTTAGAGAATGACATTCTGTACAGGACCACTTCTCTGGAAGGCCAACAAATTCAGCAACTGGTTATTCCATATTCTCATAGAAATATAGCTATCCGTGGAGTCCATAATGATGCAGGTCACCAAGGAAAGGAGAAGACCCTTTGGCTTGCTAAGCAACGGTTTTATTGGCCAGGCCTTGAATATGATATCAATCACTGGGTTGACCACTGTGATCGATGTATTCGTCGCAAGACACCAGTAAACCGTCCCTTTGCTGACCTTGTACCCATTGTCACTACAAGACCCATGGAATTAGTCTGTCTTGATTTTTTGAAGCTTGAACCCAGTAAGGGTGGAGTGGAAAATATCCTGGTCATAACAGATCACTTTACCAGATATGCACAGGCTATTCCTTGTCGCAATCAAACTGCAGCTACCACTGCAAAAGCTCTGTATGATGGATATTTTCGGTATTACTCATTCCCCGAGCAGCTGCACAGCGACCAAGGACGAAACTTTTTGTCTGCGACCATCAAGGAACTGTGTAAGCTGGCAGGGATACGTAAAACCCGAACCACTCCATACCACCCTATGGGTAATGGGCAAGCCGAAAGGTTTAACCAGACACTGTTGAAGATGTTGGGAACCCTGAACCAAGACCAAAAACATGATTGGAAGTCATTTATAGCACCTCTTGTCCAGGCCTATAATGCAACCAGAAATGATGCCACTGGATATGCTCCACATTATTTAATGTTCGGCTGGCACCCAAGGTTGTCGGTGGATGCATATCTAGGAACAGATCCCTCTGAAGAACATACCGGTAACCAGACTACATATGCATCAAAGTTGCGCCAGAGACTCCAGTCTGCCTACAGAACAGCTGCTGAGGAAGCCAGCAAAGTTGCGGCTAAGAACCAGGCCAATTATAACAAGAGAGTGCGTCACACCAAACTCGACGTAGGAGATAAGGTGCTGGTACGGAAAGTTGGGATAAAGGGTACCCACAAACTTGCGGATAAGTGGGAAGAAGATGTCTATGTAATTTTAGACGTACCCAATCCTGATATTCCAGTGTATAGAGTTTGGAAAGATACCGCAAAAGGACCAATCCGGACCATACATAGGAATATGTTACTACCATTTAATAGTTTACCTGTTGAGGTACCTGAAATACCTAGGGGAGGTCAAGTCTGTAAAGACAGGCCAATGAAAACCCGGAAGTTAGGTAATTTCAGGTCACCAAACCAAATAAACGGTAGTAGCAACTCAAATTCGGAGTCAGAAAGTGATTGTGGCGAACGATATATTTCGCTGCCACTAAGAACCCCTACCTATCCCAAACCAGTTCCACGACAACTCAGACCCCGTCCAATCTGGAGTGAATCAAGCGTCCGAGAGAGTTCTTTTGGGAAATCAGAAGCTTCACAGCCTCTTGACTTTATTTTATCTTCAGAATCTAGTTTATCTAGACCTGCAGAAATACCTTATTCACACTCTGAGCAGTTGGGGTTAACCAGAGTCATGGATAATCAAACACTGGAGTTCTCGGATACCCTGCCTACTCAGATGGAACAGGAAACCAGTTTAATTCCTGTTACTGAACCTTCACCAGAGCCTCCGCCAGTTCAGCCGAGAACCGTCAGGAATCGCAGACCTCCTGACCGGTATGGTGAATGGGTTACCCCTGTTAGTGCTGAAGTTTTCGTGTAATAAGCACATATCTTCAGAATTGTGTATATTTTAAGTTTTATATTTGGTACAGTACCTTTAATTTCTGTAGATGCAGAGATTTGGTTTATTGCCTTTAAATTGTACTTGTAGATTGATATTTAGTAAAGTACCTTTAATTTTATTTTGAGGTAGAGATTGGTGAAGGTACCTTTAAATTTATCAAGTACTGATGTTTGGGTTAGTACCTTTAATATCATAAAAACATATTACATTACATTCTGCTGGGACATCGATTTGGATCAGCTTGTACGTTTTGTCTGAACGGATATTTCAGTATATATAGTGTATAATTGTATGTTGTAATGGAGTAATTTCCTTATAAGAGGAAATAAAGATGTTATTAGTATAAGTTAACATCAGTGCTAGTACCGTTAAATGTAATATTGTGTTCAGTACCTTTTATATGACTGTATATTTTAGAAGTTGTAGATAATCTGACTGCAGACAGGATCTTTGCAGTATTAAGCAGTTCTGAATTTCGATAGTTTTTTAGAGATAACAGAATTTATCGGTTATTATATATTATTAAATATATCGTTTCAATTTCGCAATTGTTTCGTAAAATATAATAATAATTCAGATGAAATCGAATATTACTATTGCAGGATAAAGTATAATCATTGTGAAATGATTGTAATTCAACAGGCTAGTTGTTCTTAATTTTGTATAAATTCTTAATTTTTAAATTTCAGAAGGCTGAATATTTCGTATGGTTTAATTAATTTTTGTAGCTTATTTTCAGTGTTGTGATATGTCAGGAGACATTTTCTCAAAGGAGAGGACTGTGTAGCCCTGGTTAGAATCGTTAGAATTACCATTCGAAATATGTAGTTAGCCTGCTTTAAATTGAGTGTATGTTAAAACATTAATGTAATATGTCTGTGACCCTTGTGACCTCTGTCTGTATATATTTATGTGTGATGTCACAGAGTACTTCTGAAACAATCAGCTGTTACCTGTGTACATGTATTATATCTCTGGAATGCAAGTGAATAATTGAATGCATGCATGTAAGTTAAATCTACTCACTCAAATAACACTAATAAGTCGTGCATAATTAACCCGCCAAATTATCCACTCGTCCTTGTCAAAAACTTAGTTTTACCAGAACACTACTGGGCTTCCTACTGGAAGGACATGGCTTATTTAGCCAGTCTTTACTCAAGTTATATATGTTATTTCACAATAATGATATAAATCTAAATTAACGTGTTTCTGGTAAGTCATTAGTATTAAATTGTTATTTATGTACCATGATATAAATGTTATAAATTGTAATTAGCGAGACGCGTGGAATTGTGCATTTTAGAATATCTGTCATTTTATATATCTAAATGTATGTTTTATGTAATTACAGGCTATTAATATATTATATTAATATATTATATATACCACCAAAATAAAATATAAAAACGAAGTATACTTGGTTGGAAGTTATTAAAGACCCGGTTACATTTTTTTATCGAATGCTTAAAATCAAAGAAATATTAAGGTCAATTTCTTTAATCTTACCGGAATTTTCCAGCCCTGGGAGAGTATGTATACCAAGATGCATATAAATGAATTATATCATAATTATTGTTTTGTTAATGCAATTTTCAAATAACGAGAGAGTTGTGCCCTTGAGTAGGATGATGTGCAGTAATGGAAGAAGAACTGAAGAAGGGTTAAAATGGCAAAGCAGATCCTTATTCTTCTTCTGAATACAGGTCAGGAGTCTTGTTAACTGTATGGCTGGTTGGTACATAGAATCGAGTTATGGAATATCTGGCCCCATGTTAATCTGGCCCCGCTACTTATCCGGCCCCTGGATGAAACGTCCTTGGAATATCTGGCCCCACATTAATTTAAAAAATAATATCATTTATTATTAAGTATTTCTAATGAAATATTGAAATATTATTAAATAATACACATATTAATTACTGTGGAATTGTAATTAAACAAGAAATGTCACTGTTAAGTGTCACATACCCCCTAAATGGTCTGTGAAAAATAACAATATATGATATAATAGGTAGTGATGTATCCATGAATATCAAGAGTAATGGACTGATGTTTCAGACTAGACATGCAATTTCATGGGTTTTTTTTTTTACATTGATGCATGACCTTGACCTTTGTGTAACCTTGACATCTGATGTAATGGTCTGGGTATTTCAACAGTTAAATGCAGATGAAACATTATCATGACATGCTGATCACTTGTGTCAAGCTATTTTAAAATCCCTAAATGTAAGTAACAGATCAATTTTTGATCAATTGATAAATTGAGCTAAGTGTTTTTTGAAATCCATCCATGGATGATAAAGTTAAAAAAACAGACTTGAAATCTCAGGTTCAAAGTGTTATCATACATACTCAAAGTGTGATCATGTCTAGGTTTTACGTCATGTCATCTTGATAAATTGAGCCAAGTTAAAGCCAAAGTCACAGACCAGACACACACTATCAAACAAATTGAAAGTGTGACCTTGACCTTTGAGGAAAGGTTCAGAGTCTTACATGCGACACTTAATTATGTCATGTTGATCAACTGAGCCAAGTGTTTTTAAAATTTATTAATAGATGACAAAGTTACAGACCGGACAAGAAATCTCACACAGACTGAAAGTGTCATCAACCAAAGTTAAATTGACTTCAACCTTTGAAGTGGGATTCTGTGTGTGATACTCGACACATCATCATGTTATGTTGATCATTTGTAGCTAGTATTAACAAAATCCATCTATGCATGACAAAATTACAGGCCAGACACGAAATCTCAAACAGACTGAAAGTGTTGTCAAACAAACTAAAATTATGACCTTGACCTTTGAGGTATGGGTGTGGCTCTTACTCGTGACATGTCGTCATATTATGTTGATCCTTTGTAGCAAGTATCAACAAAATCCATCTATGCATGATAAAAGTTACAGGCCAGACACGAAATCTCACACAAACTCAAAGTGTTGTCAAACAAACTCAAAAATCGTGACCCTGACCTTTGAGGTACGGGTGTGGGTCTGACTCGCGACACGTCATCATATTATGTTGATCATTTGTAGCAAGTATCAACAAAATCCATGACAAAGTTACAGACCGGAAAGGAAATACCGGACGGAAGGACCGACAGACACTGCCATTACTATATGCCACCCAAATAAATGTTTGGGGGCATAAAAATTACTTATCACAGAAATTATATAGTACATAGTATAACAATAATAAACGACTGTTAATGAAATGTAGCTATTTTTTGTGAATTAAACACGTATGCTTTATAATTGAATTTAATAATCAATAAATTAATATAATCATAAACAATGAATATAATTATATACATATCTCTCCCTCATTCTACTCTCTTTCTCTCTCTCTCTCTCTCTCTCTCTAATATCAGTTATAAGTATTTTTTGTTTGTCATTAATCATTACAATTTCTTGAAAGAAGACAAGAAACAAGAGGCCCAAGAGGGTCTGAGGACGCTCTACTGACTCATAGTGGCCATAGCACTTTTTAAAATTCTACTATGCAAAAGAAACATCGGCCATCTTGAATTTTAAATAGAAAAAATAAATCTTTTGTATAGTCTCCTATGCAATAGAAACATCCATGTGAAGTTTCAGTTTAATTGGCATAGTGGTTTTAAAATAGATGAAAAAAGAGAGAGAATTTTCTGTTTTCCCACAGTATCGCTATGTAAAATTCTAAGTCCCCTTACAGGGCCCCTATATATTTTAGCCCCTAAATTCTTATTTGTAATAAAACCCCTACACTTAGGGATAATTTATATCAAATATGTACAAATCTGACATACCGGTTCTTAAGAAAACAATTTTACTAATTCCCAATTTGTACCCTTTTGGGGCCCCTCCTGACCCCTTAAGACATAGGAACCCAGTCATTTTTACAAATCTGAACCTCCTTCACCTAACAATGCTTTAGTGAAAATATAGGCAAAATCATTTCCATTGAAAAAAAAAAATATATATATATATATATATATATTATATTATATTATATTGTCATTTGTCCCCTAATTGAACTCTCGGGGCAGGGTCATTTTTAACCCTAGGTTAACCATTTGAACAAATCTAACAGAACTATAGTTGGTCATCATTACTACATAAACATTTTGAAAATCTGTTGGGCCGTTCATGAGGAGAAGATTTTTTTAAGTTTCGGACTATTTTTAGTAACGGTGGCCATCTTGAATTTCAGATCGAAAAAAAAATCTTCCGTATAATCTCTTATGCAATAGAAACACCCATGTGAAGTTTCAGTTTAACTGGTCTGTGGTTTCAGAACAGATGAAAGAAAAAGAGAATTTTCTGTTTCCTCATAGTATCCCTATGTGAAGTTTCAGTTTAATTGGTCTAGTAGTTTCAGAGAAAGTGCTGCTAACAGACGACAGACGTCAGACGACGCGCCATCGCATAAGCACTTCTGGCCTTTGGCCAGTAGAGCTAAAAATGTGGTGCCGGATGGACCATGCTAAATGGGGCCAAATTCTCCACGGCCGTTTTGGAATGGGACCGGATTTTTCATGCTTCTGTGAAGATATAGGCAAAATCATTTCCATTTTTTAAAAAAAATAAAAAATATTATAATGACATGTGTCCCCTAATTGAACCCTCGGGGCGGGGTCATATTTAACTCTAGGGACACCATTTGAACAAATCTAATAAAACTAAAGTTGGTCATCATTACTACATATACATTTTGAAAATCTGTTGTATCGTTCATGAGAAGAAGATTTTTTAAGTTTTGGACTATTTTTAGTAACAGCGACCATCTTGAATTTCAGATCGAAAAAAAAAATCTTCTGTATAGTCTCCTATGCAATAGAAACACCCATGTGAAGTTTCAGTTTAATTGGTCTAGTAGTTTCAGAGAAAGTGCTGCTAACAGACGACAGACGTCAGATGACAGACGCGCCATCGCATAAGCACTTCTGGCCTTTGGCCAGTAGAGCTAAAAATGTGGCGCCGGATGGACCATGCTAAATGGGGCCAAATTCTCCACGGCCGTTTTGGAATGGGATCAGATTTTTCAGGTTCCCGGAGAAACACCAGAAAACACCTCAAAACACCAACAGAAACAAAATATTTTCCAGATTGTTTATGCTAAAGATGCCATCTGAATTTTCATCCGTGTGTATTGCATTATAGTAGCCTGCAGTGTTCTGTAATTGACATGGAATTATATGGAGAAGAAAGGCAAACTGATTGAGATTTTGTGAACGTTCGCGTATTCAGGCCAAAACTAAATAATACTGTGGTTCCGGTAACCCAACCGACCCTATTTTTTTTGGCTGCGACCCTAAATTATTTTATAGCATTTCCTGGCAGTCACCAGCCGAATCAACTACTTTTGGTTAATCCAATAATATTTTCACGAATGTATAATTCTTACAAGCGCTGCTTGCAATATTAGAAAAGCATGGAAAAGGGCCTTTTCTGTGGCGACAGTTCTGGGCATTAAATTCAGTGCTCCAAGAATAGGATAGCCCGATGTCCGAGGCTTGTCAAATCTGGAACCGTGCATTGCCTTTTTCAAAGTTACTTGCCCGTCGAGCTTGTCTTAAAAAATCGGACAAGCTAGTTTTCACAATACACAGATCCGCAAGTATCTCTATTCGATACCACACAGGTCAAACTGTTGTTAATAGACCGTAACTAACCAGTAGAAACAATTGACCCCCGCCGTGTTTATCACACCACATGCCCAATATTGCGACTAAAGAAACCCTCTCATGCAAATTCAATTATCTATTTTTATTCCTCAAATGTGATTAGTGGATAGCTTTGAATATAAATCTAGTTTTAATAACCGCTCTGATTGGTCGGATATCTATGACCAAGTTACCACGCACCTGAGTAAAGATAAAAACAAGAGGGCCAAGATGGCCCTATATTGCTCACCTAACTTACCTTGAGTCACCCAACTTAAGTAGATTATATAATACATGTACACTAAAAATTCCAGAAAAACGAGATGGGCGAGTAGTTAGAATTTTGATTTGTTTTGAAGATGTTCAAACTTGGTTGAGGTTCACCCAAAGTAAATGTCAGTGAAACTACATCGAAATCAGGTCAATAGATTCTGACAAGAAGGCTTTTGAAGTTTTTACTATAGCTGCATATATACTAAACTAGCACCTCACTGTGGCAGTCATGATTTTTTATTAAATCACAACGGTTTGAACAAATTTGGTAAAGGGTTACCCAAGGAACATTTCTGTGAAATTGTTTTAAAATCTATCCAGTGGTTTCTGACAAGAAGATTTTTTAATTTTTTACTTATTAAACTTGCCCTGCCCCCAAGACAGCCATGTTTTTTGGCGAATCAAGATGGCTTGAACAACTTGGTAGAGGGTCACCAAAGGAACATTTCTGTGAAGTTAAATCAAAATTGGCCCAGTGGTTTCTGACAAGAAGATTTTTTAAGTTTTTACTATAGCTTATATAGTAAACTAACCCCACGCCCTGGCCGCCATGTTTTTTGACGAATCACTACGGTTTGAACAAACATGGTAGAGGGTCACCCAATGAACATTTCTGTGAAATGATTTTAAAATCGAGCCAGTAGTTTCTGACAAGAAGATTTTTTAAATTTTTACTTAAGCTTATAAAGTAAACTAGCCCCACCCCCTGGCCGCCATGTTTTTTGACGAATCACTACGGTTTGAACAAACTTGGTGAAGGGTCCTCCAAGAAACATTTCTGTCAAATTATTTTAAAATCGAGCCAGTAATTTCTGACAAGAAGATTTTTTAAGTTTTTACTAATTAAACTTGCCCCGCCCCCTGGCTGCCATGTTTTTTGACGAATCAAGATTACTTGAACAAACTTGGTAGAGGGTCACACAAGGAACATTTCTGTGAAGTTAAATAAAAATTGGCCCAGTGGTTTCAGACAAGAAGATTTTGTAAGTTTTTACTTTAACTTATATAGTAAACTAACCCACCCCTCTGGCCACCATTTTTTTAAGACGAATCACTACGGTTTGAACAAACTTGGTAAAGGGTCCTACAAGTAATATTTCTGTGGAATTATTTTAAAATCGAGCCAGTAGTTTCTGACAAGAAGATTTTTTAAGTTTTTACTAATTAAACTTGCCCTGCCCCCTGACGGCCATGTTTTCTGATGATTCAAGATAGCTTGAACAAACTTGGTAGATGGTCACCCAAGGAACATTTCTGCGAATTTATATCAAAATTGGCCTTGTAGTTTCTGACAAGAAGATTTTTTAAGTTTTTACTATAGCTTATATATAGTAAACTAACCCATCCCACTGGCCGCCATGTTTTTTGACGAATCACTACGGTTTGAACAAACTTGGTGAAGCGTCCTCCAAGGAACATTTCTGTTAATTATTTTTAAATCGAGCCTGTAGTTTCTGACAAGAAGATTTTTTAAGTTTTTACTAATTAAACTTGCACCGCCCCCTGACGGCCATGTTTTTTGACGAATCAAGATGGCTTGAACAACTTGGTAGTGGGTCACCAAAGGAACATTTCTGTGAAGTTATATAAACATTGGCCCAGTGGTTTCTGACAGAAAGATTTTTTAAGTTTTTACTTTAGCTAATATAGTAAACTAACCTCACCCTCTGGCCACCATGTTTTTATACAAATCACTACAGTTTGAACAAACTTGGTAGAGGGTCCTACAATGAACATTTCTGTGAAATTATTCTAAAATCGAGCCAGTAGTTTCTTACAAGAAGATTTTTTAAGTTTTTTACTAATTAAACTTGCCCCGCCCCCTGGCAGCCATGTTTTTTGACAAATCAAGATGGCTTGAACAACTTGGTAGAGGGTCACAAAAGGAACATTGCTGTGAAGTTATATAAATATTGGCTTAGTGATTTCTGACAAGAAGATTTTTAAGTTTTGACTATAGCTTATATAGTAAACTAACCTCACCCACTGGCCGCCATGTTTTTTGACCAATCACTACGGTTTGAACAAACTTGGTGAAGCGTCCTCCAAGAAACATTTCTGTGAAATTATTTTAAAATCGAGCCTGTAGTTTCTTACAAGAAGATTTTTGTAAGTTTTTACTAATTAAACTTGCCCTGCCCCCCTGGAGGCCATGTTTTTATGGCTTGAACAACTTGGTAGAGGGTCACCAAAGGAACATTTCTGTGAAGTTATATAAACATTGGCCCAGTGGTTTCTGACAAGAAGATTTTTTAAGTTTTTACTATAGCTTATATAGTAAACTAACCCTACGCCTTGGCCGCCATGTTTTTTGACGAATCACTACGGTTTGAACAAACATGGTAGAGGGTCACCCAAGAAACATTTCTGTGAAATTGTTTTAAAATCAAGCCAGTAGTTTCTGACAAGAAGTTTTTTTAAGCCTTTGGCTCAGGTGAGCTAAAAAAGAATGACGTAATTCGTGGGTGTCCATCTAATCTTCAGAGCATAAAATTATTTCCCTTTGCAAAAATGATAATGTTTTTGCAGATAATTCGCGATCGATCGCGTTATGTTTAATGTCAGCTTTAGCTTCTGGTAATTTTATAAATATTTCGTAGATTTATAATAATTGGAACTATATGTATATACATTTTCTACTGTGAAAACGTGAAATTTGATATTTAAATCGAGTTTACGGTAAATAAAAATGTGGGTGGGGGTATTATAGTAATAAACTTATTGCTTTTTGGTTGTGTAGTTTCAGCGTACAATTTTCTTTGGCATGATTAAATATAGTATTGAAAACAACAATTAAGACCAATTATGTGTGTTTTTTTAATATTTGAAATATTTGTAGTTGACTAACTGCACTTTTTACATATTTGAAGGCTATCATAGACTGCATTTATTTATCATATTGCAAAGTTTTCTTTGATAGATTGAATAGCTTTGTAGGCTTGACACTGCCATTATTGTATGTTATGATAGTTAGCAAAGATTAGAAGAGAAAGGTATTTAAAATAATGTTTTAAATAAACTCCTGCTCCCACACTGCCACAGATTGACTGATTGAATATTTAGCGTCATTTTTATGCCATAGAGTGCTAACAGGGATTAACCAGTACTCAAGCACACGCCATCTCCGCAAGTAACTGATAACTTTCCCACTTGGATCAGTGGTGAGAGACGAATGATAATGAGATACAATACAATACAATTTTACAATACAATACAAATCCTTTATTTCGTAAATAGAGGCCTCCGGCCCAAAATACATATCATTATTTACAAACATTTAGTAGTGTCAAAATATGAAATGAAATATGGCATACAATTTATGTGGAAATATTTTACAATATTCTTTTCTATTATAATTGTGATTCATTTCGTACCAAAATAAAATGGATATATGCAGCTAGTTTCGTAAGTTTGAAGGTGTCATTTAGTTGTAGTAGCTGATAAAAATCTTCTAAGTTATTTTCACCGGAATACCAAGACTGTAAACATTGTAGTCTCAGATCCGCATATCTCGGACACAGAAAAAATACATGATATTCGTCTTCTATAACGTTTATATTCGCATGAATATAACAATATGTACACTTTCGGTCTTGTCTTTCAATATTTTCGTGACGACCAGTTTCTATTTTGAGCTTGTGACTAGAACATCGAAAACGGGCAAGAGATTTTTTATGTAAAAAGGGAATTTCAATACAAAGATACTTTTCTGGATTTAGTAAAGTTTTGAAGTACTTATAAGTGTCACAACATGTGGATTCTGCAATACTACCATACCAGTACTGGGTCATGCAATCTGATAGTCGTTGTTTAAATGCTAAAATAAACATATTAATATCCCCCACTTCATGTGAAATCCAAACATACCCGAATCCATATCGAAACAATAATTTCTTGACACTTGAAGCCCAAGTTTTTCTTCCAACATCATCTAAATCTTTAAGTATTCTATAACAATGTTTTGGATATCGGTGATTTGGCATATGTATTATTTTACACCAGTACTTAATGCAATTTGTATGATAAGTAACACACAAAGGAAGCCTTCCGCACTCGCCGAGCGCTACGCTATTATTTACAGAACTATTAACACCTAAGAAGTATTTACAAAAATCAGCCTGAACTGACTCAATTGCACTTGAATATTCGTAACCCCATATCTCTGATGCATAACATAATATAGGTTTTACCATTGAATCAAACAATTTAAATAGTTCATCATGTAAAAATCGTCCAAATGGCCTTTGATAATTTCGAATAGAATATATAGCTTTTTTGGCCTGTGTCGCAAGTTTGCTTTTGGCGGAAGTCCACGACAGTTTGGATGTCAACAGAATGCCCATGAATTTATGTAACGACGTTGTTTTTATGAGATTTCCTCTGTACGACCAATTTTCATATAAACGAAGTCTGCCACCATTTCTAAATACAATAATTTCAGTTTTCTTAAGATTAATGTTCATGCCTGTAGAGATGCAAAAATCATTTAATACATTTAGTTGAATCTGTAGCTTTGACGCAGTCTCAGCTACGCTTGTTACATCATCAGCAAATAATAAATACATGATATCAGGTATATCGTTAGAGACAAATATTCCAGTACCACAGCGTTCTCTAAATAATGTACAAAGGTCATTGATATAAAGTGAAAATAAAATAGGACTACTTATGTCCCCCTGTCTCGTTCCAATATTACACGGGAATGGATCAGTAATACCATTTGGCGTACGTATGGAACATTTAGTTTTACTATACATAGATTTAAATACAGATAAAACTTTACCATGAATGCCTTTACACGCAATACTATTAAATAATTTATTATGAATTAAAGTGTCAAACGCTTTGCTAAAGTCTACGAAAAGACAGTAAAAACGCCCTCCTTTCTTTGAAATATATTTCTGTACAAGTGCTTGTAAGGAGAAGATGTTATCTATTGCAGAATAACCAGATCTGAAGCCTGCTTGCGCCTCATCAATCTTATGTTCACGCTCAGCCCAACTGTAAATTCTTTGCGTAGCAATATTAGAAAATATTTTGTACATAATGTTTATTAGCGAAATTCCTCTGTAATTATTTGGGTCGTCTTTTAATCCGGATTTGTGTATTGGGCATAGAATACTTTCTGACCAAGCATCTGGATAGGTACCGCTATCTAAGATTTTGTTAAATATTGTATTCAGATATGGGACAACTTCAGTTTCCGTATTTTTAAAAAAGTCTGCTCCGATTCCAGAAGGGCCTGAACTCTTACCGGATTTCAATCTCCGGATTCCTGAAATAATGTCTGCGTCTGTAATCGGGTCATTTAGCACGTCTGCGGTGATGTCAATATTTATCAAAGCATTATCATCTTGTAAATCAAGTTCAATATTCAAGTTGTCTTCAATGTATAAAAGTTTACGGAAATAGTCAATCCATTCTTCATTCGATATATTATACTTTTGATGAGAGAACTGTTTTGATTCTTTAATTTTTTTCCAAAAAGAAGAGGGATCGGTATGCAAATCTATTAAATCTTGTCGTTTTTTTGTTTCATATTGTCGTTTTATTAATTTACAAATATTTTTAAAGGCATTTCGTTCATTCTTGTACGTAATAAGATCATTTTCTAAACTTGTTGTTCGGAATTTTCGCAGTAATGAATATTTTCTTTGTTTAAGTGTTTCGCAATTTGCATCCCACCATGGAGGATGTTTGTTACTGTTATGGTTATGTTTATCTTTAATACGCATTGATTCAGCTGCAAATTTATATGTGTCTGTCAGCATAATTACTGCTTTATTTATATCAGAGTTTACATCATTCATTATATCATCACGAGATGTGCGTAAAAGTTCTCAGAATTTTTCTATAAAAGTATCTCGGTACCTATCTTGCCATCTGTATTTTACATATTCTTTCATATTTACAGTAGGTATATTGATCTCAGGACCATTTGGAATATCCCTTTTTGTAGTAAACTTCAACAGACATTTAATTGGAAAATGTACCGAATCGTCACGATTTTCAACGTTAAAATCAGAAATATTTGTAAAAAGATCGCTTGATACAATATTGTAGTCAACTACACTAGCTCCATTATTAGCTATACATGTAAAATTACCTTTTACATCACCAAAAAGTCTACCATTTAAAATATGCATATTATTACAGCTGCATAATTCAACTAGGGATTTGCCAAAATTATTATATCTTAAAGAATCCATATTATTTCTTGGCATATCAAAGTCATCTCCATCGTAATCCGTGTCTCCAAAAACAAAATTTAAAATGTCGTATATCAATTATCACAGAGACTGTTGCCGGGTGGGGGATTCGAACTCACGACCCCTGGATTGACAGTCAGATGCGTAACCGACTGAGCTAATCTGACCTGGCCAATGCCACAGAGTCGACAGAAAAGAAATGATAGTCAGTAAAGAACAAAGATAAAACACAACATAATAAGTCGGGCATACTGATAGAGACAGTCAGTTCTATAGTTACATATTTCATATTCCGCAAAGTGTATTGGTAATACAAATCTGGGCATGTGAACCGTTGATCAGGGCAAGCTATTTTTCAGCAAAATTTTAAGATATGATGGTTCATTTGGTATTTTCAAAGTACTGAGCTTTAAAAGAAAGATACATTGTCATAAATATTGCTTTATTATAAATATAATGTACATGTATAACATAGACATGTTTGTACTAATATTAAATGGTAGCTCTGTTATTTTGTCAGACTTTATAATTAATTTAGACATAAAATGTTGCTTTTAGATTTAAAAACGAAATAGCAGGCATGTCCTTTTTAGCTCACCTGAGCACATGCTCTGGGTGAGCTATTGTGACCACTAACCACCCGTCATCCATTCACATCTCCTTAACCAATTGATGGAAGTTGATATTTGGCATGGATGTTCCTTGGAAGCTCATCTACCAAAGGTGTTCAAAGAATTTAATTTGATTTCATGATATTGCTCAGATGTCCGATCCTAACCTTGTGAAGCTGGATGATAATCTTGCTCATACATCCAAATTTACAGTTTAAAAAAATGTAGAAAGCTTGAACTTAAAAGTAACAGTTAAAATCTATCAGCCACACTGTTCAAAGCTCGCAATGATGGCAAATGACTAGTCTTCACAGAAAGTACTTTCCACATGATTGGTATTACAGTTTTGCCACCATATTGTTCATTTTTGGTCTAGCTGTTTGCAGCTGCACATCGAAAAATTCTACAGTTAAAATGTTAGATCATATAACAACAGATACTCAGAACTGTACAACCAAAGATATCTTATTAATCTATATTTTTCATATTCTTATGGTCTGTATGGTAGTGGTATTTAATTCATCTATCCATACTACAGGTCCAGTTTAGCCAAAATAAAATAATTTTAAAAAAATAAAATGTTTTTCCTACCTACCTATCCTACTTTTTTTCAGCATGTTACCAGAACCACAGTATTATTTTGTTTTGGCCTCATTCAAAATCTCGCAATAACTCGTTTTTAATTATCTTCACTTCCATTCATCTCAGGAACACAAATCAAAATTTCTTACACTGTAGAATGAAATTGTCATTAAAACAATACCATTCCCAGAAAATTGTGTTTAAAATTGTTGAAGTACTTGTGATTACAAAATGTGTATACTGCAGCTAAAATACCTAACGAGAAGTTACGATAATTTTTCCTTCAAACCTCAATATCTTTAATTCAAGAGCATTTTGCATGATCGAAACATGTTTAAACATCCAAGATTACAAACAACTTCCATTTTATGTACAAGAAATCAGTTGCCTGTGAATTATGAATTATTAATTTGCAAATTATGAATGTTTTGTTTGCTGTTTCATCAACATTTAGTCAGGAGATGCAAGTTTCCCATCTTTCTATACAAGTCCTTGGTTATTGAGTCACGGTGAATATATATTTAATAGGGAGCTGATGTGGTTACATGCATGCTGAAAAGAATTCAAAATACTAACAGAAGGAATACATTGGTTCCTGAAATCATTTCATGCCGAGTCAAATTACGGTAATTTGATTGCTGGTATATGTGTTGTTTTAAAAAAAATACTGCGGTTTATTAAAACAATCAATATGAACATTAATCTACTGAAAAAATAATGAAAAGACGTTAAAATTGTTTTTGTTTTTCTTCCCTTAAAATGCCTTGGTAATCTCTATTTGCAGTATACCGTGTAAACCTGTCTTTTGACGGGAATTGGCAGAGTGTATACGATACGTATTTATATTGTTTATTTTTCAAAGTTGTTAAATAAGTTAAAAGTGTTTTAGTAATTAAACTGTGCAATACTTATTGGCCCGTTCTACAGTAAATTACTGACTTATTTAAAAAAGATCTTCTTTAGTCTGGTACCCTGGTGACTTACGAAGGCACTGGTGCCATTTTGGTTTCCGTTGTTTGTAAACAAACACAGAATATGCGTTAATGATGCGAACTTGAAAAATTATTTTTTATCAACACATGGAATAAAAGTAAGTGATACACTTGTGGGTAATACATGCACATGATCATGTCCTTTCGATCTGATGCAACATATAGTAGACATTAGCTGCAATTCTAACAGCAAACCCCTATGAGGCTCAGTTCTTACTGTAAATATGTCTCAGGCTTTTTTCCAGAAATAAAAATGACATGCCTGAGATACAGGTAACTGAAAATGAGGTGCAAAACCTTTCAGTGTCCAAAGGCAGGCACCAGGCCCAGATAATATTAACGATCTAAAAAAGTTCGTGAAAAGCCCCTGTGCTAGGAAATAAATATCATAAAATAACTTGGGACTAGTTGTTATTGACAAAAACAGAGAAACGGAGTATAGATTATAATTCGGAAGAGTATGTTTATGGTTAATTTGGGCAGATAAGTAATGAGAGATCAAGTTAAATACCGTTATCCTCAATTATTCCACTTTCGTTTTCGTCCCCGCACGGAAAATACTGGAAACTCAAAATGTTTTCAATGCGCATGCGCACTAAATGAACAGGCCACTCTAAAACGCCAGCTTTCAGGCCGATGCCAGCTTTCGGCTGACCAAATTATGCGAGGAAGTTGGCAAACGCTGACCAAGTTAATAATATACTTATTGTCAGCATTTTTTTATTTGAAATTATGCTTGCTGTAAAATAAGATGTATTTGAATACCATACATACATAATCAGAATTAATTTTGAATATATGAAAAAAACACACTAGTGACTATATTTTTCGCCATTTAAAGGTCGGGAGCGCCTTCCCTTATGAATCCAACATTGAGTTCCGGGCTCAACCGGATGGACTTTCAAAAACAAACATCAGTACCTACCCAGGAATGGGACCCAAGAGCGATTAGTATACCTTTTGGCTTACATCACAACAGAGTTAAAATGATAACCTTAGCTGTCAAGTACATTTGAAAAATATGTGTAGCTTTCTTTAATATTAATATTAATGTTTTAAACATAAAAAAGTTCACAGTACCTGGATTTTGGGTAGATAAGTATATGAGAGAGTTAAATACTGTTATCCTCAATAATTTCACTTTCGTTTTCGTCCCCGCGCGGAAATCCCCCCTCCCCCAATCAATGCGCATGAGCAATAAATGAAGGGTCACTCTAAACGCTGACTTTCATGCCGACGCCAGCTAACGGCTGACCAAATTACGCGAAGAAGTTGGCAATACTATTTAAAAAAAATTAATTTGAAGTTATGTTTGCTGTAAAGTCAGATGTATTTGAATAACATACATACATAATCAGAATTAGATTTGAATATGTGAAAAAAAAAACACACTAATGACTATATTTTTCGAAATTTAAAGGGGGCACGGTCGGGAGCGCCCTCCTCCATTGAATCCAACATTGAGTCCTGGGCTCAATCGGATGGACTTTCAAAAACAAACTTCAGTACCAACCCAGGAAAGGGGCACTAGAGCGATAAGTATATCTTTAGGCTTACTTCATAACAGAGCTAAAATGAAAACCTTAGCTGTCTTACATTTGAGAAATATTCTTTCTTCAAATTGTGTAGCTTTCTTTATCATTAAAATTAATGTTTTAAACATAAAAAAGTTCACAGTACCTGGATTATGGGTAGATAAGTATAAGAGAGAGTTAGATACTGTTATCCTCAATTATTTCACTTTCGTTTTCGTCCCTGCACGGAAATTCCCCCGAAACTTAAAATGTTTTCAATGCGCATGCGCAATAAATGAAAGGCCACTCTAAAACGCTGAATTTTATGCTAACACCAGCTATCGGCTGACCAAATTATGCGAAGAAGTTGACAAACGCTGACTTAGTTAATAATATACTTATTGTCAACATTTGTTTGATTCGAAGTTATGTTTGCTATTATTAAAATGTAATTGAATAACAAACACAAATAATCAGAATTAATTTTGAATATGTGAAAAAAAAAACACAATCTAGTGACTATATTTTTCGAAATTTAAAGGGGCCGTAGATCGTGAGCGCCATCCTCCATTGAATCCAATATTGAGTCCCGGGCTCAATCGGATTAACTTTCAAAAACAAACTTCAGTACCTACCCAGGAAAAGGACACAAGAGCGATTAATATACATTTGGGCTTATTCCACAACAGAGTTAAAATGATAACCTTAAGTGTCTTACATTTGGAATTATTCTTTCTTCAAATTGTGTAGCTTTCTTTATTATTAAAATTAATGTTTTATACATAAAAAAAGTTCACAGTACCTGGATTTTGGGTAGGTAAGTATATGAGAGAGTTAGATACTGTTATCCTCAATTATTTCACTTTCGTTTTCGGCCCTGCGCGGAAAAATGTTTCCAATGCGCAAAAATAAAAGGCCACTCTAAACGCTGTCTTTCATGCCGACGCCAGCTATCAGCTGACCAAATTATGCGAGGAAGTTCGCAAATGCTCGCTAAGTAAATAATATACTTATGGTAAAAAAAAAAATTGATTCAAAATTATGTTTGCTGTAAAATAAGATGTATTTAAATAACATACATAAATAATCAGATGTTTGTTTTAACAGTTTATATTTTAATTCAAAATATAAATTCGAGTTTTGCAGGAAAACGTTGACCAAGTTAATAACACACCTACTGTAAACATGTTTTATTTAAAAGATAGATTTTATGTAAAATAAGATGTTTTAACTATATACATAAAAATAAATATTAAAAAGTTTGTTTATTTTTAATTCAAAATATGAAGAAAATGTTGACCAAATCCGAGTTAGACAAACTTATTTATTACATTTTTTAATTAATAACTATGTTTTATTTTTAAAAAAAATATGTATTTGAATTACATACAAAACATTGATAATCAGATGTTTGTTTCAACAGCTTATTTATCAGTTTAAACATCTCTAATTAATTCCTTGGTTCAAATATGAAAAAAAAAGTTCACCAATTCCGAGTTTAGCAGGAAAACGCTGACCAAGTGAATAGAGAGAGAGAGAGAGAGAGAGAGAGAGAGAGAGAGAGAGAGAAATGATTAATTTTTGTAAATATTTTTAAATACAATCTCTCTCTCTCTCTCTCTCTCTCTCTCTCTCTCTCTCTCTCTCTCTCTCATAAAACACATTCAGGTATCAGAAAATAAATCATAATATAATATAAAATTAAAAAAATATAAACATAAATAATGATATATCACGTATTAAATTAAGGCTTCATATAATTGATATAGTGCGTCAATGTTAACTGACGTGTTATCTACATAAATTTTATTTGTTTATGTCCCCTCGATAAATACCCACATATATGTTTAACAAAATGAATCATGTTGTTACCTTTGACATGTAACTATAGAAGAATTTCTAATTCCGTGTCTTAGTGTATCCTGATATTAAAAAAGTAAGTGTTGTCTAAATAATGCAATAAATACCTTTTAAATAATTTGTCATCTTCCCCAGTTATTAAAACGCACTAGTAAACAGAAGCCATTGAAGCATAAACAATACCCGCTGTCATTACCAGCTGGCGATATGAGTGTGCGCCACAGGTGGTATAGGTATGTACGGTTATAACACGTAACGCGTCAACAGCTGTGTTGTTTTATTTTGCTATAATATAGTATATGTATATACCCAGTCAGCATGATGTGGGCTATAACTGAGGAACTTAGTTAAATACGAAATATCTGCCCATGTTGAACGTAAGTGCGACCCGTATATACAAGCTATTTAGTTAGAACCCATAATAATGTTCCTAAATAAGCCAAAATTTATCTATAAACAGTTAGATACACGTTTAAATACGTGTTTTAAACACGCCGCGAAATAACAGGAAAACGGTTCTCGATCATTGGGCTCATGTCGGTCCCATTAACCGTGACCCATAACGGTCCCACAAGCGGAGAACCAGTCTGGGACCAGTCTAAAGCTGTGACAGCAGATGCCTGTTTATTAAAAGATTCGTCAGTTGTATTTGTTTTTTGTTTATTAAAAAATCGAAATAAATAAACATTATTTTGGTTTGTTAAAATAAATTCATATTTTATAAGCGTATATACCAGTGATGCGCAAACCAGATGCGCTAACATTTGCGCCCAAATTTCTGAATTTCTGTCGGCTGTTTAAAAACTGTAAATTAAACTAAAAATGTGTCTTATTTCCTCTAACTATGGACACTTTAACCAACATTTAACTATAATGTATTATTTAATATTGATGGTTTGCTTTTTGCTGTGTTTTACTTTACTAAGTTTGTAGATTTTGTCATGTAATTTCGTGACATTACTATTTTTAACGAAATGACTGAACATTTTCACGCTTCTTATTGGCAGCGTTACGGAAGGTTGAGATCAAATGTTGGTGATCATATATCCTTTATTTATTGTAAACAGTCCGAACTTGCATATAATGAAATTATAATACATCCAAACGAGAGTTTATCAATAACACAGGGGTTAGAAAGCTCTGAAAATTTGATTCCTGGTGTTCTCTATGATGTACAACAAACCGCAAACCAGGGGAATTGACAGTCACAAAAATGCAAGATTCTCTGATGAGCACTTAATATGTCAGATGCTAGCAGCACTTTTGACTTGGATATCGATGATCAATTTTGACGAAGTGTAGTGAAAAGATGGATTCCCTTCCTGGCCCAATCCAATGCTTCGGATAGTTCTGTCATTTCCATTGTTCAAACGAAGATAATTTTAGACTGACGGATGATCTCTGCGCATGTGTGCCCCAGTTTAACATTTCAATGAATACTAGTACTCGTAGTTTCGTTGTTTCGACTTTTCAGCATCGTAGTTTCGCTGTTTCCTTGATTCGAGTTTACGTAATTCAATAAATATGCCACGATGGTCCCGATTGGACTCATAAAGCACTACCTTAGTTACTGCCATGTCCCTATTAAATGCAAATATTCTAATTTGGCCTCCATGGACCCCAAATAATTAGTAATTATCAATAAATATTTGAAGGAAGTAATATCTAAATAAATGTCTGACAATAAATATTTTTAAATGTGCCAAATATACCAAAACTACACTAATATAACAAAATTAAGTTAAAAAGTATTACCTCCCTTTATTGATGATATATACATGTTTTCAATTAAAAAACATCTGAAAAAATCAAAAATATTAATATTTATTACAGGATTAAAAGAAATATATATTTCTTTTAACTTACTTATATAATTTAAGATTAAATAAAATTAATATTCAAATATAAAATATTATATCTATGTAAGATTGCCATATAATATAAAAAAAATTCAGCCGTAAACGACAAAAGGGTCTTTGATGCAATGTCACTCAGTGTCTTCATTGACGCTGGGCGGAATCACTAGCAAGAGATTTCGGAGGCATAATTTCTGTAATACGAGGCAGCTAGTGCTCTATAAAGCCTGGCGCCCAAAATAAACCTAACACAATGTTAATTAAAGTAGGTAGTACACGACTGCGTTCAGTTCGGTTAAAGGTTTGGAAACTTTAGCTAACATATTTTACTTGACACTGGCTTAACCTCAGATTAGCACAACGTACACGGTACTTTTAGGGAACCAGACAGTAACCGCGTTTGCTGTCTAACGGTGCTGAACGCAGCCCTGATATAGAGTGTTCTTGATAATACACAAGCCAGGTGCCAGAGGTTCAAACACTCAAAACAACCCTTTACTGATTTGAATTGATTTTTTTTAATCACGCTAGTCGGTAGTTCATTTCAAGAGCACAGAGCATGGGGATTGCAGGAGAAGTGTTGTTAAACAAAACCCTTTTTATTCTCCTCTGTGTGTTAGTAAACTGGAGCACACAAGCCGATGTATAACAAGGAAGCGAAAAATCGTTCATATAAAAATAAAAATAAAATTGTACAAAGAATTTATTATCTAATTCGTTGACAAAACACATTGACAGCCTCTAAATATTGACGTCTACAAAGTGATTTGTTAAGATATAGCGCGTGTAATATTACTAAATACATGTGTAAATATGATGGTGGATCCTCAGCAAATGTTACCTGACCAAACTAGCATAATATTTAGCCTTTTTTCAGACATGGAATAAATAATATATGCTGCCTACGCTCATGAAAACGTTTTTTTTTTATCGCAGACATCAACACTTTTTAAAAAAAAAAAAGAACAATAGACAACGATGTATACTTTTGCCTCAAGCCATAACTTTATTACTGTTGTAAATGAACATCTGGAGCCGTATTCATAAAGCTTCTAAGATTTATTTTCATCTAAGATATTCAACATTTTCATAACTTTTCATCTTAAATCCATATTTTCATCTTAGATTAAAACTATTTCTCAAGTGTTATTTAGAAAGCACCTTAGCGAAAAAATCATCTAAGAATAGAACGTTTTTCCTCTCAACTGTAAGATAGCTCTGAGGTGTATTAACTATTTAAGAAATTTCTTAAAACCTGTGATTTGGTTTAAAAAATGATACTTGCACCAAAAGTATGTATTTGAGCACGATTTCTGCATACATGTGTCATTAGACTTTATCAACTGCTATTAAAGATATACATTTTATATTGATTTACCTTTATTCTTTATTTGTAGTTAACCTATTATTCTTTTATGTATACAGCTAAAGCGATTTGTCTGTCTGTCCATCCGTCCGTCCGTCCGTCCGTCGATTTGTCTGTCTGTCCATCCATTCGTCCGTCCGTCTGTCCGTACGTCTGGAGCGGCAGTTGTGGGTTGCGTTGCCAGTACAGAATGGCATTGTGGTTGTTTTTTTTTTGGTACTTGTGGGGTGCAAGTGCGAAATGTGTACAAAATGGCATTGTAGGGTTAAATACATTTTTTCACATTTTTCTTTTACTTTTTTTTTTCACCTTTTTTCATTCTTTTTTAGTGTCATTAGGGTTGGATCTCAAGGTTTGTGACATTAGGGTAAGAAAGAAAATAGGTTTTGTTTTGTTTTATAAAACTTATAGATGTGAAACTGAATTATCACATTGAATTATTTTGGGTTATACCGGCAGCAGAGAATTTGTTTTGTAAACAAACTCTGGTCATTTCAACAGATACATTAATGTCTTTGTCTCACTAGCTTTTGTTTTGACACCACATCATGGATAAAACATTAATTGCTGATCAGTGTCTCTTTTTATAAAATAGTTAAATATACTGCTAAGTGTTTTATTTATAATAAAAAAGTAGTAACAACCTTATTTTTTATATAAAACATTTAACTTGTTTATTTAAATATGTGACGTTCTTGAATAGTTTATTTTCATAATGTCTTGTGATCATATTGATTTAAAAAAATTCGATCAATAGGCTTTTCATATTTTAAAGTATTTCGACTTTCTTGCTCGACACTCGACTTTGTTACTCGACACTCTACTTTCTTACTCGAACTTTTTTTTACTCAACCCTCAATATTTTCTTTCTTGACACTCGACTTTCTTACTAAACACTCGATTCTTTTACTCGATATTCGACTTCCTAACGCGACACTTGACTTTCTTACTCGACTTTCTTACTCGACTGTCCTAACTTGATACTCAATTGTCTTACTCGAAACTCGACAGTTGGAAAGCATCTATCCCATTTACAAAGACTAGTACAAACAAACTATATCATCATAGTTTCAATGATCTTCTTTTCAGTTCGATTTAATGGAATTACATTATTCCATTTTACATTACTTGCGGAGATGGGGTGTGCTCGAGTACTGGTTAACCTTTCAGGATCCCAGGAACTAGTGCTTAGGTTAACTGATCGCCTGTAAGCCCTTGATGACATAAAATTGACGCTAAATATTCAATCAATCAATCCATTTTCCACTACTGTTTTATTAATAACTTTGAAACGGGAAATATATCAGTTAGTTGCGCAGATAAGTTAACTGATCATCCTAAAATGCATTTATTTCACTTTGATTGTAAGACAGGTTATTATAACTTAGATAAATCACGCTCGATGTATTCCTGGGTAGAACCAGTACTAAGCATATATTGATACAGTGTCCGTCTCACACATAACCGTTGCGGAGGATCAAACACACGACCCTCCGATCGTCTGTTAGCTCTCGATAGCATAACAATTGCGCTACAATCAAATGGTAAGAAAAGAGTGAACAATTTCAGCGTTCAAGTGATATTTCACTGAATGTATTGAATTTTCGGGTGTTTTAGCCGTTTTCAACACTGTTTAATGCTGGCACACTTGAATACCATGTCGAACATATGACGTGCTACACCACTAGGCCACCGCAGCTGTTTATATTATGGTAAAAAAGAGCGGCAATATCATTTATAATCATAACACTATTTTAATAGGGACATTTTTAAACTAATCCACTGCGAAAACTTTTGAATACATTTAGATACACTTATTATTTATATATATCTATTCATTGTTTTTCTAAATAAAGTTCACGAGTATCGCCTTCCCCTTGTATTTGATTTTACATTTCCAATTGCAGTATAATACGAATAAGAAGAAGAAGAAGGAGAAGAAGAAGAAGAAGAAGAAGTAGAAAGAAGAAGAAGAAGACTTTACACAGTTTATCATCAAAGTACACTGTTGTAGTAACATATATATCTAAACACATAAACACAAAACGAGTTGAGTGACTAACATGTACATAGTTTATATACACAAACACACTACACACAAGCTCACATACCACATTGACACTTCAATACTCATTTAAAGTAGATTATAGTATAGAAGGTATTTTCCAAACTATCACTTCCGATACTATTTTAAGATTTGGAAATCCCAGACTTCCTTAGTTATCGAGTTAAGATTTTTTTTTCAGATGAAATATTTGATCTAAGAATTATTATTTTTCTTTTACGTTTTCTTAACTAAGATTTGTCTTAGTGGTTTAATGAATACCACTTAAGTTAAAAATTTGTTTTCATCTTAGCTAAGAAAATATTACTGAGTTAAGATATTTTCTTAACGAAACTCTAAGAAGCTTTATGAATACGGCCCCTGATCCAACGGTCTTAATCCGCAGTGCATGCTTTTCGCTTATTCACAAAATAAGCTGTATGTCACCTAAATATAGCACAATGCAGACGAACATTGGCGGAGATTGTCGAAAAGGATAAAAGTAAACGAATAGTTTAAAAGCTCGGTCCGCTCGTTAAATAAATAGACATTTCCATTGAAGTTACTTATTGTGTACGTTTTCAAAAGTCAGTCATGTAAGGCTTTATAGGAATGACTTTAGCAATATTACAAACACTTTTAATTTCAATCATTTTTGTTATTAGCAACATTGGTTTGTTTGGGAAGTTTATTGCGTCTTAAAACTATTTTTTATATAAACAATCTCATGTAAACAAACTTTTTATATAGAAAATATTTATGCATAAATTATACAAAACAAAAAAGCAACAACACATCGACATTATGGCCGGATATTTCAAAAGGTTGTACAAATGCATAAATATCATTGATTGGGAGGTTTCCAGTCGGTGAAGAATGTTGTAAAATATAACACACACATGAATGATAAACAATATACTTTTCTCTTTCTTTTCTAACCATTCACCGTAACCATCACATTTTATGTAATTGGCAATGTCAATTATTACAATATATGATATAATAGCTTTTATCATGGTAGCAATTATTCCTTTGCGTTCTTTCTTCTTTCTCTTTTTCTTTTCCAAAATCATAATAATTTCTTTGTTACAATACTAAGTTTAATAGGTATAACTCAATTTAATAATCCCCTTAAAGGCCCAAAGCTTCCTGCCCCGGTAGAAAAATATGCAGAAGTTGCTTATCTGGAACAGCTGTCAGTAATGGTACAGTGTGCTAAAATTAGACCCCAGAGAGAGTATATAATCACATATCCATGTGTATTTGATTTTATTTTAGAGTGCATGAACTCACAAGCTCCTACCTCAAATTTCAAAATTTTGGCAGTTGGAATTAACTTTTCTTACTGCGAATAGCAAACACTTTTTGAAAAATTTTTTTGCCAATTATATTATTGTATTCACAATAATCTAGTTGTATGCAAAGCTATAACAAAAACAATGAAGTTGTGATTGTGAAATCATGAAAACAGGTTCTTTGAATCATGTATAAAATTATATGAAACCTATCCCAGAGCTTTGTAAATGTTAAGATAAATATTCCAGATACGTTTTACATACCTACTATTCCTATGCCAAATGAGCCCAAACTGGACTGGACAGCCATGTGTTACAGTTTGGACACAACATACATGTAATTACTTTTGTTCTCAGGTAACGTTGTCGTTAACAACACTCACCATGATCAACAACAACAACAACAACAACAACAACAACATCATCGCCAACAAAAACAACAATAAAAAACATCAATACAAACAAGAACTATAATAGTAACATCGAATCAAACAGCAAGGATCAGAAACAAAATTATTAACAGCAGCAGCAGCAGTAGCAGAAGCAACAGAACAAACAACAGAAAGAACAACTACAGCTATCATAACACCTGTAGACACAAACAACAATAACTAAATCATCAACACCCACAGTAACAAGAACAATTACACCAAACAGAACTGTCAGTGAATGTTTTGTTTCTAAAGAATACCGCTAAAATCACTGGGGTAGTTACTATTCCAGCTAGAATTATCAAGGATGGTGCAGATTTAAAAAAAAAATCTTCCAGTATTAACAAGTCAGAAAAACAAGGACCATTTGAGTTTTCAAGAATAAATGTCTAAACCGGTTAGCTTCCATCGCATGGTGTTCAAAATTTTATAAAGAGCGGTATTGAACAGCTTGAAAAATTTTGTTTATCTGTCTCTGTTTGCAACTGTTAGTTTATATAATTGCAATCAGTGACTTAATTGTATATCTGTATCTTGATGCAACCGTTAGTTTATATAGTTGCAACCAGTGACATAATTGTATATCTGTCTCTTAATGCAATCGTCAGTTTATATAGTTGCAACCATGACTTAATTTTTTATCCATCTCTGGATGCAACCGTTAGTTTATATAGTTGCGACCATTGACTTAATTGGTCATCTGCCTTTCGTTGCAACCGTTAGTTTATATAGTTGCGACCATTAACTTAATTGGTTATCTGTCTCTGGTTGCAACCGTTAGTTTATTAAGATGCGACCATTGGCTTAATTGGTTATCTGTCTCTGGTTGCAACCGTTAGTGTATATAGTTGCAATCTGTGACTTAATTGTTTATCTGTCTCTGGTTGGAACCGTTAGTTTATATAGCTGCAATCTGTGACTTAATTGGTTATCCGCCTCTGGTCGCAACCGTTAGTTTATATCTTATCAGTCTGTTGAAGAAACGCCAGGTAGCAGTATAGTCTAGAAAATTACTTCATGGTTTCATACACATGACATTCATGATTATCTTGTTCCCCCTCCGCATTTCTGGATTGCTTACTTATCCATAACTTGTTATTTCTAAGTTTGGTAGTTGGTTCATTGCATACTTCATAATGAAGATTAAGTCTTCTGTTGGTTACATTCAAATGCATGTCTGTCTGTTTCTGTATTGGTTTTAAGTATGTACCATGTTTTTGAGAGCCAATATCGGTTAATGCTATGGTAGATAATTCCAGAGAGTCGCCAGCAGCTCCTTCCTTTGGTTTCAGGTATGTATCATTCCTTTGTGGTGGTGATCTAATGTCATCACCTCGGGATATATTTGTATAACCGTTTTCATTGCCATCTCCAAACTTCAGTGTTGTGTAATCGTCTTGTACAGGCCGTACAGGATCTGCTGATCAGCTTTGTCCGCCAGGATTAATGTTTTCAGGAGCTTTTACGTCCGGTAATTTTCCGTGTTTAGTAGTTTGACAGACAAACCTTTAAGAAAAAAGACTTGTATATGCAAAAGTAAACATGCAGCAAACCAAGGACTTATTTAGATAAGGAAAAGAAACTGATTGAGATGTTATCATATATTCGCATATTCAAACAAAATCTCGTGAAATCTCGTTTACAGATATCCCAACAATATATTAATCTCAGATATAAAATCAAAATTATTTCTTTGCTCAATAGAATGCTCTACAAAAGGAGACCATAATCAAAAATTGTGTTTAAAATTGTTGAAGTATTTATGATTACAATATTTGTATACAACAACTACTAATGTATACTACAAGTACTTAATTAATATGTCAAATTATTAATTCCTCGTATGCTATTTTATCAACATTTAGTTGACAGCTGCAAGTTTCCGATCCTTCTATATAAGTTCTTGATAAAAATAATATTACAACATTTCTGAAGACATTCATGGTAGAATATTCGTATTTGTCATGTAGACTGGTCATTTCGATGATAATTGAAATGGAAAAAGGTATGTTACCCATAGTACCAATAGACGTGGGTCACATGTACTTACTACTATATATTATTAGGAACTGGAGCACGGGGAGAACGATCAATTCTATTTACTATTTTACAATAAAACAAGTTCTTTCCGGACTTTCACTGACGTTTTGATTGGAACCCCGCTGTTAATCAATCAGAAGGTCCTCCGTGGTCGAATGGTCTAAGGCGCCGTCTCAAGATCACTAACCTCTCACCGCTAAAGCCGTAGGTTAGAGTCCAGCTCGCTCCAAAAACTTTATGTGAGAAAGTTTCCAGTTACTTGCGGAAGGACGGTGGTTCTACTGTCTGGCTCAGTCTGAGGTCTTCCTTCACCATTAAAACTGGATATGCCATATATAACCTGAAATGTGTTGAAAATAGCGTTAAATCCCATTCAAAAAAACAAAACAAAAACGAATACTTTTTTTTTATTCAATTATTGCATATCTTTTTCACATAGTACATGAAATCCGGCAGAATTGTAAACCCGTCATATTAAATGGTGAGTAATGTTTATTTGTTTTGTTTTGTTTAAATATTTAGCGTTATTCTATGCAATCGAAAGGCTACTATGTTTACCTAACCACTATTTCCTGGGATCCTTGAAGATTAACCAGTAGTCAAACACACCCCATTTCCGCAAGTAACTAATATCATTCCCAATTGAATCATCAAGAGGCGAAAGACGAATGACAACGATACACCATGTCGTAAGTCAATAATCACAGACGCAATGGCCGGGCGGGGATTCGAATTTTCTATCCCCGGATTGATGGTCATACGCGCTACCGACTAAGCAAACCGTTCACGAAAAAGTGAGTGATTTGTACAGTATATATTTCAAATATATTTAAAGGCCAAGCGCTTTATCACACACTCCAATTTCGTTAGCGGTCTTGTCAATAGAGAGGTATTATTTTTAAATATTTGTTCCAATTTTAGTTAAACATATAAATATATAAAAACAGTTTACCTTCTTTTCCAGCATAATACCACAACAATGACCACCAGTACAACCAGCAAGGTCCATCCAACGGCCGTGGTCGTCGCTAATACTGGAATGAAACAACATGTTAGTTTTCCCCAGTATTGATAATTTAGACATATTTTAACTCCTCTATTTTTTGAATATGGGAGTTTTGTACTCGGCCTGGCATCGGCGTCCAACCTGCTTTGAAGTTGTTCATAAGCATACGTGGCTTGTTATTGTATTTATGGAACTTGGCATAAGCATACATGGCTTGTTATTGTATTTATGGAACTTGGCATAAGCATACATGGCGTGTAATTGTATTCATGGAACTTGGCATAAGCATACATGGCTTGTTATTGTATTTATGGAACTTAGCATAAGCATACATGGCGTGTAATTGTATTTATGGAACTTGGCATAAGCATACATGGCTTGTTATCGTATTTATAGAACTTGGCATAAGCATGCATGGCTTGGCATAAGCATACATGACTTGTAATTGTATTTATGGAACTTGGCATAAGCATACATGGCTTGTAATTGTATTTATGGAACTTGACATAAGCATACATGGCTTGTTAGTGTATTTATGAAACTTGGCATAATCATACATAGAAAGTTATCAGTTGTGCAAGTTGTTAATACATTGTTGCGGTTACATGGCTAGAACGCGTGCGTGCCAAACTCTGATGCAGTAATCAATACATTGGGCTCCTAACTATAAAGTTAATGTCATATTGCCCGTATGTCATATATTGTCTTGAGATTTACGGTAAAATTTTGGTGCAAACTGTTCATAAGTGTGCATTGCAGTCATATGACTAGAACTAGAAGGGTGCTTGTTTATACATGGCAAAAATATGTAACATATTGGACTCCTAACTTGAAAGTTTAGGTAATATTGCAGGTAAAAATGTAATATTTTGTCATGAATGTTCTATGTGTAAAAGTTTAGGTGCAAGTTGATAATATATGCATTATTTTCACTTATGCATGATGATTCCTATTTCCCCATGTATCATATCAATTATCAACCAATTGGCGGTTCTGTTATTTTGTTAATGTGTATTACATAGAATATTACAACTTTTGGGGTTAAGTTGTTGTTCATTTTTCACCCCAAAACTTTTTTTTAAGTTCTGTTTTTTATTTGTACTACATTTAAATAAAATACTCAGCACCATTTCAACCATCTTCCTCCCAATCTATTTTGTTCTGTATTTCATGAAATACTTTGTCCGATTCTAACTTTACTAACTTCCCAGCACAATCTGTTCCATCCATTTATTTATTATTTTGTATTTGTATTAAAATGAAAACTCTGCTTCATTTCAACTTTATTACCGCCCAACCCTTAACCCCCTCCACTCACTGTTTATCACCCCCACCCTTCAGTTTTGTTTAATATCAAATTGAATACTCTGCCCAATTTCAACCCCCTCCCCATTGTTTTGCATTGTTCAAATGTTGTTTTGTATTTCACACATTCTCTGTACGTATAATCAGGTACTATTCTGTGACAAGGTCAGAATATTCGAGTTAACGCTGTTCTCCGAATACTCTTGTACTTATTATTAATAATACTTGGGAAATTAAAGATAGAATTTTATACTGATTCTATTTGGGAAATTGAATATATAATTTGCTAATTGATTATTTCTAATACTTCTGGGTAAATTAAGATATACTTTGCTTATTACTAACAATACTGACGAAATAATATTACTTAATATATAATACTGGGGAAATTAAATACACAATTTGCTTATTATTAATAATACTTGAGAAATTATAGAATAATTTACTTGTAACTGATAATACTGGGACAATTATAGAATAATTTACTTGTTACTAATAATACTGTGGAAATTATAAAATAATTTACGAGTTTCTTAATACTTGGAAAATTAAATGTATACTTTGCTTATTACTAATAATACTAATAATAAAGACTCGTTTTTTTTCTCATTACCATTGATACTAGGAAAAATAAAGTCATATTTTGCTTATTAATAATATACACTTGCAGCATACGACTACCATTTTATACTATTACTTTGAATGGCAATTCAAAGCTAGTGGGATGGTCTTCAATGGCATAGTTGTCTATGGCACTGTCGCAAGACCACTTATCTGCCCCGCTGAGGTCGCGAATTTGAGAAATATGTAAGAAAAAATAGTTATTTGCAAACGGACGGAGGTTCTACTCAGATTCTATCACCCTGAGGTCTTCTTCCACCAATAAAACTGGATGTATAAACCTGTAATGTGTTGAAATGGCGTTCAATGTCCATTCAAATACAGATGTGACATTAAAATCAGAGGGCGACAGCATATCTTAGAATAATTGTCACCATTAATCAATAACAGAAGGTACTTTGCCGCTTTTTTACAATTGTAATTTACCGCTTACCTAACACGAGTGTTTCTTTACTAGTTGGTTCAGGGGGCGGCTTGACTGATGTTGGTTCTGAGTCACTGGAATAATCTTTAAATTGTGTTGATTGTGATGTCACTGCTGATTTTGTTGTTGTTGTTTGTGTTGGCGTTGTTGTTGTTGCTGTTGTTGTTGTTAGTGGCAGTGCTGTTATCGTTGTTCTTTTCGATGTTGTTGTTGTTGTTGTTGTTGACTTTTGAGTTGTTGTTATGGTTGTTGGTCGTTTTGGTGTAACTGTTGTTGTCAGTTTTGTCGGTGTTGCTGTTGTTATTTTAGGTGTTGCTGTTGTTTCTTTTCGTGATGTGACTGTTGTTGTCGACATCGTTGGTGTTGTTGTCAATATTGTTGTCGACAAAGGCGCTTCTTTCGTGTCGGAACTATAACATGTGGCTGTCAATTCAGGATCAATTATTGGATCATTTGGATTAGGTTCATATTGGTGATCTGGAATAGAAAGTGCGTACTACTTAGATACATTTAGCCAACATCTAGAAAACAAAATGTCATGTAGCAATAGAATATAACATTTATATCAATCAATTCACAATGGTTGACTGTATTGTATTGTAAATACATCGGACAGTAAACAATTTTACAACGTTCCAGTTAAAATGTTCTTGTTTCTTTTATACCTCCATAGATTTTCCTTTTGTTTTTATATTTATTAAAATACGACCATATAATTGTTGTTTACAAACATATCAAAATTAAATAAATCTTCATTTTTATTGTTTGATTATATAAGGAGTGTCAAACTATAATTATAAAAATAGGGTCATGTTTCGTCAAAATATTTTTGATTTCCAGTTTGCTCATTGTTAACAAATTGAAAGTAACCGTTTTCCCAAATCATTCATATCCCATTTCCTGGCCAGATATGTCCTTCTGAGTTCAAACATGACGGTTGTTTTTAATTTTTCAAAATATATCAGCTGGACTCTATTTTCTCAGCCCGTACTGCGTCTAACTATCAACCCAGAGGCCATGAATACACATCTCAGCCTGACCACATTCTCCGTGATGATTGATGTATGAAATTGCGTCTCATTATCATTCGTCTCTCACCGCTGTTTGTTAGTACAGTGGGAAAGTTGTCAGATAATTTCGGATATAAGGTGTGTTCGAAAACTGTTTAACCTCCCAGGGTCCAGGAAAAGAGTAGCTAAGTTAACTGATCATCTGTTAGATCTCGATGGCATAAACATGACGCTAAACACCCAATCAATCAATCTAAATAGGCAAATATTTGCCATTCAGATTACTCATCAGCCATTGCTATAAGTGAATTATATTTGGAAATAAAACTGAATAACATTTATTCTGACCTACCGTTTTACAACATTTTCAGAAAAAATATTTCCGTCTTCAGTGGTTGTGTCGTATGTCTTGAATTCAACTAACATTTTTGTTATTCGACCATAATACAAATTGATCTTGACATACAAAAATATAGGAACATGGTCAGGTATAAATATAACACGAATTGTTACATCTAGTGTTATAGGCATAGCACCTCCGTTGGAGGAGGAAATGCTTACGTGGGGTAGTCGCATTATGGGGATTATAAATAGTCCTTGTTTCTTCTTTTAAAAAATATAGTGTTTTTTTATGCTAAACATTTTATTATCCCCCTCCACCGCTCGTAGAGCGAAGCGGGGGATATAGAAATGGACTGCGTCCGTGCGTATGTGCGTCCGTGCGTTCCCTGCTGTCCGCATCGTATCTCATTCAGTTGTGATTGAAATTTTAAATAACTTGGCACAAACGTTCACTAGAACAAGACGATGCGTCATGCGAATGACTTGGGTCTGTTCGTCGAATGTCAAGGTCATAGCTCAAGGTCAAGTGTTTGAAAATCCAATGTAAAAACTGTGTTTTGTCCTGTCCGGACCGTATTTTCTTTAGTTGTAATTGGATTTTTAAATAAATTGGCACAAATGTTAACTGGCCCAAGACGATGTGTCATGCGAATGATTTTGGTCTGTTCGTCAAATATACTTTTTTGTTTTGGGGTTATAAATTACATATTTATGGTTCGATTTAAAACATCACACCAGTGCTTACTGGGACGAGACAATGTGTCATATTACAGTCGGCTATGCATTTCAGTTTGTGGCATTTGCATGTGATTTCTGTGCTTGGCGACTTTTTCATTTTGCATAATTCAAATCTACTTCTCTGGAAATGCCTCTAAGGGTGAACGAAGTGGCGGGGGATATGACCACGTTAGTGACAACCTCTTGTTTGAAAGCATTATTGATGTATTTTGAACACATTGAAAGCATTGTCATATTTAAAATGTGAATTTAAAGAAAAATGATACTTGGATATTGGGGTATGAATCCATGATTTCTGACGACCCCTATAATTCTAATCATATGTGGTAGTGCAGCGGTTGATAAAACAATAAAATGTAAGTTAAACTTCTTTTATGCGGATTCTTCAATGAATTAAACGTAAACATGCAAACTTTTTGATCTACTCTAGAATAAAGAACACATATTTATGGTTGGCTTACACCTAAAGAAGATTACAGTAAATGATTACCGTTTGTCTGCGTTTCTTGATAATTCCAATACATAGGATGTGGTTAAATTATTATTAATTTTGTGCTAGATTTGGGTTAGATTTGGAATCATTGATTTAACAAATCTCAACATGAATTAATGGACATTACATAAAATTTATCAAACCATGTTCGATTTTTTTCAGTCTGTCTGTTATTATGCAAACCATTTATACGTAAACTTCTTTCTTTCTTCCGTTACTGTCACTTCACCGATCAATTCCGATGACCACGACAGGGTGGTGGTATATATGAAGTCAGTCAGAAACTATATATATATATATATAGCATTTCAAAGTGGTATGACTCTTGAGTAAAAATGTCAGTTGGAGCAGTCAGTCGATCGTATTGTTATAGGTAAGATATTTGTTTAAAGCATCTAGTTGCTTTGTTAGTCATTATGTATCGATCTCAATGTCAACCAGTCTGTTATATATATTTGTTAAAACATTGTCAAGCTTGCTGTGAGAAGAAAATTCGGTATACATATACCTTATTAGTTAAAAACGAGACATACCTAGTAAAATGCCAACACAAGCTCCACTGTTGTCAGCTGTCTTGTATTTTTGTAGCTGTATTGTAGTAAATGGTGATGAGTAATACACTGTCTCGGTACTCGAG
The DNA here is from genome assembly GCA_029582155.1 of Panopea generosa. Taxonomy (NCBI): domain Eukaryota; kingdom Metazoa; phylum Mollusca; class Bivalvia; order Adapedonta; family Hiatellidae; genus Panopea; species Panopea generosa. The sequence goes on from CM055907.1 coordinate 19,374,184, forward strand.
CACCCAAAAATTCTCACACCTTCAGCATCTACAAATCTGTATCCACATCCTACAAAACCTGGTCCATAATATTTCAACTTTATAAATCTTGAAAAACGTTTAATCTGCAAGGTGCATGTGCAGTTTATCATCGCATTTTCACCAACTCCTCGGGCGTCGAAGTATACGGCCTGTCCTGTAAAGTTTCCGTCGATGCAAAATGACAGCCCTGTAAAGAATATACACGGCATACATCTATACGTCTCGCACTACAATTAATTTTGAACTGTTTTACACATAGAAAAGTGCACTTCTGGAACACTTGACATATTACCAATGATTTTAAAAGTGTCTTGTTTTCATTGATAGTCCTCTGTTGGTCAACTTACGCAAAAAAAAAAAAAAACAAGGGATTGACCAGTTTATTTTTTCTTTTTTTAATGGTTTCATTTTTGACAATTCTGCCCATTTGTTGCAGTGTATCACTACGCATCTTTAAACTGTTATAGCTTTATCAAACAGTACCTAATGTCATCCAATATTGGCAGAAATTATGAAAACGTTCCAATGTCCTCACATGTACAAAGCAATCAAACAATATATGCATTTTTCAACAATACCTAACCAATATACACAGCTCTAATTTCTTTGGACGAAAAATCTTGCTACTGTCATGTAAGGAAGGTAATTCGTGAGATCTATAGAGATTAACTAAAATGAAAAACCATGACAATTCAATTCCCATCACGTATGTGAATGTCACAATGACATTATTGCGTATGTAACTCATACGGTCATTTTGTCATTTTTTCTCATTTTTCAAAACAATTTAAATTTAAAATCAAGTTAACACATATCAATATATTTGGTAAATTAAATTAAAACTGCAACGTAAAATCAATCCAGAATATATTAATTTCAGTTTTACGACAGCGTTGTGACCGTCTTGGAGCAAGAATTTGTAAAATATCTCGATATTCATGAGTTTAAAGTACTAAGATAAACCAAGAAAACATAACGAGAGTGGGCAGTGGGGGTGGGGGTGTTGTTTTAACGAAATATGTTTTATTAAAAACTTGAAAATACCGTCAATCTTGTTGTAAAGAAAAAACAATGATCACAGCGTATGTACGTGATGAAATTTTTAATGGGAACGTAAAATATTGACTTACCAGGGGCATCGTTACATGCAGTCACTGGATCTGGAAAATAGGTATGTAAACATTTGAACTCGAATTTCGAATACAATTTGAGTTATTGCAATTATTGCGGCGTGAGCGTTAATTTCTTTAGTTAATCTTTATATATGCTCCTATCTCAGTTACAACTACCCATACATCAATGAAACTACATATGTGTGTTCACTACCATATACATGACCGAATGGACCAAGTAAATTCCATCCATTTGTCAATGGAACTTCGGGTATGCATTCACTACTATTAAGGACAGAAATATGGACAATATAGATTACTCGATTTGTAGTTTAAACATTATTATGACCACTTTTTACATTTCCGCATGTACATATCTCCCTAACTATTAGCCTGACATAAATGTAACGCAGACAGACAGCTCCAGTTTGATAGGCACAATATAGAACATTTTGTTTAAGTTTAAGCAAGTAAATATTATCCATACATCAATGGAAATACGCATTTGTGTTCACCACCATGAACGGCAATGAAGATGGATAGTGGGATAACTGTTTAATTTTGGACATAATAATGGCCCTTTTATACGGTTTAAGTTTTATAACTCTTTTTCTCAGTAACTACCACTAGTCAAACCAATTACTGGGATTTATTTGAAAATTGATTGGTGGGTTCAGTATTAATGTAAAAACTCATCCGATAGCTATTGCTTTAAGACAAGTTTCTTCCACATGTCGAGCGCGTTGTCGTCCAACAGCTCTTGTTTATAATTACCTAATTAAAACTTCAGTTTTCTACACATGCAGATAATGGCGCGAAAGGATGAGAATTCGTTTCCATGTTGCATGTAGTCGCTGTAAAGTGTATGAAGGGGTGGACCATCCAACGGGGTGATTAAATGAACAAACATATTGATGGTTGAAATTAAAAAAAATAAATCATATACATATCTAAGGTATTCACCCATCTGTCAAACTGGTTGCCAAAAACGAGGGGTTCTCAAAAAGTTCGCGGAAAAAACTTATATAATCTTTATATGTATTTTATATGATATTAAAGTAACCCAAGCAGAGGTCTATATGTTTTGTTTAAAGCTGAAATGTCTCCCGGCTTTATCTTTGTGTAATGCGTTCTTTATTTAATACGAAAGAAATATTTGATGTAGAGGACTGCTAATATAGTGCATCTATAATGCCTGTCAGTATATTTACTTTTTGAAAACTCCTTTGCTCAAAACAGCATAGGTCGCCAGCCCATAATACCCCATGCCTATTGTTCCAACTCTATATTCCTCTTTCTCAAATAATAATTTCCCCCAACCCTTCAAAGTAATGAAACTGTGGCAAATATGTATTACCTATTCACACACACACCAACATGACTTCCTTAATCCACCGCTGTCTGTTAACCCAGTAGAAACTTTAGAAACGTATTAAAAAGTTCATAATTACCATAACAGTACAATTTTACAATTAATGGCATTAGAAAACCTGACGTATAGTGTTACAACAACGACAAAGTATATTAAACCGCAAACTGCATTTAAACGTTTAATAAGCATAAATATATACCAAAAAGTACACACATCCGGGTATAGAAAACATAAGAGCACATCTGTGAATTCATTTTAAACGGACACACGAGACAATGTTGATATATGATAATTGATATATTAGTAATAGTTGTGTCATGCTATTTCTTTGGATATATGAGTTCAATATCTGTAAAACTATGCAATAATGAAAACTTCGATTTATTTTACAAACTGATAAAATTAAAATACTTTTACACTTTTTGCCATGCATGACAACATTTATCACACGTGTCCAAAGCATGTATTTAGATCTTTTACTGCAGTTAATAAAGAAAGTACCATACGTGTCCATAATGAGGCACCTCGAAGATAAAAGTTAGAAATTATATGAAATGAAAATCAAATACCCATATTCCCCTCTAACATACCTGAAGTATATAGCCACAGCCATACCCATGTACAAAATGTTAAATATAAATTAACGTGCTGCTTACATACTGAGGCACCGTGAAGATAAAAATTAGAAATTGTTCGAAATGACAACAGTTTCACTAAAAGTGTACAATTGGGTTGCAACACCTTAACATCTCACTACACAGTTACTCCCTTTTTCCAACGGTAATATGTTTCTTACGCTTTAAAAAAAACCTATGTACTTTGGTTATGAAATATTTTTAAAATGGTTCATAGCGGTTGTGATTTCTTGCTGCTGATGAGTAGAGCAAAAGTTGCATAGCATATACTGCAATAAGACATCACTGGTATTAAAAAAGTGACTTTTTTAGGATTTCAACATATGCATGTATTTATGAGCATTTGAGGACTTCTTTTTTTAAAAACCTCTCAGGGTGTCACTGCACCCTCTTTAAAAAAAAACAAGGTGGTCAACCTACCAGTTTTTGTGCATTTTTATGTGGGTATACATTCCTGCTATGAAAAAAATACTAGACTACTGTGGATTTTTTTTTTACAATTGAAATCCTAGACCTTACTTTATATGTAAAGAGGTAAATGTGTACTGTAACACGGGACATAGACAGTGCACTATCATTATAAAACGATTCAATTAAATCAGTTATTGTTACGTTGATTCTGTCAAACATAACATAACGGATAGAGTCATTTAATTCATTGTACACGATTTATTTAATCAGTTATACCAGATTCATCTAATCAATTGTACACGATTCATTTAATCAGTTTTGAAGGATTCATCTAATCAACTATACACGATCCATTTAATCCATTGTACACGTTTCATTTAATTAGTTATACAGGATTCATCTAATCAATTATACACGATTCTTTTAATCAGATATACACTATTCATTTAATCAGTTTTGAAGGATTCATCTAATCAATTATACACGATTCATTTAATCAGTTTTGAAGGATTCATCTAATCAACTATACACGATCCATTAAATCCATTTTACACGATTCATTTAATCAGTCATACAGGATTCATCTAATCAATTATACACGATTCATTTCAAATGAAATAGTTGTACATAATAAAACATGAATAAAATATAAACATCACATCCATATAATTTATTTCCTACAGTAACGGAGAGGAGAACATGTACATGTATGTTATTACATAAGGAACAAAGTAAACATGAATATGAACAGCAGATCAAATACAAAAATATATCATTATTAAATAGAGTAAAGCATACCGGACAATTACTTAAACACCATTCAATTAATTTTTAAAAAATGACAGAACGCTACAATGCACTTACACCCACAAACCACGCAATTACAGACATACAAACATGAACAAAAATAATAATAAACAGGTACAGAAAGACAGACAGAGAGAGAGACAGAGAGAGAGACAGAGAGAGAGAGAGAGAGAGAGAGAGAGAGAGAGAGACAGAGAGAGAGAGAGAGACAGACAGACAGACAGACAGACAGACAGACAGACAATCAAATATAATCAATTATTATACATGGTTAACTTATATCAGTTACTTGCACTTTATAAAACATGAATGAATTTCAGTTACTATAAAACATATTAACATAAATAGTTGATTTTACATGATTCATTTAAATCAATTATAAACGATTATTTAAATCAATTATAAAATTCATTTACATCAATTATTTGTTTGATAAAACATGAATAAAACATTAGCATGATAAATCGTTAAAATTTAGGTTTGAATATGTGAAAAAAAAAACACTAGTTACTATATTTTTCGAAATTTAGAGGGGGCGTGCGTCGGGAGCGCCCCCCTCACTTGAAACCAGGGCTCAACCGGATAGACTTTCAAAAACAAACTTCAGTACCTACCCAGGAAAGGGACCCAAGAGCGATAAGTATAACCTCTAATTTTACTTCACAACAGAGCTAGAATAATAAGCTTAACTGTCATTCATTTGATAAATATTCTTTCTTCAAATTGTGTAGCTTTCTTTAACATTAAAATGAATGTTTTAAACATAAAAAAGTCCACAGTACCTGGATTTTGTGAAGAAATAAATACTAGGAATACAATAATCCACATATTCAGATTTGACTTACACCCACAGGCCATGTGGCGAACTACGACTAACTTCAAATTATGTTATCGAACCAGGAAGAGGCAATTATGCTGTTTTTCATTGTCATTCACAACGTGATGTGTACGGTATCATAAAATTTTATCTTAAGATTTGAAAGAACTGTAAATACCTTACACTTTTACTGTCGCATTGATACAGTCCAGTGAATTAGAAATAACTATCTAACAAAAACACAGGGAGATTACATAGATACACAAAGTAGTTTACGGCGCATTAAAATACATTGTATGAACAGAGTCTATGTTTCAAATCAGAACTCACTCTCCACATATAATTGGGACCACAATACCTTATGACATCGTAAACCTCTAAAATCTGATAAACAATTAACTTAGAGCTTTGTACCTGCGAGACAGACTTTTTAACTTCACAACTGACACATTTTGTTTTGCCTTTAAAACTTGTGAGAAGCGAAGTACATTTATATACTTTATAGACCATCGATACATTTCCCATTGTGTTCTATTGTAATGTAAATGTCCAAATAACAGCAAAAAAATCAATATCTATATTTTGTTTTCTGTACTTAATTCTTCATTTGTCCAAGACCAGCAAATATAAACAAAAAACAAGAAAAATTTTCTCTTTGCACTTTCAAGCGTTGTTTCCTATTATGTTCCAAGTCGCGTTAGTTTTCTTTAAATACTTTTATTCCGATTGCCACGTGTCCATTCCCCGTTCATCCATCCGCCTGTACACGTTTGATTTTATATGTGTATACGGTGCCTTAGTATGTACACGCATGTAGGATCTTACTTCCTTTTTAATATTTTGTAAAGGGGCATAGCTGTGGTAAATGGCGTAATGTAATCATTTTTCGCGCATTTTCTGTCATTTGTGACGAAAGGTGTAAAATGTATTTTCGTTTTATCAGTTAATTAAATTTCGAAGTAAACATCAATTTATAGCTTGATATATATTTTGTTAATATTTTTTTAACTAGTTTTATGAAATATGTTAACACCTCGTAGTTTATACTAATTTACTTTAGCTCGATTGCGATGAAAGCTCAGAGCTTATATGAACTGCTCTCGAGTCCGCTTCCTGGGTAGAACCAGTACTGAGTAATGTTTTACGAGAGGCATCGGGTCGACCGGGGGATCGAACCCGCAACCTCTGGCGTGAGCGGCCAACACTCTATCCAGACTACCATCCCGCTTTCATAATAACATCTTCTTAACGTTTCAAATAGTGTATCTTGGAGAATAGTATCAGAAAATGTTTATGTGTCTATAAGATCTGTTATATGGGTGGTCGGTGGGAATTATGAAATATATACCAAAATGATGTAACAAAAAATCCACTAACCAGCTTCTGAAGCTAGTGTCGACATATTTAGCAGCTACGCGTGACGTAGGGTCCTCCTTTTCATTTGGTTGAGAGATTTTCAATAAAAGTGTTCACAAAGAGCTTTTTTGTCATTTATACATGCCTGGTGGTGTGCCTAACGTTGACTCCGAGTAAGAAGAACAATGTCCAGTTATAAAAGTCCTGCATGCAGATGGTGTAAAGCCTTGATGTATTTTTGTAAAGACTACTTGAAATATTTGAATCGCATTATTACATAACTGATGATAAAACGTCAGTGCATCATGCCGAACCGAGACAAAAGCCCAGTCTAGTTGGAAAGTCCAACACACACTTAAACTGCCCCCTTATGCTAGATATATCACGCAGTAGTGTTTTTTCAGGAAGCACGTAGCATTATACCTTCTCATTTTATGCCAAAAGGCAGAAACTGTTACTACCAAGTGTTATTGCCAACATTCCCTTTCATCCCGTTTCATATACAGTAGGGGTTACTAATTCCTTGCCACACTCTCCATATACCCAGACCTCGCCTTAAGTGTCTTTTATTTGTTTACAGAATTGAAAAAGTGCTCGCTGGGACCGAAGACGAATCGAAACCAGTTCTTATTTCGGTTGGCGTACAATAACTTCGACATAGGCCTGTTTCAGTGTCTGCAGATGGAGAACAAAAGGTCCCACAGAGTTGGCAAAAGTGTATACTTGTTGACATTGTTGGAGAATAGTTCGAAACAGAGTAAACATCCACATACAGTAGAACTTCGTTGGTTCGAACACGGATGATTGGAACATCATATATAACGCGAATCATTTATCTGGTCCCGGATGAATTCCTATTTTGATGTATATACATGTACATGTATGGTATGATGTTGAACAATACTTGGCTCTCAACCCTTAACTCGAACCATTTTGTCCAATCTCTTCGTATTCGAGCCATCGAAGTTCGACTATACGTTCTGACAGTCTCTCGTCATTTTATTTCCAAAATAAATGTACTTAATAACTAAGATAATCTTGTCTAACACTTATATGTATACGTCACAATAAGCAGTTAAAGTTAACCTTTAGTTTAATATTCGTTTTATTTTCTTAAGTCATGTATGCAAATCTTCAATATTGAAAGATGTGATGCTATAGAGTTTCAACTTATTTTCGTGTTGAATATCGGATCACGATACACTAGTATTACATTGACTTCTTACAAGTAATAAAGCAATTTTGACAGTTGTTACTAAATTTAAATAAAAACCCTCAAATGATCAATTTTCTGACATGAACAATAATTGTATGTGACATTCATATAACGTTAAGGGAATTGAAATTCTCTTGTATTTTGCAGGGCTATCATTATGCAGCAAGGCAGTGTGTAAACTTCGACGCCACAGCAAAATATCAGTAAAGTATCGATTATAAACTACACGTGCATCTTAAATTGCAGAATAAGAGTCTTTTTCAAGATTAATAAAGTTAAAATATTTTGGGCCAGGTTTCGTAAGATCTGGATACCGATTTGTAGATGCTGGTAGTATGATGCGTTTTGGGTGCATGAGTAGAGAGACGGTATACTTATCATCGCCATTGACTGCAACATATTTGTAGTTGTTGTTGTATGGTGTTTAGCGTCGCATTCAACAATTGTTCAGCGTGAAGCACAGGAGTATTATGCCGCAGACATATGGTATGATAATCCATCCACCCATATTATAGTGACACGAGGCCGACCAGACCTGCCTAGAACTATCCTCTAAATGTTGAGCTCTGAGCAAGGATGCTTCTAGTGCCATATTTAAGTATGTGGTATGAACTGTTCGGGGATCGAATGTGGTTCGGTGAAACTGACATAATATGCTTAATTGATGGGTTGGATTTTTCAAAGGTAACACAAAATAAGTATCATGTTTTATTTTATTTTTTAGTTATACTAAAATGATATGGTATAGTCCATTTTAACAGGAATTAATTGTAACGTTGATCGAACTATTAACTCGGAGAGCATGCGAGGTCTCCATACAATGAAAAGAAGGAAGACTTCATCAAATTGGCTGGAGTGTAGTAGATAGAGTGTTGAACACTCCAGCCAGAAGTTGCCGGTTAGATCCACGGGTCGACCTGATGCATCTAAAGACATAGCACTCTGTACTGGTACTACACAGGAAGCGGACTCAAGAACGGTTCATACGAGCTCTGAACATGTTTCGCAATCGAGCTAAAATTAATTAGTATTATTCAGTAAAACTTCACCAAAGCGCACGTATTGGAATTTCAACAAGCCTGGCATCATTCAGAAGTAACTTCTCATACAATCACCATTAATTTCACATTTTAATGAATAACTTATTACATAATAAACATATACAGTTTATGAAGTGTCCTTAAGTTTCTCCTCAGCGCAGCCACACGTAACCTTCTTCGGTTTATAGTGTATGTTAATGTATTCCCCTTATTGTCTGATACCACAAACAGCGCTCTACTTGGATTTCAAATGTTAAAATACCTCGTTTTAGATATGGTTACGGTTTTATATTGATGTATCATGAATAGGAGATGTAAATATTCTTATCGACCAGTTTAAGCAGCGATTGCATTATAAAGAAGTGAATTAAAAAACAACATGCATACGTAACTCATACAATTTGTTGTAATGTATTTTGGACAGGAGGCCTTTGTTTAGGAAATAAAACATTATATATTGTATTTATCTTGTATCTGAATCACTGCCAAGGAAACGCATGTCCAGCAGCACAGGTACGACTTTCTTGTAAATAAACAATAATACCACGATTGATCGGATACCCACGTGTAATCCATTCCGATACTCTCCATTTATCACCCGTGGGATATTACACTAGCTTTGCGTCGGTTCTACCAAGCCACGATGGAACCATATGATTGGTTCCTTCACGATTTCATGAAGGGAACGTTATCCAATGGCAACGCTTGTTTCATGCAAACACCGTTCTGATAAGACGTTGTTAACATTAGCTCTATTTTGTTTTGTTCTGTTAAAATAATTTTGTTTTGTTCTGTTAAAATAAAACGACGCAGAGCTAGCTTAATTTCCCACGGGTGATGGATGGAGAGTATCGGAATTGACACCCGTGGGTATCCGACGATGTATCTTAACCTCACCTTAAGCATGTCTTTGAGGCAACAGGCGAATGTAATGAGAAAAGTGGTATAATGCTGATACATACATAACGCCTGACAACTATAAATTTGCAGCATTTGTTTGTTAATATTTGTCACGAAATTAGATGTAGAACAGTGGTTCATTTATAAAATTTAAATTTAAACAAATATCGGTGAAGCTGCTATCATAGATCCTTGAGGGTTTGGTGTTAGCAAAAAATTTAGTTGATTTTTTAAACAGGTCTTTGGCCCTTAGAAGAGTCCTAGAGACACCAGAATGTACGTCGCTATAGAGAGAAGACAGCCATTCGTAAGTTGAGCTGTATGTCCATCGGAACTATCTGAAATAACGAATACGTTAATTTTGAATACTGATTGAGAATTAGATACAGTCAAGCTATATGAAAATAAAACACAGGTTTAGGAGGAGAATTACCTGGACATGAAAAAGTGACACCAATTGCAGGAAGTACATGTACAAAAGCATTCAGTACAGTAACACCTCAATAAACAACCAATAACATTAAAAGAAAATAATAACTGTAGCATATAGATATAAACTCGTGTTCAATATGTTGCTTTTTCATATCTCTTCCTGTGTTGCGTTTTCATCTCTTTTGAGTGTAGTATTAATATTATTTGTTATTAAAGAGAGTCAAGGTGGGATATAATTATACAAAATGTACACAACCGTACATGTGTACGAACAGATAGCACAGAAATAGTTCATGGTTAATAGGAAACATGGTTATACCGAGTTTTGGAAATAGTAAACTGTTTTAAGTTAACGAAATCCAATCTTTTTTAACGAGAAATACATACAGCAATTATTAATGAACCAATAAAATCACACACTTTGGCAAATATAAGTTAAATTGGACAAAAGTATGTAACAATGCAAAGAGTAATTAAGCAAATACCATTCATAACTATTTATTTTTATATTAGTTTTTTTTATTATTTATTTAAATAACAGGTACAATACATTTTTTAACATTATTTAATTTAGCAAACACGTTAATAAATATTAAGAAATACCCAGCCTAATAAGGCTTATAAGTCTCTGTATCATCAAAGTTGCAATTACTTCAACACAAATATGTAAAAGTACATGCCATATTACATAGAAGAAAACAGTAACAACAAAATAAAATGAACTAGACGTTATACTAAATAATGTACTGGGGAATAAAGTAATGGGGAATACTGTCATCAAAAGAAACTAACAAACTCTTGGGTTTTTAGATTGTTTAACATGATGAATAACCAATTATTTTCAATAGCTTTAATGTACATGTGTAAATCATTTGTTCGATTGAGCGTTTTTGAATCCATGCACATATATTAATGAATTAAAGAAAAACGATACACAATCCGATTATAAATAATTCATCTTTAACATTTATTATGGCATATCGAATGCCATATTGAATTTCATATATATCGAATGCCATATCGAATGTCATATTGGATGTCATATCGAATGGCATATATAATGTCATACCGAATATCAATCGAATGTCATATCGGATATCGCAAATAATGTTATATCGAATGTCATATTGAATATCATATCGAATGTCATATTGAATTTCGTATATAATGCCATATAGAATGTAATACCGAATGTCATATTGAATGACATATTGAATGTCATATCGAATGTCATATCAAATGTCATGTCGAATATCATTTTGAAAACCATATAGAATATCGTATATAATGTAATATCGAATATCATATCGAATGTTATATCGGATGAAACATAGAATGAAATATCGAATATCATATCGGTTGTCATATCGGATGTCATATAGAATGAAATATCGAGTGTCCATTCGAATGTCATATTGAATGTCATATATAATGTCATATCGATATCATATCTAATGATCATCGAATGTCATATCAAATGATCGTTTTAGAAAAGATGGAGGCCAAGTATACACACCAAATACAAACGTATAAACTACTAATAAGACTAGTTTCAGTTGTGTGTTAAAACGAAGATGCAATGAACAGTGTGGTAATTAAATAAAAAATAAATATGTACATGTATTGGTATTGGTTAATCTGAATATTTGTAAATTCATTAATACGAGATTAAAAGTATGAATGCATAAATAAAATAACATACTTTATAAAAGCAATACAAACTATATTAGAAGTTTCACAAGCACACGAACTCATTTGTAAAGAATTAAGTATTTAAACCGGAAGCAGAACACAGCGTGTAGTATTAAAAGCTACCACTGTAAACCCGGGTTAAGTACACAACATATCATAAAATGTTTACATTGTTATAAGGAATATACTTGTTTCTTAATTATTTTGGAAGAACATTTCGTGTTTTATTTGCATCTCAGTTTTAAGTTGGATAGATAGAACAGCCAAAAAAGTAAATAAATATAATTTAAAAAAAAACTTAACAAATTTGTTGAAGAAAACACAAATAGTCAAACCTTTGTAAGCGGTCACCTCTTTTGAACAACCACTTATCATAAACAGCCATATTTGTTATTTCCTTTCTATACTTTCAGAACAAATTAACCTGTATTAAGCATCAACCTGTCTTAAATATCACAACAAATTTAATATTTCATTGACCGGCTGCTCCAGTCAGATTTGACTAAAATTGCTGTTTAATTCATTTGTAATATTGTCATTACTGACCATTCAAAATTGACTACGACTCTTGTCACTTATGTCGTATGCTAACATAGGCTTAAGTTTTAGTTAGTGAACATGGTGCTTTGTATTTGTGTCGTTGTGGTATACATGTGTATACATTGGATAATACGTCTCCGGTTGGTCGTGTATTTTTTAGTTTTGTATATTTGTATTATTTCTGTTTTCATGAAAACTACATCCTCGAATACCCTCGGGCAATCCATTACGATACTTTCCATTTATAACGTGATGGACGGAGAGTATCAGAATTGACACCGGCGGTATCCGACGATGATAAACTAACACGTTATTCAACTCTGCTGAGTGTACGCCACTCAACTATCACGCATCAAAAAGTTTAATCAAAACGTTTGCATTATTTATGGTTCATTAGCATGCACAACACGTGACACCTATTGATAGCTTTTAGCGGTAATTTATTTCTGAATCGGCTAAACAATTTTAATGAAACAACCCCAAAAAATAATCTTAATTTAAAAATAAATATATGTGGCAGCTTGTGAGAAATGAATAATTCTGCAGATGCTTATAAGGTAAAATCAAGACGTGCAAATTAACATAGCATGTTTATTAATATGAAAACGAACAGCAGTTACTGAGAAACATGCTAGCATGCACGTGCTTATTACCTGGTATATCATCTATATATACACAATATAAACCAATATCAAGCTATATAAACCAATATACATATTGTTTTGTATGTAAACGAAATTACATCCCCTTAATGACGGTAGTAATATCATTGCGCCCAAGAAATTAGAGCTGGATAAATAGGTTGGGCATTATTTTTATTGAAAATGCTTAAAATGGTTATATTAACGTAAGAGAACATTGGGACATTTTCATGAGTTCTGTCTAGTTTGGATGACATTGGGTAGTATTTGATGAAGCTATAACAGTTTAAAGATGAGTAGTTATACATAGCATCAAGTCGGCAGAATTATCATAAATAGAGGGGTGCCACTAAACCATCGAAATTGTGAAAAATATCTGATCAAACCCATGTTTTTTCCTGCATTTTTATACCAACAGAGGACTATCTATGGAAACAAGACACTTTAAAAACCATTGGCAATGTGTTCAGTGTTCCAGAAGTGCACATATCTCTATATGTAGAAGTATAACGGTATAGAATTAATTGATGTATGAGACGTAAAGTACAAATATAAAAAAACAACAGTTCGATCACAGATATTGATAGCAATTGATATAATTTTGTATTATTTAAAGAAATCAGAAAGATTGTGCATGCGAATATACCTGCCATACATATCCCAGTTGAAGAACCCGGACATCTAACACACAATGAGCTGGTGCAGTCATTGAAGTGGGTGCAATTTTCTCCATTCTGTTTATACACGTGGTCGGCTTCGACAGTATCTACAAGATACAAGTAACACATAAAAACGTGTCCATGCTATACCCCTATTAAGGGCAAACAACATTGTACAGCCGCCTTTCTCGACAAGTAACCTATCAACACTTGTCCATAATATAACCCTATCAAGGGCAAACAGCATTTATATAGTGTCTCTTTTGACAGGTAACCCATCAAAACTTGTCCATGATATACCTATATCAAGGGCAAACAGCATTCTATATAGTGCCTCTTTTGACAAGTAACCCATCAAAACTTGTCCATGATATACCTATATCAGGGGCAAACAACATTCTATAAAGTGCCTCTTTTGACAAGTAACCCATCAAAACTTGTCCATGATATACCCATATCAAGGGCAAACAACATTTTATATAGTGTCTCTTTTGATAAGTAACCCATTTAACCCTGGTCTATGATACACCCCTTTCAAGAGCAAACAACATTTTATATAGTGCCTCTTTTGACTAGTAACATATCAAACTGTGTCAATTATAGGTTAACAAAATTCTATATACATTTAATGACTTTTGCGGTAAGTAAAACATCAAAATTAATATACAATATAGCCTTAGCAACGGCAAGCAACATTCTATACAATATGTTTTTCGACAAGTAACACATCAAAACTTGTCAATGATATACCCCAGCAAAGGTTATTCTTTAACTTACAAAATATGCATTGTTGTTATATTTAGACAGCAATGACATTTCCCTGGCAGAATTAAACTGTATTGTATCTAACGCATTTTTTTTCAAAATGTGTTCAGTATAATCAGAAAGATATCTGTACTAAAATCTAGTGATGCATTTGCTTTTTAAAAATATCTTTATTGCAAGGTACACACACGGTAAAAGAAAGCAACCTTAACATTCAAATAAAGAAAGAAAGAAAAAGGGCTTTACGTAGCAACCCCGCGATTTATCTCAGTTGTTGATGGCATATGATAAAGTCAATGCATTTTGTCAATTTTACAACGCAATTAATGCAAGTGTTAATCAAATGCTAAACTAATTGGTTTCCCCTTTTGAAATAAGGGAACACAAACTGCAACGGATGCTTTAATTATAACTTTTATCAATAGAAATAAAAGTTTATTGAACTTTGCTGGTACATAAATAAATGCATTTCTTAAATTATCTCAAAAGAGACGATTATAATTGTATTTGTTGCTGACAATATGACATTCGTCGAGGATGTTAAAGGACGTGAAATAATATGAATGACATAACTCTATTGCAAATGAGTTGCTTTTTCAAAAACTACTTTAGCACCTTTCATCCTTTCATTAACTTATACGCTCTCCGTGTTGAACATCTGTCAGTATTATATTTCACTTTTTTATCAACTGCCAATGAAATGAGCCAGTATTTCAAAACCCTAAGACTTGAACCGTCCATCTATAAGTGCCCTAAATACTGTAAAAAAATAATAAAAAGTTACACGTGACACTTGAGTTGTCAGACGTCTGACTATTAATTCAAGGGTCCTCGCCCGGAAACAGTCGCTGTGATTATTGATATACAACATTGCGTCTCATTATCATTCGGCTCTCGCAGCCTATTCAAATTGGAAAATTATATATGTTTTTCGCAGAGACGTGTGTGCTTGAGGAGAACTGGTTAACATTCCAGGATCCTAGAAAAGAGTGGTTAGGCCAACTGATCGTCTGTTAGTCCTCGATGGCATACACACGAAGCTAGATATTCAAATAAACACACTGATTTGTCGTGACCACTACAAAATTTATACGGACACACCATTTGAACTATTGCTAAACAAAGTACTTACTTAGACAGAGATTGTAACCAAGTACATTCTTCAGTTCGTGTGACCCAGGACACTGGCACATGTTATCCAGACAAGTGGGGGCTATGTTCGACGTATCGATAGATATTGTACTCGTGTCAAACGCTACTACACATTGAGGAGGAGTGTTGCAATATTCACCATAATGCGCTGAAACGTAAAATGTAACTCGTTTAGACGTTCATTGAAAAACGATATAGTAAATATCGTTTTCCACGCACGCACGCACGCACGCACGCACGCACGCACGCACGCACGCACAGAAAAACACACGTACACTGTACATGATTCAACCCTTACCAAGTGGTCATCACAAGGTCAAATACTCGGAGCGCGTGGTCTAGTGGTAGAGCACCGAACCCATGATATGAGGGTATATGTGGTGTCCTAGAGCAAAACACTTTTCCGCATATGCTTAGTACTGGTTCTAACCAGGAAGATTTCGAGCGTGATTTGCCTAAGTTGTAAGAACTTGTTTCACAATCGAAGTAAAATAAATTAGTTTAAACTTTTTAGACTCGATTTATGCATGTTTAGACCATAATAAATGAATTGCTAGATTATCACCTACGGGCGCCGTCTAATCTCCATGCCGCCCTGACCTTTTTTATTTTCATAAAAAAAATTTATTTCTTTCATAAAACATAAAAAAAATAATATAAAAAAAATAAAATTAAAACTAATATCATCCCGCCCTCCCCGTTCTTAAGAAAAATTTGGATGATAATCTAGCAATTAATTTATAATGGACTTACGGTTCCGGCTTACGGTTAAGGTGCGGTGTTACATAAATCGCAGTATTCATAATTGACGGAATATTTACAGCTTCGGTATGGTTATACAATTTACATATTCACAGAACAAAAATGATTGCTATTTTAATTGTTGTTAATTTCGTAGTTTACTTTACCTATCATGATCAAACTACTGAAAGCTCTATCACTACTACGCAGTATATTGTATTGGCAAATATAATGATAAATAAAGATTTCGTAATAAATTATGGCAAAATATCCCTTAAATGATTTTAAATCCACAAAACATAATTAACTCAAATGTCTCATTTTCCCTCAGAAAAAATGAACATACACTGCGGATGATCAAACGGCTGTGAAATGACTTCTTTATATTGTCATCAGACTATTTCTGTAAGTAAAGCATTATTAGTATAAATTTGACAATTTGCCATTTTAATTTATAATTATATGTAAATAAATCCATTTTTGGCTATAAATTTTGACCGCTCACGCAAGAGGATGCGGGTTCGATTCCCAGCTCGACCCGATGCCTGTCATAAAACAACACTCAGTACTGGTTCTACACAGGAAGCGAACTCGAGAGCGGTTCCTATATAAACTCTGAGCTTTCATCGCAATTGAGCTTAAACAAATAACTATAAACTGAATATATTCAGAATGTAAGTAAAATTGTAATAAAACCATTATGAACTGAAGAACAACACATCGACGGCAACACTGGAGAAATAAGGGTTTAACGCCATTTTCAACACCTATCAAGATATATATGGCATATCCAGTTTTATTGGTGAAGGCAGACCTCAAAATGAATCTGAGTAGAACCAACGTTAATGGCAAACTTTCTTACATAGAGTTTTTAGAGCGAGCGGGACTCGAACCTAAAACCTTAGTAATGAGAGGTAAAATGATCGTTAGATCATTCCGCCACGAAGGAAGAAAATTAACAAAACAAATATATCAGTAGAAAAGTGTACTTACGAGCCCGGCATGCTGTATATGACTCGGTTAAGTTCATAGTATACCCGTCTTTGCACTGGCACGTACTGTCGCTACTATCGCAACATCCACCTTAAAACATGATATAACCTTTTACTCTATGGATACGCGTTTTCCCACACCAATCACAGAAGGCCTTTGAAAACAGTGCAGGAAGAGTTCAGATTGCTCATAACGAGCAATCTGAACTCTTCCTGCAATGTTTTCCACTCTGTCAGTTAATATAAACATAATTCACCCAATAATTCAAAAGCCTTCTATGTTAGAGGTGTCCAAAGGCGTCTATATTAGAGGTGTCAGAAGGCGTCTATATTAGAGGTGTCCAAAGGCGTCTATATTAGAGGTGTCAGAAGGCGTCTATATTAGAGGTGTCCAAAGGTGTCTATATTAGAGGTGTCCAAAGGCGTCTATATAAAGTAAAGTGATAAGCAAAAGGGAATGGTTTCACTAAACATCTCAAGCTGAGAGTTTCCTCAACTGATAAATCTTGAATTCTCTGAATGACAACTTGAACGTATTACACTTTCAATAACCACACATATTCGAAGCTGGAACAACTGTTGACTATGTAATAAAGGATGACATGCACGATGGACAATGTAAATAAAGTTACAGCATTTCAAAATGCGTAGTTCGGAAAATCTTGAGCTGAGATGTTTAGTGAAATAGAGACCAGAAACATAAAACCTGAGTACAAGCAAAAGATATACGTATAATATATTAGATATGTTAACAGCACATGGTGTGTTGTAAAGAACAGTCAAACCTGTGTAAATGGCAAGTTGTCTTAAGCAGCTACATTTGCTTTCCGAGCAAGTTAACCTGTATTAAGCAGCAACCTGTCTTATAATGTCAATTTTACTCCTTCCCTTGGCTGGTGGCTTAATACAGGTTATACTGTAAACTTCTCAAATAGGTCGCCATGATTGGACATTTAATAATTTGTTGAACGTTTTCGATTCGGATGAATTAAGGCAGATATGATGCACGTCATTGTCGTACTTATATTACAGCTGAGTTACGTGGGAAAGAGCAAGGCTGGACGCATGCAAACAGGTTAAAACAGTTACTCTCAGCCGAAAGTTTTTGTCTAAGGTGTTTCAATATAGCAGTCCTTGCTGTCTAGTGAATGCTTGTAATGGCATCGCTTTACTTATTCTATGCATTGTTTAAGTGTGTGTTGTATGTTGATTGTTACTTTTGGGTGCTTAGTAACATATTAAGCCTGTAGAACGGACCCAGCACTCCCGATTGGGTCAGGTACATAGTATTGAGCTTGAGTACTTTCATTGGTCAGTTGCTTCTGGAAAATATTAAATGACGTCACAGTTTAGTACGCGTTCGATAGCCATTAACAGGCAGGGGTTTCCTTGCGTTATTTGATTGGGCGTAAATAGACCAAATTCGGGAAATATCAGGATCTGGGATAGAACTGTATTCTGTTTGACGTGTACATATTTTCAAGTAAAACTAATGGATTAGGCAGCACTACTTTAACTATATACATGGCTTATGCTTATATACTCCAGGGCTCAGAACATCTGAGACTAAAAACTCCGACTCAAATCTAAACTTGCCGATTTATAAACAATATTTAATAGCAAAAGTGTTTTTATAAGATGTTTTCCGATAATGCAACATTTAAATTAAATGTGTTTGCAAGGCAAAGTATCTAATATCTTGTATTCTTGTTTTTAAGGCAAATTACAAAATGTCAAACCTTTAATTTTAGACTGAAAAGTTTGACAAATCTAACTTATCATAAATACATTTAAAGTCTTCATTCTCTATTAATACCCGTAAAACAAAGTCATCTAAGCAACTGACCATTCGCTTCTGTCACTATACATTCCTCTTGCCACCATCCACCACATTGTTCTGTCAACAATTTGTACGTCACTGTAACGCACGCTTGCGCAGTTGTATGGTACGTCTTCCACGTTGCACATGCGCAGTGGCCGGTTGTTGTGCTACACTCCTGATTCGTCTCTTTGCATATCTTACCTGTTGTTCCGCCACATTCCTGATTGTACAGACTTAATTGTTCTGCAAGGCAAGTTAAGTAAGGAACGTGAAGACATAGATAACTGATTTGATATAAACATAACAAATAAATAAATTAAATTTTTTCAAAGAGTTTCGTTTTAGAGTATAAAAATTTAACTTTTGGATAAATACCATCTGAAGTAAGGAATACTTCAAGCCGCTACCTTTCAATGAATATGAGTTCGAGTCCCTGGCAAACCACAGTCTGTGATGGCGAACGGACATGGACTAAGTTCTACGGCCAAGAATTTCCGCTTTCTAGGGGATTGATCAGTGACGTGCAGAGATAAGGTGTGTCTAATACCACGATAGATTATTAGATTCCTTGACTGCCCCGCCAATATTCAATTGGAATACACTGAAAGTGTGCATGTCGACACGTATATCCCGCTTATTGCAACACTGCCATTGGACAAATGCGTTTCAATTCATGACAATGGTACTTATAGAGAGACTACGCTGTGCACACGTGAACTTCGTACTTCCGTTTATATCAAGAGGAGGAGTAGTGCTGGTAAGAATTACTATCCAAATTAATAAAACAGCTGTCACTCCGCCATATGCCGACGAAGCAATACTTACAATTAAAAGTATCGAAGGTGCAATACTGCATGAAAAAGTTGATGTTACGGAATTCCAAATCAATCAGCACAATTAGACTTTACTGGAATTTCCTAACATGTTTGGCCTTAGAGTCGAAAGTCGATGGACCGGATTATACTGTCAGTTATGAAAACACTGAAAATCGCAAATTTATGGAAAGAGCGAAGTTCGGTGCTTCCGTTAATCAGGGCTAAGCTGATCAGTGGCGTCCCCTGCTACTTACCGTTCATACTGCATATACATGATTGATTGATTGATTGATTGATTAATTGATTGATTGATTTATTGAATATTTAGCGTCAGTTTTATGCCACCAAGGGCTAATAGACGATCAGTTAACCTAACCACGGTTTCTTGGGATCCTTGAAGGTTAATCAATACTCGAGCAAACATCCATCACTTTCCCACTTGAATCAGCGGTGATAGACGAATGATAATGTGACACAATGCCGTATATCAATCATCACGGAGACTTTTGCCGGGCGGGGATTCGAACACGACCCCTGGATTCATAGTCAGACGCGCTAACGACTGAGCTAATCGGGCCCTGCCTGTATAGACATACATTCTGCGAATATTAGGTTGTAATCTATTCATCCATATAATGACTCTATGCACCAAACATCATTAAACAGTAGATATAGGAAATGTTTTAAAATAATTTAGTTTGGTTTAAATATGTTGTAAGATTTAGAGTTAGAAGTATTAATAATATTTTTTTATGAATTCGCAGAATGAATGATTTCCACTTATGTTATATAAGTGGAAATCATGGTTGATTATAAAGTTTGATACTTTAAAGAATATGTTTTGGACATACTTTTAATTTTGTGTTAGTTGTTAAAACATTTTTTTTGAATGGGGCTGAACGCTATTTTCAACACATTTGTGGTTATATATTGCATATCTAGTTTTGTTAGCGAAGGAAAACCTCAGAATGTATCCGAGTCGAGCTATCGTCCTTCCGCTGGTAAACTTTCTCACATAAAGTTTTTGAGCAAAGCGGGACTGGAACCTACGACCATAGCGGTCTGAGGTAAATGATATTTAGAAGGCACCTTATATCATTCGGCCATGGAGAACCCTAATAAAACATGCTTTTACCGACAAATAAAAGAATATATAATTATATACGTGTATGTGCATACAGACCAACCTGTCTTAAGCAGCCAGTCAAAAGGGAAGGAGCAAAAGTGGCATTTTAAGACAGGTTGGTACTTATAACAAGTTAATTTGCTCTGAAAACATGTGAATGGGAAATAGCAAATGGGGCTGATTAAGACAAGTGGCTGCTTAATAGAGCCCTCGATGGCATAAAAATGACGCTAGATATTTAATCAATCAATTGTTTTAGATAATAAAACAGCGAGTGTAAATACTTCTACCTGTTACCTTAATAATAAATAAAAAACAACATAAAACTCACTGTCACATCCGTTGTCATTAGTGCTGCCGTATCCTGTCTGACACTGGCACGTGCCAATCGTACACTCTCTGTACTTGACACACTCCGTGTTTACATCAATGCATTCGCTATCAGAAGTGCATTGGTCTCCGAACGATGCTATGCGCAATGAAAAAAAGAGGCCTTCAGCGTGTTGTTTTACGATACTGGCGATCATGATATCATGATTTTAGACTGGTTCTAGTAAAACTGCACATGGTATCATTGGTATTGATTTTATCATTACAAAGAAGTAACAAGTCAAAGAAATTAAGTTGTTTAGTTCCATGACTTGTCCCACGTTTCACCAACATATTTAAGTACATGTATATACATGTTTTCAAATATTTGAAAACTTAAATCATCGAAAAATATCTAGGTGATCATAATTTTAGACTGGTTCCAGTAAAACTGCATGTGTTGATTTTATAAGATTAATAACCAGTCTTAATTAAGTAAAGTTTTTAAATATGTATGCAAAATGTTGGTAAAACAGAAGTCTGATAGTATTTATTGACTTCTGTTCCAACAACATAGTTTAAGTATATATGTATATTCAAATATTTAAAAACATAAACCAAAGAAAACCATCCAGATGATCATGATGTTAGACTGGCTCCAGAAAAATTGCATTTGATTTCATTGTTATTGATTGAAAATAATGCTACAACCAGTCAAAAGTTAAGTTTTTTACGTATTGAAGTAAAATGTTAGTAAAATCGGGGCCAGGTTTAGACGACAATAAAGCTATATGGAGTGTGCATCCAAGTACAGCTATTCAAATGTTAGCAAGCTATTGGAAGAGGAGCCTGCAATTAAGCTGATGAGACAAAACCAATAATTAAAACTAATAATGTATCATCGATTAGAGTAAAACTGGGCCTCGTTCACTAACGCTAAATGTTGAATGCATATTATTACGGTGTACATTGGAGCCATCGCGGCATATTTATTAAATAAAGTAAAACGAAACAACGAAACTACAATAGTGAAAAGTCGAAACAACGAAACAACAATGGTTCGACTTTCGCTATCGTTGGTTCGTTATTTCGATTTTTCACCATCTTTCCATTCTTCTATTGAAATACTGTTAGATCATTTATTATTTA
Source organism: Panopea generosa (assembly GCA_029582155.1). Lineage (NCBI taxonomy): Eukaryota > Metazoa > Mollusca > Bivalvia > Adapedonta > Hiatellidae > Panopea > Panopea generosa. Next base: position 19,396,706 of record CM055907.1, read on the forward strand.
TCTTTGCATTTTGATGTTATCGAGACGCACGGACACTTAAAAAGGTTCTGGAAGCATCATCTGCGTATCACAAAGAGTATACATGTTATCAAAAAGAATCCTCTCTAAATTTCATTTGTTATTGTATGGTGTTTAACGTCGCTTTCAACAATTGTTCAGATATATTGCGACGGTATCTGCTTAAGACAGTATTCTGAGCGCTGTAACACTGTAGAGTCATGCCGCAAACACATGGTATGATACCCAACCTAGTCACATTATACTGACACCGGGCCGACCAGACCTAGAACTATCCTCTTTATGCTGAGCGCAAAACGATGAAGCTTCTAGTATATAACCTACTTGTTCTGTCTTATTCTAGTCCAAAATTCAAGTAAATTGCGTTAATACTTTTTGAGAAAATATATGAATTGTCAGGTGTATAAAAAGTCAGATGGCGAGTAAACTGTTCCGTCAGTATATTTTAATAGTATTTTTTCTAGTGACATTTGTATAAATATATGTATTCCTACCTGCTGTTACATTGATCGAGCCTGCACAATAAAAAATTACTATAACGCCAAGCCACAAGGACCTCTGTAAAAAAAGATGACAAAATATCTTTCATTGGATTTACATAAATATATTTAATATTCTCAATTATTATATTGTTCAATAAAATATAATGATAAATGTAAGAAGATATAACATCAGATGGATACATCTATGCTGCCACCACTAACATAAATATACCATTGGTCACAGAGATACTATATTTTGGGTTTTAAATATTTTTCTCCAGCTATAATTATCGATAAATTTTTAATGTAACTTATTAAGTAAATATGTTAGTAAATTGTATATGTTACATCAACTATTTATCATCAACAATTGCTTTATAAATATAAGGCAACGGGGTCAGCTCTAATAATTTTTGTCTGTACTATATATTGGGAATAACAAACTGAAGGACAATGTCTCAACAAATCAAAACACAACTATCCGACAATACTACCATTATTACGAACTCAGTACCAAGATCTGACCTCGGTCACCAATGATATACACCATATGTCAAGGACACACCTTTGCTTGTACACGTATGATCAAGCGATTGGCACAATTAAAGGGATTATATTGGCATATTACCGTCAATTCCCTGTCATAAATACACACGCCAAGCATGAAGATACCCTTATAACTTAAAGATATACGCGTCTAAATTGTCAAATTGCATAACCTCTATATTACAAACATCGGGTTTCTGGAGCCACGTTTTTGTTTTTGTTTACATTTGCCATTTTCAACGAACCGCTTTCGGGTTTCCGATCAGTCATCGGATAACATCGTGAAGACTCGTTCCCGATCTCGTTTTCGAAGCTTTGTTCGGGAAGTTTACGGAGTTCAATGTAAACATGCGCAATACTTTATTGCGGGACGTAATACAGTTTTGGCCAATAATTAAATACTGTTAATTTGATAACTTTTAAGTAAATAATGGTATTACGTCATTACATAAGCATTATTTTGTGCACACTGCATACAGGAAAAGTCTGGATTAACAGCGTGTTTGTGTTACTTGCCAATATAATCCCTTTAAAGTACGTGCTGTATTTATAAAACACAGAACAAATGCAAATATCTTAAAAGATATAGTTTGACCAATTAGCGGTCGCTGGCAGTTTGACCAATATGCTATTAATGGTCCTTCGTGGTTTGACCAATATGTCATTAATGGTCATTCGTGGTTTGACCAATATGCCATTAATGGTCCTTCGTGGTTTGACCAATATGCCATGTATGGTCATTCGTGGTTTGACCAATATGCCATTAACGGTCTTTCATGGTTTGACCAATATGTCAGTAACGGTCCTTCGTGGTTTGACCCGTATGTCATTATTGATATGTCATGGTTATATTATCAATATCTCCCACATTAATAGTTACATCAATAGCAACAACTTTAAAAACAACAACTCATTACAGCAACATAAGTCAATCAAACTTGCCCTTTTAGAACAAAATAACAACAGCGTTAACAGCAATAACAACAAAACAAACAAAACAACAGCAACCACAACAACAATAACAACAACAACAATAATAACAACAGCAATAACAACAACAATAGCAACAACAACGACAAAAATGATAAAAACGACAAAAGCGACGAAAACAACAACTACAAATACAACAACAACAACAACAACAACAACAGCAGCAGCAACAGCAATTACAACAACAACAACAACAATAACAACAACAACGACGACGACGACGACGACGACGACGACGACACAACTACAACAACAACAACAGCAATAACAATAACAACAACCAGAACAATAACAACAAACACAACTAAGATCAATAGCAGTAACATTAAAAACACTTAAAATAACGTCACATGTACATATTATCATGGTGGTAGTGCACGACTGATACATCCGTATAGAAGCATACAATAAAACTAAATACATCACTAACTTTGTAATCAATATTTATCGTTCGCAATATCTATATCACGCTGCTTAGGTTGTTAGCCTCAACATAACCACATATAGTCTATCGTCAACATTAGTTAAAGGACAGTTATAATATGTATATCACACTGCTCAGGTTGTTAGCCTCCACATAACCACATATAGTCTATCGACAACATTAGTTAGAGGACAGTTATAATATCTATATCACGCTGCTTAGGTTGTTAGCCTCAACATAACCACATATAGTCTATCGACAACATTAGTTAGAGGACAGTTATAATATGTATATCACACTGCTCAGGTTGTTAGCTTCCACATAACCACATATAGTCTATCGACAACATTAGTTAGAGGACAGTTATAATACTATGCCTACGGAAAAGGGTATGCCGTGAACGCAATATGCAAAGTGAGGGTGTGTGTCCTCTAACGGTGATTCAGACTCTCTTTCATGATTGAAACTGGACGCAACCATTGATGTGGATCAACGGCATTAAATCATATAAATTATTAAATTAACAATTTAAAAATAAATAGAAATTAACAAGTTGTACAAAAATAAATAGAAATTAACAAGTTGTACAAACCATGCTAATTACACAAATCTATCACTTTAATTAATCCAAATGAAATTTATAATTAATCAAACAACACTCAATCGACCAGCACACGCATTAAATATAAAGATAAAAAGATAATTAACTAATTTATCAATAAAACAAAGTACCTTCATACTATATATAACACGACACAATGGCATTTTTAAATATAATACACAAGGTATATCTGTATTGCCATTGAAGATAGGTATAAACGGGTACTGCCTTCCAATAGTTGGCGATGGTATCGCGCAAATACATTGGCAGTAACGTCTTCAGTGGTCATAAGTTATTTATAATTTCGTAATTAAACCGGAGTTTCCCGAGAGGAACTACCATCTAATGAGCGTGTAATTACACGATACCATGAATGTTTCACGATAGGTTTTGTGTACAGCCAGACAGTTTCGTATTTGAGTGATTTATAAAACTATGTAAATTAATAATAATAATAATAATAATAGTAATAATAGTAGTAATAATAATAATAATAAAAATAAACAATTAAAAAAATTAAAAAATAATAACAATTACAATAATAATAATAATAATAATAATAATAATAATAATAATAATAATAATAATAATGATAGTAGTAGTAGTAGTACTACTACTACTACTACTACTACTAATAATAATAATAATAATAAAAATAATAATAATTCTAATATTATAATGATAATAATAAATACTACTACTACTACTACTACTACTTCTACTACTACTACTACTACTACTACTACTACTACTACTACTACTACTATTACTAATAGTATTGATAATAAAAGTAATAATAATAATAATAATTGATATATGACATCATTTTGGGCTTTAATACTGAGCCTTATAAGATCATGTTGGGCGTTAAAACTTAATATAATTAATATGTAACATTAGTGTAATTGATATATAACATCATACATGTATGTGGCTTTAACTTTGTCTAATTGATATATAACATCATACATGTATGTGGCTTTAACTTTGTCTAATTGATATATAACATCATTTCGGGTGTTAAAACTTAATTAAATAAATACATTAATTTAAATCATTTTGGGCGACAACACATTGTCTAATCAGTATACATGTATATCATTATTTTAGGCTTTAACACTTGTACCAGTTATTACAACACTAAAATCATTTTGGGTGCTCACACCTGGTCAAGTTAATATATAACATCGTTGAGGGCGTTTTTTTTTCTAAACGATATTGAACATCATTTACAGCAAAATCCAGATGCTGGAATCACGTTGGAGCAGATTTCTATTTATCTTCTTTTATTTGCTGATGACGCTGTGTGTTCGTTAACAAGGGAGGTTTTGTAAGAATCTTTAAATAATTTAGAAAATAAATTACTGAACGAAGCGGAATCTAACCGTAAACATTGACAAGACAAAAACCGTAGTATTCATAAAAAAGGTGGAAATATTTACCAGGAACACATATTGACATACGCTCGCAAAATTCTTGAAGTAGTGACATTTTTTTAACTATTTAGGTATAGTTCATGTCTGGACGGGTTCGTTCATGCCAACGGTACCAATACTCTTAAAGGAAAAGCGCTACGCGCATTGAACTCTTTGTTTAGTATAACTACGAATAAGGAACTTCCCGAAGATTTGGAAACTGTTCATAAACTATTTTGTAAATGGTTAGTGAATGTGAAAAAGCCAACAATCACTTTATCAATATACTCTGAACTTGGTAGGTTCCTTTTATATGTTACAAGATATGTAAGAATAGTTAAATATTGGTTGAAGCTATATAAAAATTAAAGCAAAATTTGACCAAACACGCACGCACGCACGCCAAACGCACGCACGCACGCACGCACGCACGCACGCACACACACACACATATATATAATGTTAGTAGACATTCTTCGGGGGTATTCATATTGATGGTGATTTCTTCCATGTCGTGTTGGCTTGTCGGTGCAAAAACTCGACAACTCGACACAGTTTTCCTGAAAACTCGACGATTAGACGATCCAGAGCTGTCGTATTTGCGGGTATAAATGCGTCACGATGGTGTCTTTTATTTTACGTGCTGCCTTGTTATCGTGTCTTCGCCTCGTTGACACGAAAACAAGACAAATACTTTATTTATTGAGTTTTCTTGTTGGTGGGTCGAAGACACGACAGCACGATGGATAACGTTATTTGTCATGATTTCGTGTTGGTGTCCGTGTTGGCAGACGATTTGCTGAAACTCTGTTATTCTGCAGGTACCAGTGTTTTAGCTTCAGACAGCATACCTTCTGAGGAGGTTAACTTGTTAATTTTTATACACGGAGTGTAATCCTAGTTTTTTTCCCTGTAGGCGTCATTTTACTAGTCAGCCTAACATGTGTTCATACGTTTGTTCGTTCCTTAATTCTTCATTCTTTCTAAACCACAGTTGATACCGTCAAGGGGTGGGTAGAGCGTCCGACTGCAGTAGGTCGTGCACGGATTCGATCCCCGATCGCCGGGGTTATATTAAATACTTGAAAATGGTACTTGAAGCTTTCTTGTTTGGCGCTCAACATTTTGAGAATAGTTCTAGGTCTGGTCAGCCCGTCCAGTGTCAGTATAATGTGACCGGGTGGCGTATCATGCTATAGGTCTATGGTATGTATTCCAGTTTAGTTTAAACATATTTTATTGCAAACTTCACATAAAAAGCAAACGGGTTGGGGCCGTGGCACCCATACTCCAGTACGAGAGAGCTAAGAATACTGTCCAAAAAGACAGCGCCGCGCTATAAGCGTCGCGACGCTAAACACCATACAACAGCGTCATCAATCTGATCGCCTCGGCCTTTATGCTACGCAATAGTGTTTTATACGGAGGATACGGAAATACCCGATGTTTCACGGTTGCAGCGTCATTAGTTCTGTTTGTATTGAAGACCATTCACAGAAACGTATTTTACCGTGTTTCGGTTAGTTTTATATTTTTATTTATTTTGTTCGTTTCGAACAGTAACTTGACATGAACAACATACAATTTACTGTCATAAATATGTGTTTTATTACTTTTTATGAAGCTTTATTTGTTGTTTGAACTGTTAGCGTCATTTTATGCCATCGATGTCTGGCAGACGATTATTCAACCTTAACATTCTTTCCTGGGGTACTGGAAGGTTAACCAGTACCCGAGCACACCCATCTCCGCAAGTAACTGATAACTTTTCCCACTTGAATCAGAAGTGAGAGACAAATGGCAATGAGACACAATGTCAAATATAAGTCATCACGAGGAATGGGACTGGGCGGGGATTTGAACCCACGACCCTTGGGTTGATAGTCCTGCAAACGCGCTACCGACTGGGCTAACTGGGCCCGCTTTTCCATAAAGATAGATGGATATTTTTCACGGTATCTTAAAACAAAAATGTAAGCCTCTGAGAATATTGTTTTGTGTTACAAGTACATTCTTTATTAAAAAGGCGACCTCGGAGAGTATTAAGATTGCATTTAAACTGTGTCGATAATGTGCAAACATGTGTTTATCAAAATAACACAAATTGGCAGCTTAAACTCTTTATTCTTTACACTTTAAACTATCAACTCAGGGCGAAATTAAGTAATCAGATTGCTTTGTCATGTTTTCGCACCTAGACTTTATTTTGACTTACCAAAAATCAATTCACTCAAAAGTCAATTGCATCACGTGATACTTATCGCGGGAAACGTTTTGACCAATAAAAAACCCTCGTTATTTTCCGGTTTACATTTCATTGGTCAAAAGTCAAATGACAGCACATCCGACTATTGACGAGGCATCGCCCGCGTCATTTAGTATTGGGAATTCTAACTGGAAGGATGTGTTTTAACATTGGATTTTGGGCGGTAGCGTGAGTTATAGTGTGTTTTTCTCTTGTTTTATGTGATGTTTTATTATATATTTGTTTCGTTTTCATTTAGTTTAATAATGTTTGTGTATTTTCCTGACGTTTATGCATATAAAAGGAAGTCTAGACTACATTGCCGATTCTCGTTTCGAACTTGGTCTGCCGAAGCTGCCAACGTTTCAACACTGTCATTTATATGTTGATTTAAACATATTTGTGTTACTGTAATGTGTTCAATAAGGACGAGCCACAAGTTCTTAACAACATTGGTCACGGCTCTTCCCACAAACACTTTATACAAAGATAACAAAAAACGCATTCAAAAAGCATCGACTGCATAGCTATATACATGCTAACAGCAATTATATTAATTTTGGATAACTTATTACCATGCATAATATAAAAAAAATCTTATTTTTACTGATTGAAACTTTTTTATCACATTATCAGGTCACCATAACGTGTGTATCCTTGGTTGCGTCGTCTGCGAGGCTGGTTTTGTGTGATTGTCGTCTGTGAGACTGGTTTTATCTGATTATCGTCTGTAACGTGGTTTTGTGTGCCCAAGCAGAGAGCAGGGAGGTTCATCTTCAGAGGAAACATAACAATGTACACGCAGGTCAAGATATTTTTATGTTATTATTTTTGTCACAAAACAAATTGTTACAAATTGGAAAAATAACCAGCCGTCGGGGAGAGAACGTATGGCAACCGCTTTCTAACAACATTTTAGCCATGCATTAATTTATGTAACATTGTATTTAGGGAAGGGTCGTAACTAACGTTGTAAGAACTTATGACCCGACCCAATTGTATATTTATGGCAATAAAATATGTTTAAACTATGGCAACCGCTTATAGATTAAAGTTCGGCTGTTCAAAGCTAGCTAGCCTGAAACGACTTTTAAGTGTTAAAATATATTCGTCACTGCTTGTACTGATATGGGAGAATGCAACACACACCGCAAATACTCCGCATCTGTACTTTTCATGTATATTTATAATATATCTATATTTAACAGTAGCCATTATGTAAACACACTTCCATGTATATAAAATTATGTATATTGTGTAGGGACTACTTCTATGTTTGTATATTTGTACAAGTACACAGCGTTTAAACCAAGACAATGTAGTGATAATTTGTCAAATCTTGATTCCCGGTCAGATACAGTATTTCAATAAGCTGAACAGTACCATATTTGTTAAAATAAAATCTTAAATAAACATTTAATTTTTAGGAGTTGATTGCAGACTAGTCTGTGTTGTTTGGTTGGCAGTTAAAACAGAAATGGTAACAGTACATAACTTGCTTCAGATGGTGAGTATTACAATATCCTGTTCCTACTCAGTCTGCACAGCTGCCCGTTTTCATTGTTTTTCTTCAAAATAAAATGATATTCGATATTCTGATAGGTTATTTATTAACTTTTTCTGAAAGAATAAAAAATGAGCGATATATTAGATACCCTAGTTGTACACCTTTCTACTTAAGGAAGTTTGCTATATATACTTTGGACTTTTTTTCCCTTTTTCTCATTAACTTTGTTTTATTAATCCATTTTAGCACTTGCCATGCGAGTTTTAATGCAATATATTTAAATGATTTAGTAGGTTGGCACCCAGTGATGGAGACTGGTTCCCAGCAGTAATGTAGTAGTTGTCGTGGCAGATGGTTGGTTGTGTTGGAAGATATACAGACTAGAAATTGAAAGTAAGTACACTCTGCTCGTCTAATATGTCATATTTTTAAATTATAGTTTGTATGGCTATCATGATAGTACAATAATAAATATAACAGCAAGCCATAAACTCACCCACACCACACACTTCACGCACACAGCTACCTCGCACACCACACACTTCACGCACACAGCTACCTCGCACACCACACACTTCACTCACACAGCTACCTCGCACACCACACAATACCTTGTGGAAAAACATGATATAACATTTGTTACAGTATTTATAAGTAGACTTCATTATATAAACATTTCTGTAAAGAAAATCCAATTCATATCTTACAATCAATATTGAAAAAAGTACGACGATGAAAATAATCAATTATAATTTTTGTAGGGCGATTATTATACCTAATCACTGGAATTCCAGATCCATTAGATGCTTGCAGAATTCTCACATGTTCTATTTTGGGGATTTTTAAGTTCTTATCAGTGTTGTTTGCCAGCAGTATTGGTAAGAGTAACATTCGTTATTATTGCTGACGAAATATACAACGCATGAATGATGACAACGGGTTATCGGCTGTAAATTAACTTGCTTACAGTCGAAGAATCGTCTGACACACAGGGATCCGTCACATGCTGATAGAGGGGATTTTTTTTTTTATAAATTTTTTTTTTTTTAAATGATGATTTTTTTTTTTTTTATGTTTTTTTATGAAATTCAAGTACTTATATGTAAAAAATATATATATACACACATAAACCATATAAAGAAAAAAAAATATTATTTAAAAAAAAAAATTTTATTAAAAAAAAATAAAATCCCCTCCATCATAGCATGTGACGGATCCCTGTGGTCTGACATGCCATGATTTTTATTCAGCGCATTGCGAAAAGTAACTGATTATTAAAAATTTAATCTGTGAGATGATTGTACAGCTAAATATTAACTGCAGCATATTATTAATAAATGACACTTTGTCTTTAATCTATGAATAGTATGAGTTACCTTGTGACAATAATAGTTTCCCTCTATTTGTTGTATGGTCATCCTGAAACATTACAAATCTATATATGTACTCTTGTTGCTTCTGTTAAGCAGAACCAACGTCCTTCACAGCTAGTAACTGACAAACTTTTTCACATAAAGTTTTTGGAGGGAGCAAGACTTGAACCTTCGACTTTAGTTTACAATTACATAATATAGTATAAAACTTTGTTTTATTTATCCATTTTAGCACTGGCCATGCGAGTTTTAATGCAATATATTTAAATGATATTGACTATTTTAGTAGGTTGGCACCCAGTGATGTGAGACTGGTCCCCAGCAGTGATGTTGTATTTGTCGTGGCAGATGGTTGGTTGTGTTGGAAGATATACAGACTAGAAGTTGAAAGTTAAGTACACTTTGCTTGTCTAATATGTCTGGTTAAAGTAACAACAGTTGTGACTGACAGAGCTTTCCACACTTGGTTACAACTGCCACATATAATATATAAACAGTTTAATTTGGAATGGAGTTTTCAACATATGAAATGTTATATGACATATCCAGTTTTTATTGATGGAGGAAGAGCTTGGCAGGAATCTAAGCAGAACCACCATCCTTCAGCAAGTAACTGGCAAACTTTCTCACAAAGTTTTTGTGAGCGATGAAGATTCGAACCTTCGACCTTAGCTTACAATTATATAATACAGTATAAAAACAAATAATATATTAGCGACATGTGTCATTCTAAAAAGAATTACAAAAGGTGATACCAGTGTGGGACAGAAAGGTTATCAAATATATTCTGTATTAGCTCACTAGAGTCATAGGCTCAAAGTCAGCTTTGTATCTTTAGCTCACCTGAGAGCATAATGCTCTGGGTGAGCTTTTCTGATCACTCGATGTTTGTTGACAATATTTACAGTATTCATAAGAGTTTGGTTTCTTTCATTAAATGGTATGTTTAAATATTTCTACTCCAAGTATATGTTCCTCTTCTTCTGTGATAAATTTTTCTTTTCTTTTGAAATAAATTATTCTATTCTTTTGAGATAGATGCTTAAAGACTGGTTCTGCCCATTCAGTGGGGTTGCACTAGTTGGTTTTGAACTCTTTATATAAATAATAAGTCAAATAAGTTATAAATAAAATTTATGACGTTTCTTAAAATTTGTAGCTATGTCCCTTTGATTATCCAAAATATAAAAATATTTTAATGCATTTTAAGCTGGAAATCAATCATATACATTTTGAGCAAATGTCAATAGTTTTTAAAAAAAATCTTGTAATGAATGACTTGTTTAAAAATATGTAAAAATATTCATTAAGTGGATAAGGACAGAGATAATTAGGTTAATGACACACAAAATAATTAGCACCATTAAATTATAGCTCAGTAAAAAGTATCAATAAAACATACACTCAACCAATTAACACAATAAAACTAATTAGGATAATTAAAACATATTCAGTGATAGAATCAACTAAATAAACAATTAGACAATTAACACATAAATCTAATTAGGACAATTAAACATATACAGTACTGAGGATAAATAAAACATACACACATACAAATTAACACAATAAAACTAATTAGGACAATTAAAACATTTTCAGTGATAAAATCAATTAAATATACAATTAGGCAATTAACACATCAATCTAATTAGTGCAATTAAAACATACACAGTAATAAGGATATATAAAACATATTCAGTGAAACTAAACATGCAATCAGACAATTAACAAAAAACACTAGTTAGGACATTTAAACATATTCAGTAATAAAATCAACTAAAGAGGTAATAAACAGATAAATCTAATTAGGGCAATTAAAACATATACAATAAATAGAATAGATAAAGTATAGTCAGTGCTAGGATAAACTAAACATACAATCATGCAATTAACACAAAAAACTTATGAGGACAATTAAATTAGGATAAATAAAACATACACTAATACAAATTAACACAAAAAAGAACTAATAAGTATAATTAAAACATATACAGTGATAAAATCAACTAAATATATTATTAGGCAATTAACACATAAATCTAATTAAAACATATACAATAAATAGGACAAATAAAACATACATTCAGGCAATTAACACAAAACACTAGTTAGGACATTTAAACATATTCAGTAATAGAATCAACTAAATATATAATTAGGCAATTAACACAATAAATCTTATTAGAGCAATTAAAACATATACAGTAAATAGGATAAATAAAACATACATTCAGGCAATTAACACAAAACACTAGTTAGGACATTTAAACATATTCAGTAATAGAATAAACTAAATATATAATAAGGCAATTAACACATTAAATCTTATTAGGGCAATTAAAACATACAGTAAATAGGATAAATAAAACATACATTCAGGCAATTAACACAAAACACTAGTTAGGACATTTAAATATATTCAGTAATAGAATCAACTAAATATACAATTAGGCAATTAACACATTAAATCTTATTAGGACAATTAAAACATATACAGTAAATAGGATAAATAAAACATACATTCAGGCAATTAACACAAAATACTAGTTAGGACATTTAAACATATTCAGTAATAGAATAAACTAAATATACAATTAGGCAATTAACACATTAAATCTTATTAGGGCAATTAAAACATATACAGTAAATAGGATAAATAAAACATACATTCAGGCAATTAACACAAAACACTAGTTAGGACATTTAAACATATTCAGTAATAAAATCAACTAAATGTACAATAAGGCAATTACCACATACACCTTATTAAGACAATTAAAACCTATGCAGGAATTAGGATAAATTAAACATACACTGGTAATTAAAACATAAAAAAACAAAAAACTAATTTAAATAATTAAAACATTCAATTATAGGATATACTAAACATATAATCACGCAATTAACATGTTAAATAATTAAGACAATTAAAACATATACAGTTATTAGGATTTATAAAACATACATTCAGGCAATTAGCACATACACCTAATTAAGACAATTAAAACATATGCAGTAATTATGATAGATAAAACATACACTAGTAATTAAAACATAAAACAAATTAGGATAATATAAACATATTAAATTATAGGATATACAAAACATAATCAGGCAATTAACATGTAAAATAATTAAGACAATTAAAACATATACAGTAATGAGGATAGATAAAACGTACACTTTGGCAATTAACACATAACATTAATTAGGATAATTAAAACATAAAACTTATTAGGATAATATAAATATATTCAATTATAAGATAACTAAACATACACATGTAATTTAGGCATTTAAACCTAAAATAATTAAGACAATTAAAACATATACAGTAATTATGATAAATAAAACATACACTGTGGCAATTAACGCTTAACATTAATTAGGATAATTAAAACATAAAACTAATTAGGATAATATAAATATATTCAATTATAAGATAACTAAACATAATTTAGGCAATTAACACTAAAATAAGACAATTAAATCATATACAGTAATTATGATAAATAAAACATACACTTTGGCAATTAACACATAACACTTATTAAGATAATTAAAATGTTTTCAATATTACAATCATTTAAGACAAATAAAGCAATTATATTATATTATATTGTATATTTATTAATTATCTTTTATCATTATTTTACAACTGATATTACAAGACATTTATTATTAGAAGTAATGCAAGTAGTAGTAGAACTTTATTATGTTAGTATCAGCCTGTACTAGTTTGTAATTGTATCTGCACTGAATAGATTATATATTGTTAATGTTTTTTTAACATGGGATTTATTATTTAATAAATTTGGGCCTGTTCTAAATCACAGGAAGGCTTTTTGAAATACGCTGCTGCTAGCGCACAATTAACATTTTAACTGTAAACAACCACTTGGCGGTACACAAAACATTTCAGACATACCATGGATGCGTGCTGATATTAAATAAACATCTATTTTATTTAATTTGAATGATGTTGAATTACAACTATTTTAATCCTTGAGATGACAATACATCAAATACTAACAATCTGATAGAGTAGAAAAAAGCAAGACCTGTATTAAGTTTCATCAGAAATGTTTGATGTACTGCTGTCACATAATAGTTTCACTGTCTTTGCATTTGTTAACATGCGATTGGATTTTAAGAAGCCTTTTCTATGAAAATAAAAAAAAATAAAAAAATGTTAAAGGGTTTTGTCTATTCATGCATGATGCAAGTATCTGTAGTTTATTTACTGTAAACTAGTTTATTTTACTTATTTATGATATTGAATCATATACTTTAATTAGAATTATATATTCATATAGTATATAATATACAAAAAGTTAATATTTAAATACAAAATTTACTCATATTAAACAGATACTCATATAATTATAAAAAAACAGATACTCATATTACTATATAAACATACTAAGTATAATTATACAATCATATAAAATACTCATATAAAATAGTAACTCTTGTAATTATATAAATTATATATTTATACAATTATATAAAATACTCATATAAATATATACTCATATGATTATATAAAATAAATCCATAAACTATCATATAAAATACTAGATACTCATATACTTATATAAAACACATACCCAAATGATCATATAAAATATTCATATAAATTCGATACTCATATAAATCTTACATAAAAAAATGTATGTAGTAAATCATACAAGATATAGATAATAAAAATTAACTCATATTGATACCATAACATAAGTACATGTAAAAAATGCACATAAATTAAATCATATAAAAAAATAAAGAAATGAATTGTATACATAATAAATTCATATAAAACAGATACTCATGTAAAAAGCACATGGAAAAATCATCCAAAATTAATGCCCATAAAAAATATATATTATGAAATAATATAAGAATAAACTCATATAAATTGCACACATAATAACATAACAAGAATAAACTGCAGATATAATAAAATAAAGTATATATAAAGAAATAAGTCAATAATAAAAAAAAAACGTTGATATAAATTGCATACATCATAAACTAATATAAAACATATACCTATATAAAATACACAATTTAAATAAAACTATACACAACATGAAATTGTGAAAATTAATAAATAAATTATAAGACAAAGTAAACATCTTAAAAAACGATTAACATACTAAAAGCACACACTTGTTTGTAATTTGCATAAAAAGTTCAAATTCAGATTAAGTAGGCATCATGAGAAAAATCACCTAAAATAAAAATAATGAACATATTAAACACTGTAAACCTGATACTCATATAAATTGCACATATAATAAAATCATCTAAAATTATACTCATATAAATGGCATACATAATAAAATCATACAAGATCAATATTTATATAAGTAACACATATAATAAAATCATTTAAAATGATACTCATATAAATTGCATACATAATAAAATCATATAAGATCAATATTTATATAAGTACCACATATAATAAAATCATTTAAATGAACTCATGTGATTTGCATACATAATATAATAAATAGACTTACGCATCAAAATTGCACATCATATAATAAATCAAAAAATGTTAATCACATAATATATCTAATACATTATATACCTTTATAGAATACATATTTTGAATAAAGTTACATAAAATACACATATCTTAATTATATACACAATAAAAGTCTATACATATATACTCATACATATAATATACATACACATGTATTGTACATATAAAATCAAATCATATAAAATACTCATAAATATATACTCATGTATTGAAATAAAACACAAACCCAAATGATCATATAAAATACTCATATAAATTAGATACTCATATAAATCATACTTAATAGACTTATTTACTCTTATAAATTGCATATAAATATTTATAACATGTAAAAAATGCATATAAAATAAATCATATAAAAATGAAGTAATGAATTGCATACATAATAAAATCATATAAAACAGATACTCAAGTAAAAATAACATGGAAAAATCATCCAAAATTGATGTGCATAAAAAAATATTTATTATAAAATAATATCAGAATAAACTCATATAAAATAAAATCATATAAATGACTTATAAATAAATCATACTGATATAAATTGAATGCATGAATACAAAATAAAATCTCATACAAAATCCGCATAATAAAATGGTCATAAATAGATACTCATGATAGAATGAAAATTTAATGAAATCGTATAAAACAGATACTCATATATAGTGCATACATAATAAAATCAAATAAGATCAATATTCATATAAGCTACACATATAATAAAATCATTTAAATGAACTCATACAAGTTGCATACAAAATAAAATCATATTAGAGTCATAAATACTCATACAATGCAAATTTAATGAAATCATATAAAATATACTCAAATAAATTGCATACATAATAAAAACCTAACAAATTGATGCTCATGTAATTTGCGAAACAAAGTCATATATAAAAAATGTACTGATATGAAATTCATTCATAATAAAATCTTTCAAAGTATGAAATCAAACACACCATTTAATTTTATAAGACATACTCATATAATTTTTCTCTACAAATCTATCATATTACAAAGATCCTCATATAAAATTTGCTCATATAAAAATCATAAATAGACACTCATATAAGCTACATTATAGTATTATTATAAAACAGATACTCATATAAAATTATTCACACATACCACACATAATTAAAAAATATAAAACTAACCAAATTATAATCATTAAAGATAAAAATCAATATAATCTATAGGAACTCTTTAAAAATAAACATAATTATCGCAAAATTGTTATAAATATTATTCAATTAAAATAAACACTTCATTAGGCATCATTAAAATAACCTATGGTACATGTATAAGAAAAAAAAATTGAAACATTGAAAAAGAAGATTTTACTGTCTTAAAACATAAACATATGATCATAATTATCCACTTAAAGAATATTTTATTTTCATTTTTATTTCAAAAATACTTGTAAAATTAAATAAAAACCAATCCGAGAAACACTTTGTTTCTAAAATTGACATTGCTCAACACTTAACACAACTATTGGGCTTTTTATGAACCTTTCTTTCGTCCTGCCTAATTATAAATACGTTGTACAAGAGGCACTCTTCTAAAAAAGAGAGCTGCGTCTTGTAAATGTACGTGGTCTTTACACATATACATTGTATATGTATTATAAACGTACAGACGTATCCCCTCATCTATATATAGTTCCGATATAGGGTAACATATCTCGTAGGGCACTTGATAAATAAATAAATATATTTTCTGCTTTTTTTTTAAAAAAAATTTTTTTTACAAATCGGAGCTATGTATTAAGTCCCTTTACTCCCATGCATACACCCACCACGCATACATACACACGTGTATATATAAGTATTTGATTGATTTCCAGTTAAAACAATAAACGCATTGAACTTCTTTGGCTATTAGTTCACATTTACTAAAATGATACAAGGGGCATAACTATTTAATGTTCAATAAAAAAAAAATTCCCACCTGCGCACGATGTTAAAGAATTTGTTTTTTATTTTTAGCGACATTTTGTACTGATGGTGCATTCAAAAGGCCTTCTGCTGTAGAGTAGATGACTGTATATAGGGCTGACAGTGCGGTTGTTCAAAAGATTCCAGGTAAATGATGTCAAATATAAATTATTTATACACTATGTTGTTGTATTATGGTGTTTAACGTCGGTTTCAATATAAGTAAAAATGACAATGGTGTCTACTTGAGACAGTATTCTAAGTGCTGCCACACTACAGTATCATACCCACCCAGAGACATTTAACTGACAATGTGTCGGCCAACTAAATGCTGAGCGGCAAGCGAGGAGCTTCTTGCACTGTTTTTAGAGTCTTTTGGAAATCAAATGCATGATCTTCTGAATGCAAGGTGGGCACTTTACCACTAGTCCACCGCTGCGGTGTTATATGTGTAATGAAAAACATAATTTTACTTGAACCTTTCGTTCACTCCCTATTTAGAAATTGTTAGATTATTGAAATTGACCAGAATATTTAACACTAACACGTCTAGCTCATATATGGCATCTAGAATGGTTGTCTGAAAACGACCTTGGCATTTAGTCTACCATCCTTGTAATGCAAGTAGCTGTCAAGAACCTTTTCCACATAAAATCTATGACCGGACTGGGCTCGAACATAAAATCTCCTACCAGACTGGGCTCGAACACATAACTGTCGTGATGATATTGTAATATTCAAATTTTGACATGTATGCCTTTATTCTTGTTTAACTCACCTGAGCAAAGCTCAGCTGAATTATATACTCTTAAGCTAATCTGAGCTAAGCTCAGTTCAGCTATTCAGCTCTTCGTCGTTGTCGTCGTCGTTTACTACAAGTTTTCCTTTTAGTGACATATTCTCTGAAACCAATTTTCAAGTTTGTCAAACATTGGTCCATTGTATCTTCAAATAAATACTGATATGCCCAATATTTATATAAAACACATACCAAAATGATCATATAATATACTCATATAAATCTTACATAAAAAAATGCATGTAGTGAATCATACAAAATATAAATAATAAAAATTAACTCTTAATAATACCTTAACATAAGTACATGTAAAAAATGCACATAAAATAAATCATATAAAAAATAAAGTAATGAATTGCATATATAATAAAGTCATATAAAACAGATACGTAAAAAGCACATGGAAAAATCATCCAAAATTGATGCCCATAAAAAATATATATTATGAAATAATATAAGAATAAACTCATATAAATTGCACATATAATGAAATAATTAGACTAAATTGCAGATATAATAAAATAAAGTATATATAAAGAAATAAGTCAAGTATACAAAAAAGAATGCTGATATAAATTGCATACATCATAAACTAATATAAAACAAATACCTATATAAAATACACAATTTAAATCAAGTGAATGATATAATCAGAAATAAAATAAAAACATATATGGTGATCATTTTGTATTCCTTTTCCCTCTGAGGTAGCTTTCCATATTGGTGTAATAATATTCTTGATTGATTAATTGAATATTAAGCGTCATTGTTATGCCATCGATGGCTAACAGACAGTCAGTTAACCTAACCACTGTTTCCTGGGATCCTTAAAGGTTAACAAGTACTCTAGCACACCATGTCTCTGCAAGAAACTGATAACTTTCCCACTTGAATCAGCGGTGAGAGAGGAATGTTTATGAGACATAATGTTGCATATAAGTCATATATTATAAACATATATAAACCCCTGGATTGATAGTCAGACGCGTTACTGACATAATACTCATAATAAAGATGATAATAATAATAATAAGAACAAAAAAATAAATAATAATAATAATAATAAAAATGATAATAATAACAATAACTATAATTATAATACTTGACATTACTTTATTAATCTTCCCAGAAGTCCTCAACATAAACATAATGATTAAGACTTTATTAATCTTCAATCAAGTCCTTAACATTTATAAAAGAATAAAAAACAACATCACTGGAACATTAGGTTAAGAAACACACCTATAGGCATATATGAGTTTAGTAGCAAAGATACACTTTTACAAGTAACTGATATTATTTGCATACAATACTGTATAAAACATCAAAACAAACAACCTTTTTAATAAGCACACGTTACCTAAGAAAATTCAATTAATAAAAAATACGAATTAATGTGGCAATCGTATGGGGCGGGCCGGTAGTCTAATGGATAGAGTGTTAGCTGCTCACGCTAGAGGCTGCAGGTTTGATACCCAGCTTGACCTGTTGCCACACATAAAAACAACACTCAGTACTGGTTTTACCCAGGAAGTGGACTCGAGAGTGGTTCATATAAGCTCTGAGCTTTCATCGCGAGAAATTAGTATAAAATAATTGTACATACTCGGCAAGTTCCGTCATCCTAAGGATAATTGGCGAGGTGGTCCGAATGATCAATGTGGAAATAAATTTTTAAAGGAACAAATTATGACCACTAGAGTTATGCCCCTTTCTAAAATTAATTTTCAATAGTCTTGATCATATAAGACGCTTGTTTTTCTAGCTAGTTAGTAATTTGTGATTCAAAAACTATTTATTAACGGATACTACTGTGTAATGGGATAATCTAATTTCACACTAACATAAAGTAGATATACATGTTTCGGGAATTGTTTGTGAAAAGTAATAAAAGTCCTTTAAAGATTCAAAATGGTTTAATTCAATTTTGATAGAACCGATAGTGACTGGTTGAACTACTTGATGACAGATAATTTGTCTGGTGTGTACTCGTATCTCCTCTGATATAGCATTTTGTTAATCGTTTATTTTTGTATTATGATGATGTTGTTTATGATGATGGTGGTGTTGTTGATGATGATGGTGTTGTTTTGTTGATGATATTGTTGTTGTTTTTTTATGATGATGATGGTGTTGATGGTGGTGATGATGATGATGCGGATTGTGATGGTGGTAATGGTGTTGTGGATGATGATGATTAGGATGATAATGGTGTTGATGATAGTGGTGTTGATGATAGTGTAATTGAAGATGTTGATGGTATTGAAGATGCTTACAATGATGATGTTGATGATGATTGTGTTTATGATGCTGATGGTAATAATGATAATTGTTATGATGATGTTGTTGCTGATAATGGTGATGATGGTGGTGATGTTAATGATGTTGTTGTTGTTGATGATGATGCTGTTGTTGATGATGATGATGGTGTTGTTGATGATGATGATGATAATGTTGTTTTTTATGAAAACTGTGTTGATGATGATGTTGATGATGATGATTGTGTTGTTTATGATTAAAATGTTGATAATGGTGTTGATGATGAGGGTATTGATTATAATGATGCTGATATTGTTGTTGCTGATGATGCTGATGGTCATGGTGTTGTTGATGATGCTGTTGTTAATAGTGATATTGCTGTTGATGCTGGTAGTGTTTATGATGATAGTTTAGTGTTGATGATGATGATTGTGTTGATGATCACAGTGATAATTATGAAGTGAAGGTGATGATGATGGCGTGGATGATGATGATGATGATGATTGTGATATTGATAGTGGTGTTGTTGATGATGATGGTCTTGAAGATGATGGTTGTGTTGATGATGGTGTAATTAAGGATGTTGTTGATGATGATGGTATTGAATATGATAACAATGATGATGATGGTGATGTTGATGATGATGACTGTATTTATGATGATGGTGATTATGATGAAGATGGTGTTGATGATGCTGGTATTGTTGTTGCTGATGATGGTGTTGTTGATGATGCTGTTGTTAATGGCAATATTGCTATTGATGCTGGTAGTGTTGGTGGTGATGATAATATAGTGTTGATGATGATTGTATTTATGATGGTGTAGTTGATGATGATGATGATGGTTGTGTTGATGATAATGGTGATATTTATGAAGTGAAGGTGATGATGATGTTGTTATTTATGATTGTAATGGTGATAATGGTGTTGTTGATGATGATGATAAGGATGTTGATGGTGTAAGTAAGGATGTTGTTGATGATGATGGTATTGAAGATGATAACAATAATGATAGTGATGTTGATAGTATTGTTGATGATGATGATTGTGTTTATGATGGTGCTGATGATACTGATGGAGATAATGATGATTGTTATGATGATGAAAGTGTTGATGATAATGATGCTGATGCTAATGATGACAGTAATAGTGTTGATGGTGTTGTTGATGATGATGTTGATAGTGGTGTTCAGTGTTTTTTCTCAGCACTTTGGGAAGATGACCCATAACCTTGGAATTGGGAATTTTAGCTGCGTTTTCATTAACATTGGAAAAACTTTTGTATTAAATATATGTGTTAAATTCATAAAAATGTGCACACAAGTTTGCTTCTCTGGCCATTTAATTAAAGAATCAATGTCATACTCAATTCAGAATTGGGAAACTTTGTTTATTTTATCAAGGTGTATGGCAAGTTTCAATTTAAAATTTTTAAAGCTTTCAATTTGGAATTTTTTTCACTCAATTGGGAAAAAAAGATACTATTTGCCATTGGGAATATGACCCAGTAACAGCTATAAAAATGGCCGAAAAAAGCACTAGTGTTGATGATGATGGTGTGGATCATGATGATTGTGTTTACGGTGATGGTGTTGGTGATAATAATACTGATGATGATGGTGTTTATAAGATGATTATATTGTTGATAATTATGATGATTATGGTTGTGTTGATGATGATGTTATTGATGATGTGAATGGTGATAATAACGATGATGGTGTTGTTGTTTCTGAAGATGATGTTGATAATATGATGGTGTTAATGACAGTGTTGCTGATGAATGTGATGATGATGACGATTATAGTGTTGATGTCAATGTTGTTGTTGATAGTGGTGTTGAGGATGATTGTCTATATCATGATGATTGTGTTTACGATGATGGTGTTGATGATGTTGATAGTGATGATTCTGTTGATGATGATGATGATAATAGTGTTGATGTCAATGGTGTTGTTGATGATGTAAATAGTGGTGTTGATGATGATGGTGTTGATCAAGATGATTGTGTTAAGGATGATGGTGTTGATGATAATGTTGTTGGGGATGTTGATGGTGGTGGTGATGATTTTGTTGATGATGATGGTGTTGACAATGTTGATGATAATTGTGATGGTGTTGATGATGATGCTGGTGTTGATGTTATTGTTACTGATGTTGTTGTTGATGATTATAAGGATGATGTTTGTATTAATGATGATGTTAATGGTGATGATGATGGTGTTAATGGTGATAATTACGATGATGGTGTTGATGTTGCTTTTTCTGAAGATGATGATGCTGATGATAGTATTGATGTTGATGGTGTTAATAATGATGGTGATGCTGATGCTGTGGATGATAATGATTGTGTGTATGATGGTGTTGTTGATGATGATTATTGTGTTTATGATGATGATGATGATGGTGCTGATGTTGTTGATGATGGTCTTGATTATGGTTATGATAGTGATGGTGATGATGATGATTTTGTTTATGATGGTTCTGATGATGATGATTGTGTTGTGATGATGATGATGATTCTGTTGATGATATTGATGATGATGATGATGATTGTGTTGATGATATCGATGATGATGAAGATGATAATGGTGTTCATATTGAAATTGACGGTGTTGTTAATGATGATGGTGATGATCTTGATGATGAATATATTGATATTATGATGGTGATAATTATGTTGATGATAATGGTGTTGTTGATGATGGTGGTGTTGATGATTATTATTGTGTTGATGATATTGATGAGGATGGCTTGGTGATAATAATGATGTTTGTAATGATGATAATGATAGTGTCATTGATGATGGTCATAGTGTTGATTGTCTTGATGATAAGAAATAGACAAGAAAAAAATCCATTAACATTGATAGAACTGTTGTTGATAACAACATAATTTATTTAAACTGATAAAAAAAACTTTCATGAGGTCCTCAACACTATATATATATATACACCAATTTATCACATTTGCAAATGAATCAATTAGGCAAAGGTCAGCAAAATATTATTATTATGAATATTGATGAATTTTTATAAGAAATGACATAAAACAATAACTATAATACATATCAAAATTCTAAAGTAAATAAAAACAACAACAACAGCTACTAGTAGTAATACCCACATAAGTTCATAGGTGTAAAGATGTTCCTTTAAAAGATATATATAGCGATTGAAGATGCAACTACAACACAGTTTTACATAGATATATCTTTTCCCAGTTCAAATGCAACAACGTGTGTACAAAATACACATCTGTGACATTCCAAATACATTAACGACATATAAGTATCAAATCTGAATTAACATAAATGGTAAAATGGTGTTTTTGACGTTTGCAGGGCCAGACGAACAGTGCTGTGGGCGAAAACAAAGACATCCAACCAAAAGGGACGCTGTAGAAACTATTTTTAAATATATTCAAATACATGTGATATATATGATAAAATATTGTAAAGTGCTTCCACTACTTTAGATAAATAGATAATTGAATGGGCACCCAACAACCATGTTTAAATGAAAAATGGTTGTTTTAGAATTTCGATACCTAAAAATTTGGTTGATATGATTAAACAAGATTTTAAAGAATAATCAAGTATCAACATTCTGTTAAATATTAAAGTTTCCATTGCATGCAAACAGTGTAAAAATAGTTCATATTTAGTTTTGAGCGACTTCTTTGGTGCCTTTATATAACGAGTATTATTCAAACATTTGTTTCAGTCGCTGAGTAATGGGACTTTTTTTCCAATTTAAATGTTTCGCTAATTTTATGGAAGTTTGCTATTGTTTTGGGTTGAATAATAGCGATTGAAAATAGTTTTTTTTCTGCAATATTTATTAAGTTTTGGAGCATTTACTTTCCTTTTTATACAAAACATTAACAAAAATAATACAAATGTTTGAATAATAGTTCCCATTACACATATGAAAGTATCTGTGATTTTAAAAACATTAAATTAACAGTTGAGTTTTTTTTTTAAATTCTAAATTACTCCCTTTTAAATTACTTAATTTAGAATAATTCCAGTTTAAATTTTTGATTGTATTTTATTGACTGTAAGAATAAGAAAAATAATTATAATATAAGAAATAAAATATTACCAATTATCAGCTTTAAGTTAAATACTATGCTTTCGTATATAAAAATGCACTTTAAAGTAAATCTAATCATTTCGGCATGTGACCTTATATTAATTTATTAAGGAAGGTAATTTTAATAATCAAATAAGTCCCATTTATTATCAAATAATTGAAATTTTGGATTTATTATAGAATTGTGGTATTTATAATAGTCAAAAGAACTAGATAGAAATGCACAACTATTTCATGTGATCTAATCGCAATTATATTTCAAAACCTCATTTTAAATTAATTCATGTGTATGAATAATATATGTCTGTGAATTTAAAATGTGTTTAATCCAGAAAAAGTTTCACATTTTTATCTAGTACTGTATATGTGAGATATTTATGTGAATGAATTACTGTATAAAAATAATCAATGTTTATTTAAAGTTATTAGAATTTGAATTGTAAATAGTCATTTTTCTACATAATTTTGAACAGGTTTACAAAACAATTTTAAATACAAATAACATCTATATTTTCATTATTGTTGACAAAATTTAAGATTCATTGTTTTAATATTTTTATTTATAATATTTTGAATATTTTTCTATGTGGTATATCTAAGGTTAGCTATTTTTTTATCAATTTATTTGTAAAATCTAAAAACAACACAAAACAATAAGCTGATTGTTAGGCATGTGGAAGCACTATATTGTTTAGATAAATTTCTTGTAAAATGTACACAATTCCTTGCCCCTTTCACATGTCTGGTATTTATTAAAAACAGTTACTGTCCTACGGTACTGGCAACATCCAATATTTATTAATAAAAACATAATCAGCTGAGATGTGCTATAGTAGATTGTAGGCTTCGGTTGGTAAGTCAGGTTCGGTCTGATGATCCAGGAAATGGATTGACAAAAATTGGAGCTAAACAGTTTTGATATAAATGTTATCATTAACTGTCCTAAATTTTCAACAAAAAAAAACAAACTGCTGATAATGAAAACAATGAATAATTTAGATAAAAAATGTAAAATGGGCACCGGTATGTCATAATCAAAATACAGACTGATGATGTGAAATGGGCACCAGTATATGGTAATTAAAATACAGAATGTGAAACGGGCACCAGTATATCAATTTTAAAATTTACATCTGCAAATATGCCTGGCAAAGTCATTTAATCTCTTATTTTGGCTTGAAATATTAATATATCAAGGTTTTATTTTAGTCAATAACATATGATTTCAAAAAATGCAATTTTACTGTTAAATGACATATTTAATAAAAAATTAAATATTTGGATTTGAGTGTAAAAATTACACCTAAGGGAAGCAGGTATAATTAAAATATACTTACATTCTATTTCACTGTAATATTAAATCTAAATACACTGAAACTGAAGCATCTTTGATGAATTTGATCCCAGGGGTTTGCAGACAGAAATTTGGTTTTGTTTGTTTGAGAACTGAACTTGTGATACATTAAACATGCCTTTTATCAGTGTCAGATAAATGTAATATTATTGTAAGTTTTGTATTGTATTGTAAATATTATTCGTCGACCGGAACATAACTAGACTATTTCTGCCCACGTATTTCGTATGTAAAAGTAAATAGCTGAGCTGTTCCGATTTGTATTT
The DNA here is from genome assembly GCA_029582155.1 of Panopea generosa. Classification (NCBI taxonomy): domain Eukaryota; kingdom Metazoa; phylum Mollusca; class Bivalvia; order Adapedonta; family Hiatellidae; genus Panopea; species Panopea generosa. The sequence goes on from CM055907.1 coordinate 19,422,578, forward strand.
CGTAGACGGAAACGGCCAAGCAATGTTCCAATTGGTATTTTGTGAGGTATTTCGTTGACAGAAATGGTCGAGCGGTGTTTCTATTGTGATAAACACTGTTATAAGAGTTGTTTAAATAGTGCCATAGGAGTTACGGCATAAATAGGTCCATTTGTAATTTTAATGTAATTCTTGGTTGAATGGCAACATATGGAAATGAAAGCATAATAGTTTTGACATAAATTGGGGGATATTTTCAATAATTTTTCAATTAAATTTTACATGAAATATCACTGTCAACTTTCCTTACTGCTAAGAAAAAATTCACCCTTAACTTGTTACACACATCTAACATGCCTAACACACATCTAACATGCCTAACACACATCTAATATGCAAGCTTGCATTGCTAGGTGTGGATTCAGAAATTAGTAAATAACAATACATATGGACCTTATGACCTACATACTATTACATGACCTATATGACAAACCATATACAGAAAACAGATTTGACCTATATACATATAATAAAGATGACTTATTTGACCTGTGACCTATATACTTCAAATACTGCATATCTATATTATGCATGCTCTGAATCCACGCCTCTACTTACTTAATCAAAATTAAGGATAGTTGACAGAAAATTTCATATTGTTGAATATAATATATTGAAATGTTTGTAAAATTTCAAAACTTTTATGGTTTTTATTGCTATTTCTTAGCAATTAACCACATTATCTTTTCTGTATAAATAAATATGCATAATTTAAATGCATAACAAGACCACCTAATAAAGGATATTAAAATTCCCCAGATTACTAGTTGTAAAACTAGAAGGAGTACATATATCTAAATTTGCACATACTTTAAATAATAAAAATAATAATGGCTGACCCTGGAACAGGTGATGTATCATATATAACCTGACCCAGTGCGACAGATATGGGGAATTGTAAAACAAATAGGCCTCCTGCCACAGTGGAGGCAGGCTGCCCCTCTGGTGCAGAAGTATAAAATATTTTATTGTAAATATATTGTACATATTGTACAAATCTTCTTATAATATTGTTATATTTTTTTAATAATACCCTAAATTGGACCGTTTCAGTGTACAAGGAACAGGAAGTTTTTCCAACTATTTTTAGTAATTTTTTACATTTATATTGTTTTAATTTGATGTTTCTGCACCAGAGTGACAGCCTGTTATCCCATACTTCCATAGGTAATCTGTGTAACTCCATCCAATTACACTGGATACACCAGTGAATTACCTATTTCTCATCTCACGGTTCTATAAATACACTATTTACAACCTGACATCACCACTGCAAAGCACCGACCGAAAAGGCATCTGTTTTGTGGTGTATGTCAGAATCTAGTACATGTCCAAAATTGTCGAGCTAGGCTTATCTACCAGATTGAAATGCGTCCAATCAGTAAATTTCACAGTACTTGCTACTGATTGGCCTATTTTCAATTCATTGAGTTTGCAGCGAAAATCGGCCAATCAGCGCCAAGATAAGTAATAGCTTCGACAAATCAAATTACAGGTACTATCCATGATTGTACATGGAAAACAATAACTGTGAGATGAAAATTGCCAAATGTATGAAATAAACACTTTCTTTTACACTAAATATAAACATGTTCGCATCATATTTAGTTATATATTGTGTTTTTGTGGACATATATGCGATTTTAACATGTTTGTAATCATTTATATGAATATACGTTTAATAATCATATATACCTTATACATTAAACTCATTTTTAATAGTTGACAAGATACACGCAATTATTATTATGCAATTATTATTATTATTGCGTTTATAACATAAGTTACATTATGCATATTCAAAGCATAAAAATAATAACTTTTAGTACGGGATTATATGGCTCATCGCACTCAATACACACGGTTGTAGGGAATATTATGGATACTTACCACCCTGATATTCAATATAGAGTTGCACAAAACTATTTTTATTCTTAATATCAGGGACCAGTTATTGTTAATCGGTTTAAAATAGTTTTTACTATTGGCGCTTTTTAGGTATGCGCGAGCTGCCGGGTGCCCTAATATACATTTTTCACAGTTTAACTTTATTTTGTTTTAACACACTCTTAAACCATTCTGTATCATTATTGATGCAAAATGGATCAATTAACAGTGACTGATCAGTTTTTAAAAAAAATGCGATATGCTGATGGATAATACCTTATTCAGCTGACACTGTCATAAATACATTTGAGTAATATGATATAATTTGCTGAAAATCTGCAGTCATGCAGGTATCAAGGTTCTAGGTTCATTCTGCATATTCATTTGTAAGTGTATTTTTGTTTAAATCTGTATGTTAATTTGTTGTTTTTGTACATGTAGAGTGAACCTGGAATCTTCCTTTCTGTTGGCGTTGAATAACCTATAATGTGTTGGTACACAGTAAAACCCCATTCATTCATAAATACAAAACCCCCGTATAGCATGATAGTAGCTTTAACCATTAAAATATGTTCTAAAATAATCTATATCTAATATACACCATTGCAGCCAAACCATCATAGGTCAGTTCATTTCCACCACCAAACATTATGATTGGGGTTTTATGGCACACCAAAGTTTGTTGATGGTTATACTATTGGCAATTATTGGTGGTACGCTGGATATATGGTTACATAAGATAACTACCTACTACATTTTACCATTGTATCTATACACAATTAGTGTGCAAAGATAACACTTTAGATAGAATTAAATTTCATTTCAAGTTTATAGTTAGGTCGAATATCGCTGACAATACAAGCAAAGCGATTTATGCTAACAGCAGCGTTGTTTGACTTGTAATATTGGTTAACAACCATAGGTGCACTTTATTTAATATAAGTAATTACATGCACCAATTATAAACCATTAATATATAGGTTTATGTTATATAAGACTGCAATTGGTTAATACAAAAAGAAAATATTTTTATCATTTAATCTACACAAGGCAATCGTCAGTCTATACATTAATCTTATTATGAGTATAATCAATATATGTGGTTTCAGGGAGCTATATGAGTGATGGCAAGAATAGGATCACTGGCTCGTGCATATCGTAAGAAGCGACAATTTGAGTTATATGATAGAATTTGCTGAAACTCTGAAGGTATCAAGGTTCTAGGATCATTCTGCATATTCATTTTTTTGATGTATTGTTTTTATCTGTATGTTAATTTGTTGTTTTTGTACATGTTGAGTGAACCTGGAATCTTCCTTCCTGTTGGCGTCAAATAACCTATAATGTGTTGGTACGCCATAAAACCCTATTCATTGTAAATAGTAAGCACCGAACCCAAAAATAAAAATAAGTTAGTCAAACTTAATTAAAGATAAACTTCAAGTTTCAATGTCGACATGTCTTATTATGTGAAATTATCCTCATTCATCACTCATTAATCATCACAGAAATGCGTAATCATCTTTTATGATTTTAATAATCATCTTATTCTGCTCGCCAAAATGACTGGTTCAAAGCGCGAGGGTAAAAAAAAACTTATATAGATAGAAAGTTGACAGATGGTTTTAACTGCAAAGTACAAAAAGCACCATAAAGGTAATCAACAGATAATTTATTAATATAAAAAGTAAGAAAAAAAATTAAGTTTTGGAATAAATGGATTATTTTTACATTAATTTTAAAAGCATCAGCAAATTTTATTCTAATTTAAAGAAAGACCAAAGAGTAAAAGTTATAGTGACCATTATAGTGACCAACCATTAAAGTGACCATTATCATGCATATGTATATTTATGTCAAATGTTGTTTTGTAATAAGAAATAACACCAATTTTAAGCATATTCTGTTCTTTGTAATTATATATTACATAAAAAAACATTTGTTTTTGAAATAGTATAACAATATTTTAGTTATAAATGATAATGATAAATGTTGTAAAACTCGGAATATTTTCCTTTTTAGGTACATGTATCAGTCAATTTTTAGCTCTACTGGCCAAAGGCAAGAAGTGCTTATGCGATGGCGCGTTGTATGTCGTCCATTGTCTGTCGTCCGTTAGCAGCACTTTCTCTGAAACCACTAGGCTAATTAAACTGAAACTTCACATGCATGTTTCTGTTGCATAGGAGCCTATACAGAAGCTGAAATTCAATATGGCCGCCATTACTAAAAATAGTCCAAAACTTAAAAAATCTTCTTCTCATGAACGGCCCAACAGATTTTCAAAATGTTTATGTAGTAATGATGACCAACTATAGTATTGTTAGATTTGTTCAAATGGTGTCCCTAGGGTTAAATATGACCCCGCCCCGAGGGTTCAATTAGGGGACACATGTCATTATAATATATTTTTTTTTTTTTAAATGGAAATGATTTTGCCTATATCTTCACAGAAGCATTGTTTGGTGAAGGAGGTTCAGATTTGTAAAAATGAATGGGTTCCACTGTCTTAAGGGTCAGGAGGGGCCCCAAAAGGATAAAAATTGAGAATTACTAAAATCGTTTTCTTGAGAACGGGTATGTCAGATTTGTTCATATTTGGCATAAATTATCCCTATGTGTAGGGGTTTGATTGCAGATAAGAAGTAAGGGGCTAAAATTTATAGGGGCCCTGTAAGGGGACTTAGAATTTTACATAGGGATACTATGGGAAAACAGAAAATACTCTTTTTCTTTCATCTATTCTGAAACCATTAGGCCAATTAAACTGAAACTTCACACGCATGTTTCTGTTGCATAGGAGACTATACAGAAGATTTTTTTTTTTTTCGATCTGAAATTTAAGATGGTTGCCGTTACTAAAAATAGTCCTAAACTTAAAAAATCTTCTTCTCATGAACGGCCCAACAGATTTTCAAAATGTTGATGTAGTAATGATGGCCAACTATAGTATTGTTAGATTTGTTCAAATGGTGTCCCCAAGGTTAAAAATGACCCCGCCCCGAGGGTTCACGAGTCAGTAGAGCGTCCTCAGGCCCTCTTGTTTTTTAATTTTTAAAGGATTTTGTTACCACAAGTTGATTATTTTATCTATTACAAGTAAAGCATAATTTTTTGTATACTATGATATCATTTATTTTGTCTGTAATTGGTCTCAAGATCACTTACCTCTCATCGCTAAGGTCATATTATAGAGACCCGCTCACTCCAAAAACTTTGTGAGAAAGTTTGCCAGTAACTAGCGAAAGGACGGTGCTTCTATTCAGTTTCTTTCTGAGGTCTACCGCCACCAGTAAAACTGCTTATAGCCTGAAATGTGCTGAAATTGCAAAATGTGTCTGATTTGATTTATATGCATAAATTTTACTCAGCACATGCATATTTTACTGAAAACACGGTATTTTTCTTATAGATTTCACAATTTGTTTTATATTTTTGTGAAGTATATGCACGCCTTAAGGCGCTCATCTTAATTTGTGAGCGTTTTCACAATTTTATTAAATTTTATTGTGATTTTTCCACACTTCCATGTTTTTATCATCGTAATCGTTTGACATCATAACATTATCATCATTCATATTTTCATTTTCATCCCCTGAAAAAGGAATAATATATTCCGAAATCGCTCGGGTTTTTTAAAATAATTTGAAAGAATTCAGTATTGTTTGGGTGTTTTAATTAATTTTTAATAATTAATTTATTATCTCTCCCATATATATATATATATATATATATATATATATATATATATAAAAACACATATGAGATAAATACACAAATATAAAAACATTTATGTAACAATACACTACACTACATGCGTACATACACTATATACACACACTATATACATACATACACTACATACATACACTACATACATACATACACACATACATACAATACATACACAACATACACTACATACATACATACAATACATACACAACATACATACACTATATTCATACACTACATACATACACTACATACATACATTACATGCATACAATCACGCATACTTACACTATATGCATACATACACTTGAGGTGTTAATAACAACTGTATTTTAGTTAATAAGAGAAGGTATTTAAATTTTCATCTCTATGTAATATCAAAATTTAAAATCTTAGTCAATCAGTTATAAAATCCAAGTATTATGTTTTGGAGAAAAGCCTTCAGATGTTGATATAATCATTCGATTTCGAGTTGAACTCCAGGACTTGTTTGATTGTTATAGTTTGTTTGATTATATTATGTTGATTACATTTGATTAGAAAATCTTAATTATTAACTTCTTTAGGTAAAAATATATGTAAAACTAGAATTTATTGGTTAATTGTTAAAATGATTTTTATTGGTTAAATATTCAGTTAATTTTATTGGCCAATCCATTTTAGGAACTTATAAAAGGTTTTTGAAAAAGAAAAGAGAATAACAGAGGGAGAGATAAGACTTATTCAAACTGTGTTAATTTAATATTTTGGTACCTATTAACTATCTTAATTTATTGTTATTAATCAAACCAAAATAAAAGTGTTAAACACCAAAAGACTTGTGTACTCTTTTGCTAGAAGTGACTGACCATAAAAATACCAGTTGTGTGTAGGCTGCCTACCAGTTAATTCCCTACAATTCAGACACATACACTACATACATGCACATGCACTTTATACACTATAAACATACACTACATACATCATTATATCAAATTAAATTTTTTATTATATCAAATCAAATTTTTTTATTATATCAAATTAATTTTTTTCATTACATCAAATTATTTTTTTCATTACATCAAATTAATTTTTTTCATTACATCAAAGTATTTTTTTCATTATATCAAATTAATTTTTCCATTGTATCAAATTAATTTTTTTCATTACATCAAATTAATTTTTTCATTATATCAAATTATTTTTTTTCATTATATCAAATTAATTTTTTTCCTGATATCAAATCAAATTATTTTTTTCATTATATCAAATCAAATCTTTTCATTACATCAAATCAAATTTATTTTTTTCCATTATATTAAATCAAATTAATTTTTTTATTATATCAAATCAATTTTTTTTCATTATATCAAATTTATTTTTTTCCATTATATCAAATTCAATTTTTCATCCTATCAAATCAAATTATTTTTTTTCATTATATCAAATTCAATTTTTCATCCTATCAAATCAAATTATTTTTTTTCATTATATCAAATTCAATTTTTCATCCTATCAAATCAAATTATTTTTTTTCATTATATCAAATTCAATTTTTCATCCTATCAAATCAAATTATTTTATTTACATTATATCAAATCAAATCAAATTTATTTTTTTACATTATATCAAATCAAATTATTTTTTTTTACATTATATCAAATCAAATTAATTTTTTTCATTATATCAAATTAAATTTTTCATTATATCAAATCAAATCAAATTTTTTTTTTTTACATTATATCAAATCAAAATATTTTTTTTCATTATATCAAATTTAATTTTTCATCATATCAAATCAAATTAATTTTTTTCATTATACCAAATCAAATTAATTTCATTATATAATTATTTTTTTTCATTATATCAAATTAATTGAATTTTTTCATTATATCAAATCAAATTTTTTTTTTTCATTTTCATTACATCAAATCAATTTTTTTTTTCAAATTAAATTGTTCATCATATCAAATCAAATACCTTTTCTATGGGTGTGTGGGTGGAGTAAGTAGTACAGTAGAGTGGGTAGTAGGTTTGGATTGGTAGAGTAAGTATTAGAGTATGGTGGGTAAAGTAGGTAGTAAAGTAAGGTGGTGGCAAGTAAATAGCAGTGTAGGTTTGGGTGGTAGAGTAAGTAGTGTGGTAGGGTGGGATGGGTAAAGTAAGTAGCAGAGTAGGGTTGGGTGGGTGGGTACAGTAAACAGTCGAGTATGGTGGGTAGCAGGCCTTCTAAAATTGCCGGTTTTTCGGTTTTTGGACCGATTTCTGAAGTTCAAAACCGGTTTTCGTTTCAAAGTTTAATAAAAAATCGGTCCAGATAATTTCAAAGTTCAATAAAAAATCGGTCCAGATATTTTCTATCGGTCGTATAAAATCTCATAAATTGCTCTTACCATGCCATACTGACCTGTGAAATACGCCTTGCGGCAATATCATTTGACCCAATAATCCGTTTGTTTTGTCACCTGCTGCGCGAAATGATGTCAATTTCGACTAAACCATTGACGGTATTAGGGGAGTTTATCGGAAGAGTCTATCGCTATGTAAACACGCCTTCGATGTGTGATCAGCAACCCATAGCGGTCTGTCGGTTCATCAAAAGACTTTGTTTGCGTCCGTAATTTCTTTGATATACCGCTAGCCAAAGCTGGGACGGTCGGACCGAATATTGTTTGCGTCATTATAATATTTAATAAAACGTGTAGTTTTACTTGTTTGTTTCATTTTTTTTTTAAAAAATAACTTTAATTATAAAATTAATGACATTAATTAATGAAAGTTATGAAACCCGGACCGATTTTGTTTTGATGTGGGACCGGAATTGTTTGCGTTAATCGTAACCTGTGGTTTTAATTAAGCTAATTGATGGGAAACGGTATTACTCAAATTTATGTAAAATCATATATAAGCGTGAATATTAATACTGTTCGTTAGTCATATATAGTTAATAGATATGGCACAACAAAGTATTTTGACAATGTTTAAGAAGTCGGATGGGGCACCGACTTGGTCAAAAAACATGGTAGCATGGTAGGGGTGGGTGGATAGAGTAATCAGTAAAGTAGGGTGGGTAGAGTAAGTAGCAGAGTATGGTGGGTGGGGTATAGCAAGAAGTAGAGGATGGTAGGGTAAAGTAGGTAGTAAAGTAGGGTGGGTGGGTAGAGTAAGTAGTACAGTAGGTTGGGTGGGTAGATTAGTTAGTAGAGTAGGGTGGGTGGGTGGGTAGGTTAAGTAAGTAGTAGAGTAGGGTGGGTGGGTTAAGTAAGTAGTAGTGTGGGTTGGATAGAGTAAGTAGTAGAGTAAGGTGAGTGGGTAGAGTAAGTGGTAGATTAGGTTTGGATGGGTAGAGTAAGTAATATAGTAGGGTGAGTTAGTAGAGTAAGTAGCAGTGTATGGTGGGTGAGTAGATTAGGTAGTAGAGTAGAGTGGGTGGGTACAGTAAGTAGTGCGGGGTGGGTATAGTAAGTAGTAGAGTATGGTTGGGTGAGTAGAGTAAGTAGCAGTGTAGGTTTGGGTGGTAGAGTAAGTAGTGTGGTAGGGTGGGATGGTTAAAGTAAATAGCAGAGTAGGGTTGGGTGGGTACAGTAAGCAGTAGAGTAAGATGGGTAGAGTAAGAAGCAGAGTATGGGTGGATGGGTAGAGTAAGCAGTAGAGTAGGGTAGGTGGGTAGAGTAAATAGCATAGTATGGTTGGGTGGGTAGAGTAAGCAGTAGGGTGGGTGCGTGGGTAGAGTAAGCAGTAGGGTGGGTAGAGTAAGCAGTAGGGTGGATGGAGTAAGCAGTAGGGTGGGTGGGTGGGTGGAGTAAACAGTAGGGTGGGTTGAGTAAGCAGTAGGGTGGGTGGGTGGTTGGGTGGAGTAAACAGTAGGGTGGGTGGAGTAAGCAGTAGGGTGGGTGGAGTAAACAGTAGGGTGGGTGAGTGGAGTAAACAGTAGGGTGGGTGGGTGGGTGTAGTAAGCAGTAGGGTGGGTGTAGTAAGCAGTAGGGTGGGTGGGTGTAGTAAGCAGTAGGGTGGGTGGGTGTAGTAAGCAGTAGGGTGGGTGGGTGGGTCGAGCAGTAGGGTGGGTGGGTGTGTTGGTAGAGTAAGCAGTAGGGTGGGTGGGTAGAGTAAGCAGTAGGGTGGGTGGGTGGGTAGAGTAAGCAGTAGGGTGGGTGGGTTGGTAGAGTAAGCAGTAGGGTGGGTAGGTAGAGTAAGCAGTAGGGTGGGTGGGTGGGTGGGTAGAGTAAGCAGTAGGGTGGGTGGGTGGGTGGGTAGAGTAAGCAGTAGGGTGGGTAGAGTAAGCAGTAGGGTGGGTGGGTGGGTGGGTAGAGTAAGCAGTAGGGTGGGTGGGTGGGTGGGTAGAGTAAGCAGAAGGGTGGGTAGGTAGAGTAAGCAGTAGGGTGGGTGGGTGGGTGGGTAGAGTAAGCAGTAGGGTGGGTAGAGTAAGCAGTAGGGTGGGTGGGTAGAGTAAGCAGTAGGGTGGGTGGGTGGGTGGGTAGAGTAAGCAATAGGGTGGGTGGGTAGAGTAAGCAGTAGGGTGGGTGGGTGGGTGGGTAGAGTAAGCAGTAGGGTGGGTGGGTGATTGGGTAGAGTAAGCAGTATTTAGAGTAGAGTAAGCAGCATGGTAGAGTAGGTAGTATAGTAGGGTGGGGTGGGGTAGGGTGGTGTGGTGTTTGGTCGGATAGGATTGGGAAGGGTATGGTAGGATAGGGTCGGGTAGAGTTTGGAATAATTAATTATAAAATAAATAATTTAATATAAAAAAATTGTGTACGATAGATATTACTTATTGAATGTCATAATAAACTTAAATGAGTAAAACATCTATGTAAAAAGACAACTCAAATTATATGAAATTAAAACAAAAATAATTATATAAAAACATTAATAATTCTCAGAACATTCATATTATCAGGATCGAAAGAAAAACGAACAAACAACATTCAATTTTATTTCAAATGTAGCCAAGACATAATAATCAGAATAAATCACAAAGCAATAATAGAATAATTCCTAATTGAATAAATAACTCAAAAATGTTTATTCACAGTCAATACTTTATTGCATACATCACCTATATATAGTAGAAAACTATATGTAAATTCCAAATAAATGTAGTGGCTTAAAATTAACTCTATATTGAAGAGTATTGAATAACATAGGTAAAGGTCAAATAAAGCCACAGTGTCAAATTGAGACGACTATTTATATGCATTTTTACTAGACTACTTTCAAAATGATTGATTGAATATTTAGCATCATTTTATTGCATCAAGGGCTAACAGACGAACCTAATCACTGTTTTCTGGGATCCAGAAAGGTTAACCAATACTTGAGCACACCCATTGCAAGTAACTTATAACTTTCCCACCAGAATCAGCTGTGAGCGACGAATGGTAATGAGAAACAATGGCATATATATATTTTATTTATTAAAGTGACATGTACAATTCATTTTAAAATTACAACATTTGCAAAAGCATTAGTACATGCAAAGAAATACCCAGCCTAGTAAGGCTTATAAGTCACTATGTTATCAAAATTTTAATAACTTTAACACATTGATTGATTATTTAGCGTCATTTTTATGCCATCGAGGGCTAACAGACGATCAGTTAACCTAACCACTGTTTCCTGGGATTAACCAGTACTCGAGTACACCCCATCTACGCAAGTAACTGATAACTTTCCCACTTGAATCAGTTGTGAGAGACGCATGATAATGAGACACAATGTCGTATATATCAATCATCACAGAGACTGTTGCCGGGCGGGGATTCGAACTCGCGACCCTTGGATTGATAGTCAGACGCGTAACCAACTGAGCTAATCTGGCCCGGCTAACTTTAACACATAAATAATGATATGGCATATATCATAACGGAGAAACAAACACTTGATATATGTGTCCCAAATTTGACAAAATTCAAAATTCTACATTATTAATCTTCATCATTTCCAAATAAAAGTATTGTATTATTTTCTCAAAAGCAAATAAGTTTTTAGATTATTTTCAAAATATACAAACATAAAATAAATATAAAAACTTTGCAAAACTTAAAACAGTTTCTTTATTACCATAATTAAACATTTGGAATACACATTGTCATTTCTTTATAATCTAATAAAGAAAAACTCTATTTATTTCAAAAATATATATTTATTTCTTTTACAATTTTTAAATTGCTTTTGAATTCCATTAAAATAATGTTTTCATGAGTATTGTATTTTGAATGTTAAACAATCTGTCAACTTTCCTTTGGTTAAGTGAGAAAAGGTTTGGAATCAGAGCATGCAGTCTTAAAAGTACAAAGGTCGTAAGTCAAATAGGTTGTCTTTAAATATAGTTCAAATGTCGATCTGTATATGTGATTCATATAAGTAATCTATATATATATAGGTCACATAGGTCAATAAGTTTATATAGGTCATTTATGTCAATATGTTTATATGTTATATAATTTCTATGTAGGTCGTATAGATTCTGAATCCACACCTAGAACGCAAGCTTGCATGTTAAATGTGTGTTACAAGTTAATGGTAAGCAGTGTTTTTATTAGCAGTAAGGAAAGTTGACTGATCTTTCATGAATAATAATCAGAAATATCCTCAATTTCTTTAAAGACTGTTGCCAACTTAATTCATTTTAATAATTGATGAAACATTTGACAATCAAATCAAACAAAATTTAAATAGTGTTACTGGTAAAAATCATCTCAAAGTAACAGTTCCTTGAATGAAGATAAAAATAAAAAATCCAATCAAAAATTTAATTGCAATTATTCTAAAAGAAAAATAATAATTTAAAAGGGAGATAATTCATAAAAAAAAAAGAAACACTAAAAATCTATTCTTAAAAAACGAAGACATTAATACTATTATTAAAACAGATATTATTCTTCAAGCTTTTTAATAAAATGAGTGCAGCTTCAACTGTTATTCTAAAGTAGTGGAAACACTTTACAATTTTGTATCCAAGCATACATTTGAATATACATGTATTTCATAAAATATCTACAATCTACTTTGTCACTTTGTTGGATGTCTCTATTTTCGCCCGATACCATCAATCCGACCCTGCAAAGTGAAAACACTATTATTACTCCTTTGCTAATACAAAATGAATGTGTTATAGCATTTAATTTACCGACTGATTGAATATCTACCATCATTCTTATGCCATCAAGGGCTAACAGATGATCAGTTAACCTATCCACTGTTGCCTAGGATACCGAAAGGTTAACCAGTACCCGGGCATACCTCATCTCCGCAAGTAACTGATAACTTTCCAACTTGAATCAGTGGTGGGAGACTAATGATTGAGACACAATGTCAGATATCAATCATCACGGAGACTGTTTCCGTTTATATATAGTATTTGAAAAGCTGCATTTGTGCAGAAAAAGGCATTTGGCCCGTTAACACATTCATGAATGTCAAACTTGGGTGTAGTTGCATCTTCAAATGGCTACTCAAATATTTACGACACAGTAATGTCAATGTTCAATTTATTTCAAAGTCATTAAAACATGTTTTTTAATTTCTATTTCAATTTCAAACTTTATGAAATCTTTTATTATTATTAGTTCACCAAAATAAATAGATACCAATAAATTAAATTAAGAACTTCATTTCATATGACCACATAACCCTATGGTACTTTTAAACATTCACGAGTTGTGCCCCTTCCAAAATAGAAATGTGTTAACCCTTTTTTTCATAAACACGCCTTTGGACACCTCTAATATTGAAAGCATTAATTCACCACATACAGTATCAGCAATGGGTGAGTTATGTTTATATTAACTGACAGAGTGGAAAACAGTGCAGGAAGTGTTCAGATTGCTCGTTACGAGCAATCTGAACTCTTCTTGCACTGTTTTCAAAGGCCTTCTGTGATTGGTGCGGGAAAACGTGTATCTATGGAGTAAAGGGTTAACTGATGTTCTAGTTATAATGTAATGTATGTATTTAATAGTGTTGAGGACCTCGGGGAAGATCTATTATCAATCATTGTCCGTTATGAGCGACAGCACAATTAATATTTATGGAATTATTCTAGCTTTTTTCTTATAACTTCATTTATTTAATTTGTTTTTAGTTTTTGTTTACATTAATTTGAGGACCTAATGAAAGATTAATGAAAAGCATTTTTTTTTTTTTTTATAATTATTGCCTCTGTGCATATTATTGGGCGTCAGGGAATAATTGTTAATGTCTTTGTTATTATTTTAATTATAATTATCACTTTCATTATTATTTTTAACTATTTGAACCTTTAAAGGAACAAAACAATTTTGATGAATATCCGCCTTCTGAAAATGATATATTTACATTTTTACGCTATGAAATATGAATATATATTTAGTTTCAATTTTGACAATTGTCACAAAAGAATGCTAATATTTTATCAGTTTTTATCGGTATGATAGAAAATATGAAAACATAAAATATTTTATTAGAACAAACAAGGAGTGTTCAAGCAAGGTAGTGTTATGGTCCTTGAACACTACACTTCTTCTTAATGTCCTGTATATTGCGCAAAGATTCAAGAAAAGCCCATGAATATTTTTGACAGTTATACTCTGGACAGAAGTGTTACAGACGGATGGACGTATATCATTACCATACCCCCCCTTCACTTTTGGCAGGGGGATATTTGGAGACAACTAGGTTATAACTTGTAACATTCGAAATCAATTTTCAACGTTCTTATATGATGTACCCTTATTAGTTCAAACAATATTTTATTTATTCATCCATGCTACCATCATCAACTTCACTTCATAAAAACCACTATCATCATCAACACAACCATCATCATCAACATCATCATCAACAACACCATCATAAACACAATCATCATCAACACTATACTATCATCATCAACTACACCAGCATCAACAATATCACCATTAACAACAGCATTATCAACAACAGCATCATCAACAACACCATGCCCATCAACATCATCAGCAACAACATCATCAGTATCATCAATACCATCATCATCAACACCATTTTCAACATATTAATCATCAACAACACCATCATCATCAACATCATCAACACCACCATCATCAGCAACATCATGCCCTTCAGCATCATCAACAACAACACCATCATCAGCATCAACAATATCAGCATCATAATCGTCAATACAATCATCATTAACACTATTATCAACAACATCATCAATAACACCAGCATCATCAACAAAACCATCATCATCATCAACACCGTCATCAACAGCAACATCATCATCAACAGTATTACCATTAACAACAGCATCATCAACAACACCATGACCATCAGCATCATCAGCAACAACAATATCAGCAATGCCATCATCATCATCAACGCCATTATCAACATATTAATCATCAACAACACCAGCATCAACATCATTAACATCACCAACACCATCATCATCATCACCACCATCAACACCATAATCATCAACAACAACACCATCATCATCAACATCACCATCATCATCACCAAAAACACCATATCATCAACAAAATCATCACAATACAAAAATAAACGATTAACAAAATGCTACCTCAGAGGAGATATGAGTACACGCCAGACAAATTATCTGTCATCATGTAGTTCAACCAGTCACTATTGGTTCCATCAAAAGTGAATTAAACTATTTTGAATCTTTAAAGGGACACGTACCAAGTTTTACTACTTTTCAAGAACAATTCTTGAAAAATATATATCCACATTATGTAAGTGTGACATTAGATTATCCCATTACACAGTAATACCTGTAAATGAATAGTCTCATTCACAAACTACTAACTAGCTGGAAAAACAAGCGTCGTATATGATCCAAGAATATTGATAATAAGTTTTAGAAAGGGGCATAACTCTAGAGGTCATTGTCATAATTTGTTACTTTCAAAATTTATTTCCACATTGTTAATTCGGACCACCTCGCCAATTATCCTAAGGATGACAGAACTGGCGGAGTATGTATGATTTGTTTATAGTAATTTCTTTTAACATGATCGCGATGAAAGCTCAGAGCTTATATGAACGGCTCTCAAGTCTGCTTCCTGGGTAGAACCAGTACTGAGTGTTGTTTACACAAGAGGCATCGGGTCGAGCTGGGGATCAAACCTGCAACCTCTAGCTTGAGTGGCCAACACTCTATCCATTAGACTACCGCCCCGCCCCGTACAACTGCCACCGTGACATTGATGTGTCCTTTTTATTTATTTTATTTATTGAATTTTCTTAGATAACAATCATGTGCTTATTAAAAAGGTTGTTTGTTTTGATGTTTTATATGGTATTGTATGTAAGTAAATTTCAGTTGCTTGTAAAAGAATATCTTTGCTACTAAACTCCAGTGATGTTGCTTTTTATTTTTTTATTAATGTTGAGGGCTTGATGGAAGATTAATAAAAGTCTTAATCGTTATGTTTATGTTGAGGACTTCAGTATTGTTAAGTATTATAATTATAGTTATTATTTTTATAATCATTATTGTCATTATTGTTATTATCATCAATTTTATTATTATTATTCTTTTTTTTGTCTTTATTATTACTATTATCATCTTCATTATGAGTGGTATGTATCTGTGTTATATTAGTTTATGATGTATGCAATCTTTGAGGGTGTTTTTTTCTATTATTTCCTTATTTTGTTATAAACTTTATTTTATTAGCTCACAGGTGAGCTTGTGTGATTGCCTGGTGTCCGTTGTCTGTCGTCCATTGTCTGTCATCTGTTGTCTGTCATTAACTTTTAGCTTCTAACAACATCTGCTCTTTACAGAAATGTTCTTTAGGTGACCCTCTACCAAGTTTGTTCAAGTCATCTTGATTCATCAAAAAACATGGCCGCCAGCAAGTTTAACTAGTAAAAACTTAAAAAATCTACTTGTCAAAAACTACTGGCTCGATTTTAAAATAATTTCACAGAAATGTTCCTTGGAGGATCTTTCACCAAGTTTGTTCAAACCGTAGTGAATCGTCAAAAAACATGGTGGAAAGGGGTGGGGTATGTTTACTATATAAGCTATAGTAAAAACTTACAAAAATCTTCTTGTCAGAAACCACAAGGCCAATTTTGATATAACTTCACAGAAATGTTCCTTGGGTGGCCATCTACCAAGTTGTTCAAGCCATCTTGATTCGTCAAAAAACATGGCCGCCAGGGGTGGGGCAAGTTTAATTAGTAAAAACTTAAAAAATCTTCTTGTCAGAAACTACTTGCTCGATTTTAAAATAATTTCACAGAAATGTTCCTTGGAGGACCCTCTACCAAGTTTGTTCAAGCCATCTTGATTCGTCAAAAAACATGGCCGCCAGGGGGTGGGGCAAGTTTAATTAGTAAAAACTTAGAAAATCTTCTTGTCAGAAACTACTTGCTCGATTTTAAAATAGTTTCACAGAAATGTTCCTTGGAGGACCCTTCGCCAAGTTTGTTCAAACCGTAATGATTTGTCAAAAACATGGCAGCCAGGTGGTGGGGTTAGTTTACTATATAAGCTATAGTAAAAACTTAAAAAAATCTTCTTGTGAAAAACCACTGGATCGACTTTAAAACAATTTCGCAGAAATGTTCCTTGGATGACCCTTTAACAAGTTTGTTCAAGCCTTTGTGATTTGTTAAAAAACATGACTGCCACAGTGAGGTGCTAGTTTACTATATAGGCAGCTATAGTAAAAATTGCAATGCCTTCTTGTCAGAATCTATTAACCTGATTTCGATGTTATTTCACTGACATTTACCATGGGTGAACCTCTACCAAGTTTGAACTCTTCTACCAATCTGTTACATCTTCAAAACAAATCAAAATTCTAACTACTCGCCAATCTTGTTTTTCTGGAGTTTTGCGTGTAGACTACCGCCCTGCCCTGTATGATTGCCACACTGATGTGTCCTTTTTATCTATTTTTTTTTATTGAATTTTCTTAGATATCTAACAATCATGTGCTTATTAAAAACGTGTTTGTTTTGATGTTTTATACAGTATAATATGTAAATAAATCTCAGTTCCAAAACATGAGTAGTTTGTTCAGAAACAGAGAAAATGCTGAGTTAAACATAAAACTTTAACCAAACCCGAGCTAAACAAAAAACTTTAAACGAAGGTTTTAGAGCCCAAAGTATGTAAATTTAGGTAAGTTAGCTATATACATTGTTTGTATAACATGATATGAATGTGTTTATGAAGTTTAGTCACCATAACAAGAGTTGTTTGTTCAGAAACAAAGAAAAAGCTGAGCTAAACATAAAACTTTAACCTGTGGACACTGACAATGACGCTGCCGCCAGAGTCATGACAATATCTCTTCATTTTTTTTTTTCAAAAAGACGAGTACAATTATTAATGCTGAGGGCCTCATGGAAGATTAATAAAATCTTTGTTGATATCATATTTTAATTATTTATGTTGAGTGCCTCATGGAAAATTAATATGTCGCCGTTGATATTATTTTTACAATTATATTGAGGGCCTCATGGAAGATAAACAAGTCTTTATTAGTATTATTTTACAATTATTTATGCTGAGGGCCTCATGGAAGCCGGGCCCGATAAGCTCAGTCGGTTACGCGTCTGACTATCAATCCAGGGGTCGAATCCCCCGCCCGGCAACAGTCTCCGTGATATACGACATTGTGTCTCATTATCATTCGTCTCTCACCACTGATTCAAGTGGGAAAGTTATCAGTTACTTGTGGAGATGGGGTGTGCTCGAGTACTGGTTAATCCCAGGAAACAGTGGTTAGGTTAACTGATCGTCTGTTAGCCCTCGATGGCATAAAAATGACGCTAAATATGAAATCAATCAATCAATCTCATGGAAGGTTAACAGAGGTGTTTGTTGGTATGATTTTTACAATTATTTATGTTGAGGGCCTCATGGAAGGTTAACAGATGTCTTTGTTGGTATGATTTTTACAATTATTTATGCTGAAGGCCTCATGGACGGTCAATAGAGGTTTTTGTTGGAATGATTTTTACAATTATTTATGTTGAGGGCCTCATGGAAGGTTAACAGGTCTTTGTTGGTATGATTTTTACAATTATTTATGTTGAGGGCATCATGGAATGTTAAGAGGTCTTCGTTGGTATGAATTTTACAAATATTTATGTTGAGGGCATCATGGAAGGTTAACAGAGGTCTTTGTTGGTATGATTTTTACAATTATTTATGTTGAGGGCCTCATGGAAAATTAATATGTCGCCATTGATATTATTATTACAATTATATTAAGGGCCTCATGGAAGATAAAAAAAGTCTTTGTTGGTATTATTTTACAATTTTTTTATGTTGAGGGCCTCATGGAAGGTTAACAGAGGTCTTTGTTGGTATAATTTTCACAATTATTTATGCTGAAGGCCTCATGGAAGGTTAATAGAGGTTTTTGTTGGAATGATTTTTACAATTATTTAAGTTGAGGGCCTCATGGAAGGTTAACAGGTCTTTGTTGGTATGATTTTTACAATTATTTATGTTGAGGGCATCATGGAATGTTAAGAGGTCTTTGTTGGTATGAATTTTACAATTATTTATGTTGAGGGCATCATGGAAGGTTAACAGAGGTCTTTGTTGGTATGATTTTTACAATTATTTATGTTGAGGGCCTCTTGAAAGCTTTATTAAAGTCTTTGTTGGTATTATTTTACAATTACTTATGTTGAGGGCCTCAAGGAAGGTTAACAGGTCTTTGTTGGTATGATTTTTACAATTATTTATGTTGAGGGCCTCATTGAAGATTTATTTAAGTCTTTGTTGGTATTATTCTACAATTATTTATGTTGAGGGCATCATGGAAGGTTAACAGGTCTTTGTTGGTATGAATTTTACAATTATTTTTGTTGAGGGCATCATGGAAGGTTAACATCTAGGTCTTTGTTAGTATGATTTTTATAATTATTTATGTTGAGGGCCTCATGGAAGATTAATTAAAGTCTTTGTTGGTATTATTCTACAATTATTTATGTTGAGGGCCTCATGGAAGGTTAACAGGTCTTTGTTGGTATTATTTTACAATTATTTATGTTGAGGGCCTCGGGGAAGGTAAACAGGTATTTGTTGTAATTTTACTACAATTATTTATGTTGAGGTCCTCATGGAAGGTTAACAGGTCTTTGTTGGTATGATTTTTACAATTATTTATGTTGAGGGCCTCATGGAATGTTAAGAGGTCTTTGTTGGTATGATTTTTACAATTATTTATGTTGAGGGCATCATGGAAGGTTAACAGGTCTTTGTTGGTATGATTTTTACAATTATTTATGTTGAGGGCCTCATGGAAGGTTAACAGGCTTTGTTGGAATTACTCTACAATTATTTATGTTGAGGGCATCATGGAATGTGAAGAGGTCTTTGTTGGTATGATTTTTACAATTATTTATGTTGAGGGCATCATGGAAGGTTAACCGGTCTTTGTTGGTATGATTACAATTATTTATGTTGAGGGCCTCATGGAAGGTTAACAGGTCTTTGTTGGTATTATTCTACAATTATTTATGTTGAGGGCCTCGTGGAAGGTTAACAGGTCTTTGTTGGTATTATTCTACAATTATTTATGTTGAGGGCATCATGAAAGGCAAACAGGTCTTTGTTGGTATGATTTTTACAATTATTTATGTTGAGGGCCTCATGGAAGGTTAACAGGTCTTTGTTAGTATGATTTTTACAATTATTTTTGGTGAGGGCCTCATGGAACGTTAACAGGTCTTTGTTGGTATGATTTTTACAATCATTTATGTTGAGGGCATCATGGAATGTTAAGAGGTCTTTGTTAATATTATTTTTAAAATTATTTATGGTGAGGGCATCATGGAAGGTTAACAGGTCTTTGTTGGTATTATTCTACAATTATTTATGCTGAGGGCATCATGGAATGTTAAGAGGTCTTTGTTGGTATGATTTTTACAATTATTTATGTTGAGGACATCATGGAAGGTTAACCGGTCTTTGTTGGTATGATTTTTACAATTATTTATGTTAAGGGTCTCATGGAAGGTTTACAGGTCTTTGTTGGTATTATTCTACAATTATTTATGTTGAGGGCATCGTGGAAGGTTAACAGGTCTTTGTTGGTATAATTCTACAACTATTTATGTTGAGGGCATCATGGAAGGTTAACCGGTCTTTGTTGGTATGATTTTTACAATTATTTATGTTGAGGGCATCATGGAAGGTAAACAGGTCTTTGTTGGTATTATTCTACAATTATTTATGTTGAGGGTCTCAAGGAAGGTTAACAGGTCTTTGTATGATTTTACAACTATTTATGTTGAGGGCATCATGATAGGTTAACAGGTCTTTGTTGGTATGATTTTTACAATTATTTATGTTGAGGGCATCATGGAAGGTTAACAGGTCTTTGTTGGTATTATTCTACAATTACTTATGTTGAGGGCCTCAAGGAAGGTTAACAGGTCATTGTTGGTATAATTTTTACAATTATTTATGTTGAGGGAATCATGGAAGGTTAACAGGTCTTTGTTGGTATGAGTTTTACAATTATTTATGTTGAGGGCCTCATGGAAGGTTAATAGGTCTTTTTTGGAATGTTTTTTACAATTATTTATGTTGAGGGCATCATGGAAGGTTAAAAGTTCTTTGTTGGTATGATTTTTACAATTATTTATGTTGATGGCATCATGGAAGGTTAACAGTCCTTTGTTGGTATGATTTTTACAATTATTTTTGTTGAGAGCCTCATGAAAGGTTAATAGAGGTCTTTGTTGGTATGATTTTTACAATTATTTATGTTGAGGGCCTCATGAAAGGTTAACAGAGGTCTTTGTTGGTATGATTTTTATAATTATTTATGTTGAGGGCCTCATGGAAGGTTAATAGAGGCCTTTGTTTGTATAATTACTGTTATTTATATTGAGGACCTCATCAGAAAATCGTTATTGTGATGATTGATTATCATCATATATTATGGTAATCATTATTATTAATTAAAATTATTATTATATTATCATTTTCATTATTATTATTATTATCATCATTATTTTACTTATATGACAGCCATCTTGAATGATATATAAAACTGACCTCAATTGTTTAACAAAGCTACCTCAGAAAGCAAAGAAATACGAGCCAGACCAATGATCATCATGTAGTTTTACTTGGTTATCTCATTTTTATTATTATATCCGTTTTATCAAGAGAGATTAAAGCTGCTAGTTGAACCCCAAAGGAAAACATAGAAATTTTAATAAAAAACTTTTTTTTAAATAGTTCTATTACCCAAATTTTGTTTTCATTATGATAAGGGGAATAACTGTAGTTTTAACCAACATGACAGAATTAAAACACTAAAAATGTTTTATTGAATAAATAAAAGTTTTATTTGGAGATGACAATGTTATAATAGGAAGTTATGCTCAAAATTAATTTTTAATTTATTGTCTTTCTTTTTTATTTTATTTTTATTGTTCTACTTTTCTTAGACGATTTGTGCTTATTAAACATATATATTTTTATCAGTTTTAAACAAATTTTATCTTCATGGTTTGGCTTTTAGTCATTAAATTCTAAACATCCAATTTTCATGTTACAGAGAGTTGAATATTTATTATATGAACAACTTTTAGATAATTTAAGTAAGTTTATATTTTCATCTTATTCTTAATGGTATTCACCTAAGTTTGACAAACATGAAAAGTGGTTTCAGAGATGTCACTATAACAAATGCATGTTGTGAGCAACGCTGACGAAGAGTTTGCTATAAGAATAACCTAAATGAGCTTTGCTCAGATGTGAGCTAAAATTAGATTAAACGTATGTAAATGATCAACATTGGCTCATCGCCACAGTTGTGTGTTCGCGCCCAGTGCGGTCATATCACTTTAGAGAGAAAGATTCTTGTTAGTTACTTGCATTACAATGATCTGGTGATTACTTTAACTAATGTCTAAGTTTGGTTAAGATGTGTTGAAAAATAAGATGGACGACAGACACAGACTGATCACAAAAGCTCACCTAGAGCATTATGCTCTCAGGTGAGCTTACAATAATAAGAAAGCTCATGTTGAGCCTTTGGCTCCAGTGAGCTAAGAACATAATAAACATACATGTAACAAATATTAAACCAGGGGTTGTGAGTTTGAATCCCCGCCACGCCATTGTCTCCGTGATGATTGATATACGACATTGCATGCCATTCGTATCTCACCGCTTATTCAAGTGGATGTTATCAGTTTAGACAGAAAGTTCTTGTCAGTTACTTGCATTCCAACAATGGTGGATATAGTTCAGGTCTTCCTCAGCCAATGTAACTGTATGCCATATATGACCTAAATCTGGTGTGTTGAAATAATTGGTTTAATGGATTAATTTACCTGGTATATGTTGAAAAACTGCACTGTCTTTCATCATCGACTCTGCAGCAGAAGGTCTTGTACAGGTTCCATTGGTACATAACGTTTCTGAAAAAAAAAAAAAAAAATCTTATCGCATGCCACAAAAATAGTTATTGAACATTACATAGTGATGCCCCTTAGAAACTGTTTGACATTTTGTATCTTCTTTCAAATGCTTTTTGGTTTATAAAGATGTATTTTTAATATCTTGCCAAACATAAAATGATTGCCAAAGAAGTTCATTACATTTAGTGTTAACTGGAAATCAAACATATACTTATATTCACTCGTGCCTGTATGTGCTGTGCATGTGTGCGTAATAGATCGTTATACATAAAGGGACTTTATACATAGCTTCGATTTCTAAAATTCAACTTGTTCTATATGTAAAAATAAAATGGTTAAAAAAAAATCAAAATAAATATTTTAATTCATCTGCCAAACTGAGACAAGTATCGAAGCTATGTACGTATGTGGGGATACGTCTGTACGTTTATAATACATATACAATGTATATGTGTAAAGACCACGTACATTTACAAGACGCAGCTCTTTTTGAAAAGAGTGCCTCTTGTACAACGTATTTATATTTAAGCAGACCGAAAGACAGGTTCATAAAAAGCCTAAGAATGTTGATAACAAGTGTAAAGCAATGTCAATTTTAGAATCAAAGATACTTTTAGCATTTCGTAAGTGTTTTAGAGAAAAAAAAGAAATGAAATAGTAGATGATTCTGACCATATCTTGATGTTAACTTTTCTTCTTGTTTTTAATCAGGGACATTTTTTTTTATATTTTAGGTGATTTTGTTATAAGTGATATTTTCAATATATATTAAATGTGACTTTGTGCTTGTTTGTGTGTATATTTAAAGAATTTCATGGATTATTTATTTATTTATTATTTCAACTGTGTGTATGCTTTACATGAATATCTGTTTTATAATGAGTTTAAGATCGAATCAATTTATAGTTTTTATATGAGCAAATCATATGAGAATCTTCAAAACATGATTGTTTATAGTTTTATAGAAACAACTTTGTGTCTGATGCATTCAATTTTATATGAGTATAATTTTAGTATGTTTTTATCATGTATACAAATTATATGTTTTTATATGTTTTTATTATTTTTTTACGATTTATTATGCATGCAATTTATATGAATACAATTTTTTATTTTATATGTGCAAGTTATATCTATTCTTTTTTATTTTATTATATGTACAATTTTTATGTTAGAACTTATTATATATCATAAATATGAATATTTATTTTTAAGATTATATTATATTTATTCTTATATATTTTTAAAATATCGTATAAATTATACGAGTATCTATTTTATATGAATATATTTACATAAGTTTATTTTAATGATTGTAGATTATTAATTACAATACCTATATTTGAACAGATTTTACTATATATGTGCATTTTATATGAGTATAAATATATAATTTTATTTTGAATACTATTTATATAAGAATATCTGATTTGATTTTATTTTGTGTATGCAACCAATACGCATATCTGTTTCATTTTATTATGAATAATAAATTATTATTTCATTATAAATGATAATTATATGTGAACAACAATTTTCATGATTTTATAGTATATATTATTACAAATAATTATATGACTATATATTAACTATTGGTTTATTATGTATGCAGTTTACAAGAATAAATTTTATTTTGATTTTATTTTATATATGTGCAATTTAAATGAGTTTCTATTTAATAGGATTCTATTTTTTATGAGTATTTTTAATATGCTTATATTTCATATGTGTACCATTTATATGAGTATAATTGTGACTGTTTTTATGTGCAATTTATATGAATATCTGTTTTATATTTTTTATGTTTATTATCATTTATATGATTTAAAATGCATACATTTTTGTAGGTTTTTGTAATTTAAAGTTTAATTTGAAGTAATTTTATGCAAATTCCATATACTTGTTTTATAGCTTTTATTTGGTTTATTTAGGTTTATATTTTATGTTTTAATTTATTTATGTACAACTTTGAAGTGTGTTTTGCTTTATACAAGTTATGTTTATACTATATTTTGATGTATTTTAGTTTATTCTTATATATTTTATATGTGCATCTGTTTTTATATCAGTTTATCTTCTATTTATATGAGTATCTGTTTAATATGATATTATGATGTTTGCAATTAAAACAACAGTATTTCATAGATCTATTATATGTGCATTTATATTAGTTTATGGTTTATAACATTTATACGAGTATATGTTTTGTATGATTATATTTGTATTTATTTGATATGATTATATGAGTTTCTGTTTTATATGATTATGTGTGAACCTGTTTTATATAATTATATGAGTGTTATATGAGCAATGACTCATTTTGTATTTAAAAACACATTATGTGTGTTGTGTTTACAATATTATCATATATGTGTATGTAATTATATAATATATATGATATAACTTAAAGTATATAAGTAGATAAACTATTTTACAGTAACTAAGCTACACAAGAAAAACTTGCATGAATAGTCAGCCCCCATCCTCCTTTATAATATTTTACTATTTTTACATGAAAAAAAGCTTCTTAAAATTGCATGTTAATAATTAAACACAGTGAATGTGGTACTCCAAACATTTCTGATTTAAATTTAAAACAAAATACTACTTCTATTGCCTTACCAATCTTAAGAATAATGTTTTAAATAATGATTTTAATCTAATATTATTCAATTCAATATACAGTTGTTTATTTAATTTCAGTATGCATCTATGATACTGTCCGGTTAATGAAGGAGAATAATGTTTTATTCTTCTATTGTAACCTATCAAAGATTAGTGGTGCCAACAATTGCATAGGACTTTTTTATATGAGCAGAATATAGCAATAAATATTGCTACAGATCGCTCAAAACTTTTCCCATCATGCAATGTGTTAACTATATTTAATGCACACAAATTAGATATACAAATGTCTATTGACTTGAATGAAAATATTAAATATAAAATATCTTAAAAACATTATCCTTTCGCAACTAAAGAATATTTTTGTGCTTAATTCATTAAATCAGAAATGTTTTAGAGTTCCACTAAGTGGTTAACCGTTGACTTGTTAAAAGTATGTTAGTTTGCGTAAGCAGCAGGTCATTTTAAGAAGCCTTTCTGTGATTCAGGTCTAAATTTAACAAATAATAAACCCCATGTTATACAATTTTAATTGAATATAAAGTCTACTCAATGCAAACCTATTACACTTACAGAAACTAAAAACTATTATATAATACTAACATTATAATAATAATACAATAACATTAATATTTAAAATACCATTATTTTGTGTTTCACTAACTTATATGTTTGTATCTGTGCATGTTATTAGCCATAAATGATTCTATTATAATATATAATGTTATGTATCTATCAAATTTATCCTTATCACTAAATATATTTTGATTGTTTTAACTGTCCTAACTGCATCTGTTTTAATTATTTAATCATTATATTTAGAGATCGTAATTGACATATTTATTTGTTTATGTTTTAATTGTCCTGGTCGTATCTGTTTTACTTATTTTATAATTAATTTATACGTATTGATTGCCATACTTATTTGTGTATTGATTGCCATACTTATTTGTTTATGTTTTAATTGTCCTGGTCGTTTCTGTTTTACTTATTTTATAATTCATTTATACATATTGATTGCCATACTTATTTGTTTATGTTTTAATTGTCCTGGTCGTATCTGTTTTACTTATTTTATAATTCATTTATACGTATTGATTGCCATACTTATTTGTTTATGTTTTAATTGTCCTGGTCGTTTCTGTTTTACTTATTTTATAATTCATTTATATGTATTGATTGCCATACTTATTTGTTTATGTTTTAATTGTCCTGGTCGTATCTGTTTTACTTATTTTATAATTCATTTATACGTATTGATTGCCATACTTATTTGTTTATGTTTTAATTGTCCTGGTCGTTTCTGTTTTACTTATTTTATAATTCATTTATACGTATTGATTGCCATACTTATTTGTTTATGTTTTAATTGTCCTGGTCGTATCTGTTTTACTTATTTTATAATTCATTTATATGTATTGATTGCCATTCTTATATGTTTATGTTTTAATTGTCCTGGTCGTATCTGTTTTACTTATTTTATAATTCATTTATACGTATTGATTGCCATACTTATTTGTTTATGTTTTAATTGTCCTGGTCGTATCTGTTTTACTTATTTTATAATTCATTTATATGTATTGATTGCCATTCTTATATGTTTATGTTTTAATTGTCCTGGTCGTATCTGTTTTACTTATTTTATAATTCATTTATACGTATTGATTGCCATACTTATTTGTTTATGTTTTAATTGTCCTGGTCGTATCTGTTTTACTTATTTTATAATTCATTTATACGTATTGATTGCCATACTTATTTGTTTATGTTTTAATTGTCCTGGTCATTTCTGTTTTACTTATTTTATAATTCATTTATATGTATTGATTGCCATACTTATTTGTTTATGTTTTAATTGTCCTGGTCGTATCTGTTTTACTTATTTTATAATTAATTTATATGTATTAATTGCCATTCTTATATGTTTATGTTTTAATTGTCCTGGTTGTATCTGTTTTAATTATACGATAATTAATTTATATATCTTAATTGCCATTCTTATTTGTTTATGTTTTAATTGTCCTGGTCGTATCTGTTTTACTTATTTTATAATTAATTTATATGTATTAATTGCCATTCTTATATGTTTATGTTTTAATTGTCCTGGTTGTATCTGTTTTAATTATACGATAATTAATTTATATATCTTAATTGCCATTCTTATTTGTTTATGTTTTAATTGTCCTGGTCGTATCTGTTTTACTTATTTTATAATAACTTGATAAAATTATTACTGTACTTATTTGTTTATGTTTTAACTGTCCTGATTGCATCTGTTGTAATTATTTAATTGCTGTACGTATTTTAGTGTGTTAATTTCCCTGATTTTATTTGCAGTTTATCCTATTCACTGCAATATTTCATGTGTTAATTGCCCTTATTGCATACTTTATATACCTTACACTGAATGTTTCATTTGCCTCAAGTTTATTGTTTTAAGTGTTTTAATTAGTTTTACCCTTACTTCTCATGTTTCATTTACCCTATCTGGTTAATTTACTATATAATTTCATGTTTTAATTGTCCAAATTATTTTTTGTGGTATTTAACTTATTTATTTAGTAAATTATTTGGGTCATCATCCACTTTATTAATATTTGATGTATTTTTCAAAACTATTTCATTACAAGTAAAAAATCATTTACAAACTATTGACATTGCTCTAAATGTATATGTTTTATTTCCAGCTTAAAATGCAATAAATATTTATTTATTTTTTATATTCTGAATGTTCCAAAGGGCATTACTTAAAGAAATAACATTAATAATGACAATTTTGATTTTGACTTTAATTATATGAAGAGTTCAAAACAAACCAGTAAAACCCCCTGACACGGGCTAGTACCAATCTTTAACAAGCCTATGCCCAAGTACACAATACAGGAGAATAGAAACATGTACTGGGAGTATAAGTATTTTAAAAGCCAGTTTATGTCCTATGATTTCTATAACTTATGTCTTAGTTTGGTTAAGATGTGTTGAAAAATTAAATGAACACCGGACAAAGATTGATCACAAAAGCTCACCTAGAGCATTATGCTCCCAGATGAGCTTAAAATAAAAGCAAAGCTCACACTGGGCCTTTGGCTTCGGTGAGCTAAGAACAAAATACACATAATGACTATCAAACCAGGGGCCGTGAGTTTGAATCCCTGCCTGGCCGCAGTCTTCCTGGTGATTGATATAGGACACTGTGTATCATTATCATTCGTCTCTCACCGCTGATTCAAGTAGGAAAGTTATCAGTTACTTGTGGAGATGGGTGAGCTAGAGTGCTGGGTAACCTTACAATGATGTTAAATATTTAAACAAACAGATCAGGACAATCATCTTACAGTGATCACATAATAGGCATAACGACTATCAAACCAGGGGCCATGAGTTCGAATCCCCACCTGGCTGCAGTCTTCGTGATGATTGATTTAGTTTTGGTATTGGGTATCATTGTCAATCGATGATTCAAGTAGTAAAATTACCAGTTACTTGCGGAGATGGGTAATCTTGAATACTGGTTAACCTTCCAATGATGATAAGATATTTAAACAACAAAATCGGGATAATCAGTTAAAAGCATAATTCAAGCATAATACAAATTACACAAGCACATTGTACTTAACTTTCGTCTTCTGGTCTGTACATCTTATACGACAACAATCTGCACAATACCAATCAGTCACATTACTACTGGGAACCAATCCCGAATCACCAAACTTCTGGGTACCAACCTGTTAAAATTGAATTATCATTAAGTTTTGTATAACAAACTCGGATGGACAGTGCTGGGAGAATAAGCATGTAAAAATAAGGACAACGAGAAAAAGGACATATCAAAAAGTCAGAGTAACACAATCTGCATTCTGAACATAATCATTTGGTTATTGTACAGGGAATTTGAAAATCTGTTTTACAAGAGATCACTGATTGGCAACAAAGTAGCACATTATGATTAGGTTAAACACATCGTGAGAATACCATTTCTGGGGGATGCGATTACCAGACATGATGATGATGAAGTTTTACTTTACAAAATAAAACCAAAGCTCACATTGGCCTTTGGCTCCAATGTGCTAAGAACATAATACACATAATTACTACCAAACAAGGGGCCATGAGTTCGAATCCCCGCTCACCCCAGTCTTCATGATGATTGATTTAGTATTGGTAATCACTGTCATTCGTATCTCACAGATGATTCAACGGGCAGCTGTTTAACGTCTATAACAAATAAGACTGAGCACAGAACATGATATTATAATACTCACTATCTAAATGAAGTTCTGTACTGTAACCATATCTGTTTTACTGGAAACCAAACAACACAACCAAGTGCAGAGCTGTCTGAAATCATCTTCTGAAATGAAATTTTTACAAATTTAGTACTTTTCAGCCAATTTTATATCTGTTTCAGACTGGGGACCTGTTTGATAAAATGTTTCACCTTCAATGATATGTATGCTGTACACTTACACACACAGTCAATAAACAGGTGTTAAAGTAACCACCATACAAAATATGGAAGCAGCCATGTATTTTTACGTATAAAGATCAATTATTCAAACTTAATATACACAATGACTATCAAACCAGGGGCAGTGAGTTCGAATCCCCACCCAGTCATAGTCTTCATGACGATTGATATAGGACATTGCACTTCATTATCATTCATCTCTCATCGCTGATTCAAGTAGGAAAGTTACCGGTTACTTGCGGAGATAGGCGAGATTGAGTGCTGGTTAACCTTACAATGATGTTAAATATTTAAACAAACAAACAAATCAGAACAATCATAGCAGAGTGACCACAAAAGCTCACCTACAGCATTATGCTCCCAAGTGAGCTTAAAATGAAAACAAAGCTCACAGTGGGCCTTTGGCTACGGTGAGGCAAGAACAATGTAGACATAATGACTATTAAACCAGGGGCCGTGAATTCGAATCCCGACCCGGCCACAGTCTTTGTGATGATTTGGTATTGCATATCATTGTCATTCTTATCTCACCGATGATTCAAGTGGGAAAGTAATCAGTTACTTGCAGAGATGGGTGAGCTCGAGTACTGGTTAACCTTCCAATGAAAATAAATGTCTAAACAAACAAATCAGAACAATCATAGCAGAGTGACCACAAAAGCTCACCTACAGCATTATGCTCCCAAGTGAGCTTAAAATGAAAACAAAGCTCACACTGGGCCTTTGGCTACGGCGAGGCAAGAACAAAGTAGACATAATGACTATTAAACCAGGGGCCGTGAATTCGAATCCCGACCCGGCCGCAGTCTTTGTGATGATTTGGTATTGCATATCATTGTCATTCTTATCTCACCGATGATTCAAGTGGGAAAGTAATCAGTAACTTGCAGAGATGGGTGAGCTCGAGTACTGGTTAACCTTCCAATGAAAATAAATGTCTAAACAAACAAATCAGGATAACAAACGAAAAGCATAATTCAAGCAAATCACAAATTACACGAGCACATAGTACTTAACTTTTGTCTTCTGGTCTGTACATCTTATATGACAACCATCTGCATGATACCAATCAGTCATATTACTACTGGGAACCAATCCCAAATTATCAAGCGTCCGAGTACAAACCTGTTAAAATTGAATTATCATAAAGTTTTGTATAACAAACTCGGATGGACAGGCTAAGAGTTTAGGCATGTAAAAATTACTAGGGATGATGATGAAATGTCATTCATTGTTTTACTTTACATTTACATACAAAGTCATTGACTATCAGGTTAGTATATTATAAAAATCGATGACAACGAGCAGATGTTCAACATCTATTACAAATAAGACGGAGTAGAGAACATGACATTATAGTACTCACAATCTAAACGAAGTTCTGTACTGTAACCATATCTGTCTTTCTGCAAACCAAACAACACAACCAAGAGCGGAGCTGTCTGAAATCAACTTCTGAAATGCAATGTTTTATTTTTTTTACAAATATAGTACTTTTCAACCAATTTTAATCAGTTACAGACTGGGGACCCGCTTGATGAAATGTTTCATCTTCACTGATATATATGCTGTACACTTACACACACAGTCAATATACAGGTGTTAAAGTAACCACCATACAAAACATGGAAGCAGCCATGTATTTTTATGTATAAAGACATACATGTGATGGATTTGCTGAATTTGAGATTTCAGATCAGTAGATTTGGGATTAAAAATCCGTAGATTTGATAAAAAAACAGTAGATTTTTGCGTCAATATATTTTTGCGGCCTATGTAGAAACTACAATAAGAATAACTAAAATAATCTATTCATGTTTTAGTCTATAATTTCAGTGATATTCACTGTTGAGCTTGTAGCTGATCAAAAGGCGCTCTAGTATTTAAGTCCTCTTACCTAGATTTCTCCCAGCATCCTAATTGGCTGCTTCTGATACTGATATGACTTGATTTAGAAAATGATACTCTGAAACTTAACAATCAATACCTTACCCCACCCACTATTTTCACCATATAGTCAATGTAAATATGATTAATATTTGTACTTTTACAGAAAAATATTTACATACATTCAGTTCCAATTATTGTTAATGTATATATTATTTATAAAATTACCAAAATCTACTGCTGACATTATACATAAATCGATATATCTTTAATTTTTTACAGAAATATATTTGGATGTCCCAAATTGGCGCCATATTTATCAAAGGGAGATAACAATGTTAGTACTTCCTTTGTGGGTCAGGGAACCAGACTATTTATTGAAACATTTGGGAACCTGCTATTTTTAGAGCAAGTTGGCCTGAGGGAAAAAGATCAATTATTCAAACTTTAAACTATAGACGGTCGGCATACTTTCCAATTCGTACATGTACCGATATATGATCTATATACGACAAACATGAGAACATAAATCTGACTTACGTGTACATTATTAAGCTGCAACTTCCGGTGACTTCTTGGACAATCACGCAAATTCAGCCACGCAGACGAACGTCATAACCAAGGATACACGTGCAAATGGCGACTTGCTAATGAATAGTACTATTAAAAAAAAATGTTACATTTGAGTCAAAAGTTCGATTTACTTTTTTATCTGTATTTTACTGTGTTGCTGTTTTTATCTCATTAATTCCATAAATGATTTTAATAAATGGATGTATATGTGCGCGCAATGGCTATTACTAATTTAAAAATCAAGTTTTCAATCATTAAACATTGTTTTTTAATCGAAATATTTTTAACGGTAATGCGATTGCTGGTATCAGTTCAATGATAATACAACCAATGACCAGAAGAGTGCACGAATATAACTGCTAGTGTTGAAACAATGGTCGCTGCGCAGCACTGATTTAAGTTCGAAACGAGAATCAGCAGCGTAAACTTCTGTCCATGTAGACATAAAGGTGACGAAAATATTTAAAATATTATTAAATTG
This sequence comes from Panopea generosa, assembly GCA_029582155.1. Lineage (NCBI taxonomy): Eukaryota > Metazoa > Mollusca > Bivalvia > Adapedonta > Hiatellidae > Panopea > Panopea generosa. The sequence goes on from CM055907.1 coordinate 19,455,655, forward strand.
AATGAAAATGATACAAATTAGAATAAAATATGGCATAAAATAGACAATACAACACAGTTTAACTCACGCCACCATCCAATATCCAATAATAAAATAGGTCCTTCCACTAAGAATGTACAACATGAAATGAGAAAGAAGTGGGCTGCTTCTCGTCAAACGTCGGTTGTACTGTCATGTGACTTTTGACCAATGAAAAGCTAGCCGAAAAAAGACGAAGGTTTTCTATTGGTCAACTGTCTATTAACTGTTTCCCGCAAAAAATATCACGGGATGTAAGTAGCTTAAATTTGAGTTGATTTTTGACACGCCTAAAAATAAACAAGGTGCTAAAATATAACAAAGCAATGTGATTACTGAATGATGCCTTGTATTGAATGGTTTAAAGGAAGAAGAATGGAGTGTTCAAATAGCTATTTGTGAGAACATTTGATCCGATAACAACAACATATACAACAAGTAATGATAAAATAATGATAGCCAGGCAAAACCCAAAGTTGCAAAATGGTGGCATATTAATTGATACAATCAACACAAGTTTGAGGGATACACTAAACATGGGTGCTAAAACAGGTAGCTCTTAATTAACCTTTATTAACGAAAAAAAACTAATTTATATAAATCCAATCTACCATGAGGCCCTCAACATATTTACAAAGTACAACATTAATTTGACGTATAAACACAAGAATAAACAAAAAAAGAATATGTGCCAATATTGATGAGAGCTTGCTAAGAATTTTTTTTAAAAAAAAGACGGAATACAGTTCCTCAAACAAGAGTCTGAATAAGCAAACGAATTTCGAAACATTTCAGAATCTGGTTTAGGAAAATAAAACTGTAGATTAAAGGATGACCGTAGTGTGCGTGTATGGACATCAGCTGTTAGAGTACATAAATCTTTGATATATGCAGGAGCCTGGTCATTAACTTATTTATACATGAATACCGCCTTTTAAAATTTCAACCCTTTTATGAAACGTCATCATTTAAACTTAGTGAAGAATTATGTAGAAGAATCGTATTTTTTATCGAGAATAAATCTAGCAGCTCTCTTTTGAAACATAACGACAACGCTGCATTCTAACAAGTTAAACATATTTCTGTATACATGTATATAAAAGAAATAAAATATGTTTAAACCGTAAGTTTAATCGTGGAAAATGATTATTACTTGCTCTATTATTTTGTGACTGTTAAACGTTTGGCTGAGTTTTGGAGGGACATCCCATGCCAGTGGTGGTATGAGGGATCCCTTTAGATATTGTGCAATTTCAAAAAGAAAAGACAAATGCTGCAGTTAATGAGTTTTAAGTATAAAATGTGTATGTTATCTTTTCTAATATTTTGTGACTTTTAGCCGATTTTTAAACACACTGCGACTAACACGCACCGCACCGCACCGCACCGCACCGCACAATTCACGCACGCACGTATGCGCAAGCGCGCGAATAAAATTATGGTTGTCACGGTTACTTCCGATGATTGACACTTTGTGACGTTTTAATAAAATTAATTGGGGATGGGGAAACGTATACGTAGCCCTCCACAGCTGTAACAGTGGGCCCGGGGAGAGCGCCCCTCCCCCACCACGGTTCTTACGCTTATTATATACAAATATTTGACTTTCCGGTTGCTGACAATATTTCTGAAACTTCTAATTGTTTACCGTTTCGGAGACCCACTTGGGCCCTTATTGCAATTCAATCCCAAATCAACTTTGCAGTGACTAGATTATGTTTCAGATTTCAATGTGTATAATATCTGTTTCTAATTTCATACTCATCAGGATACATGTATTATTCCCAAAGTCTCACCCTGAATTCACACATTAGGACCAAAAACTAAAAACTTTTACTTTTAAAATATTCTCCACATTTACCTCTCTCTACTCCCTTTGCCCGACCGCCATTGTTCGGTAAAACTAGCAAAAATAATAATGTGCATAAGTTCAAATATCATTGCCGTCTACCTAACCGACCACAATTTCGGCAATGTCAGGGAAAACACCATGCATAATCTTCTCATTGCCATCTATTTACATACCAAGTTTAATAAAAAATATATTTAGTACTTTTTTCTTAAACGATGAATTCCGATTTTGCGGACAGACATACATGCGGACGGACGGACGAACGGACGGGGGCAAACCTTATTCCCCACGACCGAATTACACCAGTAGGGGACTACTTGCAAGGTTTCAAAATATGAACTGAAAACTAAAAAATGTAAACTAGGTGCCAGTTTTTAATCCAATTGTAAACTGTAAACTTGCAACTATGTTCCTGGTGCGTATTGTTTAAATATTTCAATTGTTGGAAAAGCATTTTGTTTATACACTGTTATTCATTCATTCATTCATTCGTTCGTTCGTTCGTTCGTTCGTTCCTTCCTTCCTTCCTTCCTTCCTTCCTTCCTTCCTTCCTTCATTCATTCATTCATTCATATGTGTATTATATGTTATGGAAACATAAACTCAGGCTTCTGTTTTATCAATATATCTAAGTATTTGTTTACATACTTAATTAGGATAAGATTTAAAGTATTTAAGTTAAATATATGGAAATGTTGGTCTTCTGTTTCATCATCATTTTACTTAAATACTTAACTAAGTTTTGACTGGTTAATTATCTATTATACAATCATTATCAGTTAAACCGTCTAAAATCACCTGGCTGCTTCTCTTACACTTAAGATTTTAAGTATTTAAGTATAAGTTTGTGAAAATAGAACCATGCTTCTTAAATCATATTCCTCGCATGTAGTTTAAGAACACTCGTGAAAAGTTGAACATGTTTATGGTAGGATAATGGGAATGCTAGATATGTTGATTTATTTGGCCATTTTAAAACGTATCTTCTCAAGAAAACTGGATTTGCCCTAAAAAGGACAATTTGTTTTTGTCAGTATTCGTACTAGTTTATCCTCGGGCTGCTGATGATTGAACACAATTAAACATCACCCCCTGCGTAATCTGCATGAACCAGGTCTTTGTTGAAATGTTCATTGAATTATAGCCGAGGTGTTACATTTACGGAATTTCCAACTATCATCACGAATCTCACAATTCCCATCTGTCATCTCACATTTTTCATAACCTAACAAGCTACTCGCAATCCTCATATCACAACTACCATCTCCTAACACGTATTTCACAATTCTCGTCTATCATCATCTAACATCTATCAAGCAGTTCTGATCTCACAGCTATCATTTCCTAAATCAGTCTCACAATTCTCATTTCACATATATCATCTGCTAACCAGTATCTCACAATTCTCATCTCACATATATCATCTGCTACCAAGTATCTCACAATTCTCATCTCACAGCTATCATTTCCTAAATCCGTCTCACAATTCTCATCTCACATATATCATCTGCTAACCAGTATCTCACAATTCTCATCTCACATATATCATCTGCTAACCAGTATCTCACAACTATCATCTCTCATCTCACAACTCTTATTTCCTAACACGCATCGTGCAATTCTTATCTCACAAACACCATCTCCAAACACGCATCTCACAATTAGCATCGCTAATCTCACAACTGTCATCTCCAAACAACCATCTCACAATTCACATCTCTTATCTCACAACTATCATCTCCTAACACGCATCTCACAATTCGCATCGCTTATATCACAACTATCATCTCATAACACGCATCTCACAATTCGCATCTCTTATCTCTTAACTATCATCTCCAAACAACCATCTCACAATTCGCATCGCTTATCTCACAACTATCATCTCCAAACAACCATCTCTCAATGCACATCTATTATCTCACAACTATCATCTCCTAACATGCATCTCACAGTTAGCATCGCTTATCTCACAATTATCATCTCCAAACAACCATCTCTCAATTCACATCTCTTATCGCACAACTATCATCTCATAACACGCATCTCACAATTTGCATCGCTTATCTCACAACTATCATCTCCAAACAACCGTCTCTCAATTCACATCTCTTATCTCACAACTATCATCTCATAACACGCATCTCACAGTTTGCATCGCTTATCTCACAACTATCATCTCCAAACAACCATCTCTCAATTCACATCTTTTATCTCACAACTATCATCTCCTAACACGCATCTCACAATTCGCATCGCTTATCCCACAATTATCATCTCCAAACAACCATCTCACAATTCACATCTCTTATCTCATAACTATCATCTCCTAGCACGCATCTCACAATTCACATCTCTTATCTCACAACTATCATCTCCTAACACGCATCTCACAATTCGCATCTCTTATCTCACAACTATCATCTCCAAACAGCCATCTCACAATTCACATCTCTTATCTCACAACTATCATCTCCTTACACTCATCTCACAATTCACATCTCTTATCTCACAACTATCATCTCCTAACACGCATCTCACAATTCGCATCGCTTTTCTCACAATTATCATCTCCAAACAACCATTTCTCAATGCACATCTCTTATCTCACAACTATCATCTCATAACACGCATCTCACAATTTGCATCGCTTATCTCACAACTATCATCTCCAAACAGCCATCTCTCAATTCACATCTCTTATCTCACAACTATCATCTCCAAACAGCCATCTCTCAATTCACATCTCTTATCTCACAATTATCATCTCCTAACACGCATCTCACAATTCGCATTGCTTATCTCACAATTATCATCTCCAAACAACCATCTCACAATTCGCATCTCTTATCTCACAACTGTCATCTCCTAACACGCATCTCACAATTCGCATCGCTTATCCCACAATTATCATCTCCAAACAACCATCTCACAATTCACATCTCTTATCTCACAACTGTCATCTCCTAGCACGCATCTCACAATTCACATCTCTTATCTCACAACTATCATCTCCAAACAACCATCTCACAATTCACACCTCTTATCTCACAACTGTCATCTCCTAGCACGCATCTCACAATTCACATCTCTTATCTCACAACTAACATCTCCAAACAACCATCTCACAATTCGCATCTCTTATCTCACAACTGTCATCTCCTAGCACGCATCTCACAATTCACATCTCTTATCTCACAACTATCATCTCCAAACAACCATCTCACAATTCGCATCTCTTATTTCACAACTGTCATCTCCTAGCACGCATCTCACAGCTCACATCTCTTATCTCACAACTATCATCTCCAAACAACCATCTCACAATTCACATCTCTTATCTCACAACTGTCATCTCCTAGCACGCATCTCACAATTCACATCTCTTATCTCATAACTAACATCTCCAAACAACCATCTCACAATTCGCATCTCTTATCTCACAACTGTCATCTCCTAGCACGCATCTCACAATTCACATCTCTTATCTCACAACTATCATCTCCAAACAACCATCTCACAATTCGCATCTCTTATCTCACAACTGTCATCTCCTAGCACGCATCTCACAATTCACATCTCTTATCTCACAACTATCATCTCTAAACAACCATCTCACAATTCACATCTCTTATCTCACAACTGTCATCTCCTAGCACGCATCTCACAATTCACATCTCTTATCTCACAACTAACATCACCAAACAACCATCTCACAATTCACATCTCTTATCTCACAACTATCATCTCCATACACACATCTCACAATTTTCATCTGTCATCAGCTAATACGCATCGATTCTCACAATTGTCATTTTACAACTAGCATCAACTAACAAACACGCTTCTCGCAATTCTCACTGAGGCTCTCACCTCACAACTATCATCACCAAAAACCCATCTCACAATTCACATCTCACAATTATCATCCCCTAACACGCATCTTACAATTCTCATTTCTCATCTGTCATCACCCACAGATACCGGGCGCGTTGTCATGTCTTAAAACAACCCCTATCGTCCATCCCCATTTTCTGGAGTAAAACAACTTTTTGGTCTTATATATCAATTAACACGCAGTGCCGGTGTCACAATTATATCACATATATCTAATATATATGAAAACAAGGGTTAAATTATTTTTATATGTATTGCAAGAGTATTTCAATTTGAATTTGTATGGACAATTTTATCGCTCTACGTTTACGGAAAACTGATGAAATGGTTGATTAAATGTGGTAGGGGTCGTACACAAAAATCACACATTAATACCGGGTATGGCCACCTTGGGCATCGAGGACTGCCTGGCATCGGTGGCGCATAGAACCGACAAGTGTGTTGATTTCGGCCGATGGAATGTTGTTCCGCTCCTGAATTAAGGCTTGTGTTAGTTCATTGACGTTCGACGGTGGAATAGGGCGACATCTAACAGGCTTGTCCATATTATCCCACATGTGTCCGATGGGATTCAGATCTGGGCTTTTGGCGGGCCAGTCATCAATAAATGCAATGTTATTCGTCCTGAGGAAATTCACAGTTTCTCTAGATGTATGGCTTGTGTGGCATTATCCTATTGAAACAGAGTGATATTGGCATTATTTTGAAACAGTGGGGTGACGTGCCTCGCACGAATCTCATCTCGGTAGCATTGGGCATTCAAATTCCCATCGATCAAGACGAGAGGTGTGCGATAACCATGCGCAATGCCTGCCCAGACCATGACGGAACCTCCACCCCCAAAACGATTTCGTTCAAGTAGCAGTCGGCATAACATGCATTTCTTCTACGGTATACTCGAACCCTGCCATCACTTGGATGAATGGAAAATCTCGACTCGTCGGAGATGAGAACGCTATTTCATTGTTACCTTACTCAGCGATGATGTGTTCGTGCCTAATTAACACGATTTACGCGGTGACGTCGCGTCATAACACAACCAACGTAAGGACGATGTCCAAGTAGACCTACATCGCGCAGACGATTGTGTACAGTTTGGTCAGATATTCGGTTGTTCTCACGCATGTTTACGGTGCAGATGCCGCCATGTCCGTTCTCCTTGTTTTGATCACTGTCAAGGACGCAGTATAAATAGACCGGTGTCAGAGTCTGTGCGGTAGTTACGAATTTGTACTCCCCGGTTACTGGTCGTCTGACAGAGTCAGAGAATGGACAACTACCAGGTTTAAAACTTATATAATTCATAAATTATAACCCAAACAACTTACTTTTAATATATAAACACGGTCTAAGTTCTAGTACTGAACTTTATAACTTGTTATTCAATTCTATTAAAACTTCTATATTCCGGTTGACCCAGATCCGGTCTTACCGAGATCGGTAACTTTTTAACTTTTATGACCAAGTTCACTTTACGCACCCCGTCCAACGTCTACGTTACATAGGCGGCGACTACGCCGCATTTTCGGCGCTAACTACACACGATAGTCCGGTACTTCTTGTTATTTTAGTGCACGCAGTTGGCCAGTGAGATAAGATAATCTCATTATTTCCATAAATAAAGAATAATGTAAGATAATAATAATAATAAAATAATAATGTAAGAAACTAAGAATACATCACCTCTGTCCTGGTTGCCATCAAATTCTCTAGATCTAATATCGAATAATATCGTAACGGCTACTGTTTCCATTATCAGATGAACTCTGTAACATAAGTTGGTTTATTGTAAAATGACAAAATATATTGCGGTGAAAAAATTAAACACCCGCCTTTTATCTCTGATTTAGACAAATAAATAAAAATATCAAAAGAACTGATGGCCGGTGCATGTTTTTATAGGGAAATATTTATTAAAGGTTTACGAATAAAGTATAATAAGGAAGAGTGTTTTTAATTTTTCCCTTTTTTACCCAATTATTGAATTTATTTCTCACAAAACAGCAACAACAAATGGTGGAACAATTTGTTTTCTAGGCACAAACACTCTTTTTGTCTAACACCTTCAGTATACAGTAATGACATCATTTCAGATTGTGATATATCTACTACAGTGAAAGTTTTGTCACAATGCATTTAAATATCAGTTTCTCTGGCGACTCAAAAACTGACCGCAGTGGACATATCATGAGATGATGCTACACCCCAACCATTTTGACCATGTACTGTTATTGGAGATTTTTGAAATTAAAAAAAAAACAAGAGGCCCAAGAGGGTCTGTGGACACTCTACTTGTAAATAGTGGTTGTTGTTTTATGTAACAAATTCGACTAATAAGCTTTTGAAATTTCACAAAATCAACTTTTTTTGGGTCCCTCCGGCTCCTTATGGAATTTCAATCCTCTTTATGTAACAAAAATATTTGCTAATTCTATACAATGGATTTAATCTCAAATTCAAAATTGTTTTGCAAAAATGCTGGAGAAAATGAGAATTTTCTGTTCTCCCATAGTACTCCTATGTAAAACTCAAAGTCCCCATACAATGCCCCTATCCATTCCAGCCTCTTGATTTGTACAAACTTCAAACCCCCTACCCTTAGGGATAATGTTATATAAAATATAGACTGATATAACTGACCAGTTGTTGAGAAGAAGATTTTTGAAAATATTCAAATTTAATCGTTTTGAGACCCAACCTGGTCCCTTTTGGAAATTAAATCCTGCTTATTGAACCACATATTATTTGCTATAATTAGAAGAACTTAAACTGAATAATAATTCTGCACAAATGGATAAAAAAAATGTGAATTTTTCGTTTTCCCATAGAATTCCTATGTAACACTCTAAGTCCCCTAACAGGGCCCCTATAAATACTAGCCCCTTGATTTGTACAAACTTCAAACCCCTATTCATAAGAATAATTTATATCAAATATGAACAAATTTGAGTGACCGGTTGTCGAGAAGAATATTGTTGTAAAATTTCAAATTTAAGCCTTTTTTACCCCACCTGGCCCCTTATGGAAATTTAATCCTGCTTATTGAACCAAATCTTATTTGCTTCCGCTAGATGATTCTTCAGAACTCAAACTGAATAATATTTTTTGCACAAATGGGTGAAACAATGAGAATTTTCCGTTTTCTCATTGTATTCCTATGTAAAACTCCAAGTCTCCTCATAGAGCCTCTATAGATACTAGCTCCTTGATTCTTATCTTGACAACGCGCCATCGCATAAGGCCTTCTGGCCTGTGGCCAGTAGAGCTAACAAGAGGCCCATGGGCCTTAACGGTCATCTGATTATCCTTGATGACATAAAGCTATATGAATCTGTTTTCTAACTTCTGTCCTTCTGGAAGCGGCAAAAATTCAAACATGGATTTTGAATGTCACATCTGCATCAACAAATCATATCATTATCTCTTATATAGGTTTAGTAAAGTAGTACCCATCCCAAGGGGTCAAACCGTAAGACCCAGGGGCATGAAATTCACAATTTTTATGACAGACTCATAGGCTTCATTAATTATGCTAACAGTTTGTTTTCCAGGGCTTCTTATAATAATAAGAAGATTGTTAAAGTTTACCTTGAATTCGACTGTTTTGGCCCTGGCCCAAGGTTAGAGTGTGTGTGTGTGTGTGTGTGTGTGTGTGTGAGGGGTGGTGGTGGTGTGGGGGGGGGGGGGGGGTACTCAATAAAATATAAAATTAACCGTCATGTTAGCAACAACAAATCACAACAAAAACCATTCAAATGAGTATTCAGTCATAAAAAATAACAGTGTTTGTCATTTTCTCTTATATAGATTTAGTCAAGTAGGCCCCACCCCAGGGCCAAACTGTGAGACCCAGGGGCATGCAAATTAACAATTTTTATAAAGGACCCATAGCCGTCCATAATTTTGCTCACAATTTGTTTCTGAGTGCTTCCTATAATAAGAAGAACGGTAAGGTATGCCGTAATAATAAGACTGAAAAAAAACCCCTCACTTTTGCCGATTGTCCTCAATTTGATGAGTTGATGATCAGCTATCAGTATCAGGAAAAATGGCGTCTTCAGCATCAGTCACGTCGCAGTTATACAGACGTATTACTACATTACACGCCAAATAACTAGTCTGTAGAACGGACCCAGCTCTCCTGATTGGGTCCGTAAACAAGGAATGGGATTTGAGCACTTTGAGTGGTCAGTTGAATGACGTCACAGTTTTGTAAGCGTTGAATAGCTATGAATTGTGGGACAGGCATGGAATTCACTGCCTTTTCAGAGGGGGTTCAAAGATATCAGGACTGGGATAGACTACCAAATAACCCACATATTTGCGAAAAAAAAAATTATTGCTGTGAGCATATATAGATTAATTGACGAGGTTTATCATTTTATCTATGTTCAATTCATTTATAGCTAAATACGCTTAAATCCAATTCAATTTTCAAACATATTTGATAGAACTACTTTTTATCGGCTGAGTAGAGTGAATTCCTCTTAGCTGAGTTGTTAGGTTTTTAGTAAAAGCGACGGGTGACTTCAAAATAACGGCTATAACCAGTGCTTACGCACCGGCAAAAAATCTATAATTCCAGAAAATACCCACACAGTGTATAATATATATTCACGGTATATGTATGATCCAACGGGTTTAGAAATCTGTTCTTTATATAGCATGTGAGTAGTCATGAATCCTTAACTGGACCCTACTCATATAAAGCTATCAGTTAATGTATGTAAATTTGTCCACCCTGTCCAGATGTGTTGCATGTAATTCCATAGTATATAAGTCATGGTCGGCACCAAATCTATTGGTTTGGCAGAGGCCTTGATATTGTATCTATGGGTTGCATTGTAGCTAGACGCACTCGCCGTAGTCTGGTCTGTACATTTATGTCTTGGTTATTCACAAATAATTATCTCCATATATATATCATGCATTGTGAATGAGCATCTGAAAAGATCCCAAAAATCGTAAACTCCGTCGTTGTGAATTTAATTATCTCTCATTATGAAATCAAATATATATGAATTGACTGTAGCTATATGATCCAACGGGTTTATAAATCTGTCCTTTATATAGCATGTGAGTAGTCATGAATCCTTAACTGGATCCTACTCATATAAAGCTATCAGTTAATGTATGTAAATTTGTCCACGCTGTCCAGATGTGTTGCATGTAAATACATAGTTTATAAGTCGTGGTCGAAACCAAATTTATTAGTTTGGCAGAGGCCTTGATATGATCACTCGCATGCCAAATGGTAGGATTCAATCAGATAATAGAATTCAGTAAAATATTGTAAGGGCCGTTTTGTGATTGGTCGTTTTAACAACATACAGCCGAGGCTGGCTTCGACTGCAGGGCGGATTCAGGATTTCAAACTTAATTCTTTTAAATAAAGATAAACATAATAACACGTATACTACAAAAAAAGAAATGTCGCTAGGCAGGCTCGAACGTTAGACCTGTAGGCGCACGCCTTACCTATTACGCTACAGCACCACTTAGAATTAGTCTTAGACACAATCCTAACACATCACTACGAGCAGGTCGATGGCTTATTGTTTTTCTGGCTAAATCTTTTTGTTTAATATAACATTGAATGAAAATAGATGAAACATAGATTTCATTGTTGTATTGATTATTTGTTTGCCTCAGTTTGTCGACTAGTTTGGTTGTTTCTGTCTCGGTGCTTTTGAAGGTTTGGTCTACGTAGTGTAGATATTTTAATTGTATACATGTTTAACAGACTGGTCCATTTAAAATCATTTACACATGTCATGGCATGCAAATACACATACATTTTGTTCTGTGTTTGACTTTCTGCAGATGGTGATCTACATGTAAACAAAGCTATTCAGCTTTTTTTTTATTTTTTTCTCGCATTGATGGTGCCGCCATAACAAACTTAAAATTACCCGAAATGATAAAGATTAAACTACAACGAAAAAAAACTTTAAAAAAACACGACCAAACACTGGGCGACAGTAGAATATACTCAAGCATTATGCTAGAAGTAGTAAGTTTGTACATATTTTTGGTACATCAAATACGTGCTAAATTTGTTTAAACACAAATCGTTTAGGTGGTTACTTGAGTTCAGGGTAAATGTGTAGAAGAAAAACTATGCTTGCCAAATTTAAGGTGGGGGGAGGGGGGGGCGTGCGCCGGTTGCGCCCCCCCCCCCCCTCCGAAACCGCCCTTGGACTGTTTTCGTATCTTTTCCCAATATAAGATCTAATATAAAAAAACAGAAATTATGTTCGTTTGATATAGTTTAAAAAATACATATTTTGTTGATTTCAGGCGCAAATTCGTGACTCTCCAATTTGTGAAATCAATTTTGGAAGGATTCCAGAAATGGTTGAAACGATAAAAAAATCACAGATTTTGTATTTTTTATGTTGTTAGATCTATTTATGTGGATTGACAAGAACCAGACAGAAAATGAGATGCAGTGCAAATGTAAGGGTTATTCCATTAACATTATTGCCTCCCAGTTATCAGAAAGTATTGCAGGGAGTAATATGTAGATGGAAGAGCGTTTGTCTTTTCTTCTTTCTTTTCTTTCTTCCATTATAAAATTTTATTTATATACTTCAACCCAATAATAATTGCTTTTTATAAAGAATATTGTTTTCCATATACCTACATTATTTCTATAAGATATATGATTTAAAATACAATATACATAATTCACACCCTGTGGTATCGTCCTGACTATCATTGTATCAATCCGGGTCATCATTTTGAATCACTGCCCAGCCTCAGTCTCTGTGATGATTAACATATGACAATGCATCATTGTGTCATCCTTCACCGCTGTCGGATTCAGTGGGAAAGCAATCATTCCAACACAAATCTATGACAATAGACAATAGTTTCGCACATTAACCTATCTACCGGTATGCAGGTTCTTACTACAAGTGTATAAACTAGTTTGTGTTAACCAATGTCCTGCATAGATAGCAACTCTAAATGTTTATAAAACAGCATGCGAAGAATAAAAAATTGGCAAATTAATCATCAGTCCACTGATTTCTTTTACATAAAATGTAAGGTTTATGTAACCTTAGATGTTTTATACTGTTTTATTTAAACATGCAGTATGAATTTCAGTTTAGAATATTGCAGTTTGAGGCAAAATTTTAAGTATTTTCCTTGCTTTTTTAGTTGCAGTTTACATATTTTATAATTACAATTCAAGAAATGTAAAACACAATTTGATGGGAATGATATAATTTTGTAGAAAATTCCATTTTGCAAAGAAAGAATGTTTTATTTGTATTTCTGAGATGAGGTTTTGCATGAATACCAGAGTTTCGTTTACCTTCTGTCCTAGACACATTAAGCTGGCGACAAATGCTCAATTCTGAAAGATGTGTATCCACTGGACGCAGAATGATTCTAGTCAATGCCTCACATTTATCTCGATTTGTAAGGAAAAAAAAGTCCCTTTTGATGTCTGTTTTTCTCAATTTCTACTATTCTGAAGATTCCATGATCCGAAACAAGCACTGGCTCACTCATAAAATGTGAGCCTGTTTTAGCAAATGAGAGTTGATATTCTAGGCACATGAAATTTGTTTTTGGCCTAGGTCGAAAAATAAACAAACTAAGAACTGTGCAAAGTCATTACCAAAATCAAGGACTTATATAGAAGGTTAGGAAACTTGTATCTCCTGACTAAATGTTGATAAAATAGCACAGGTAGGATTAATCAAATGGCAAATTAATCATTCATAATTCACAGCCAACTGATTAATTGTGTACATAAACTATAAGTTGTATGTAATGCTAGTTCTTTAAACATGTTTCGATTACGTAAAATGATCTTGAATTATAGATATTGAGGTTTGAAGGAAAGTTTTTCGTAATTTGTCGTTATTTTAGCTGCAGTATACAAATTTTGTAATTAAAAGTACTTCAACATTTTTTAAAAAATTCTGGGAATGGTATTATTTTGATGAGTATTTCAATTTGCAATGTAAGAATTTTAATTTGTGTTCCTGAGATGAATGGAAGTTAAAATAATTGAAAACGAGATATTGCGAGATTTTGTGTTAATATGCAAGTGTTCACAAAATCTCAATCAGTTACCTTCCCTCTTCTAAATAATTCCTTGCTGAAATCGTTATAGTATTCTTACTTCTTAAGGTATCAAGACGCACTTGCAAAGCTTTCAAATGCAAGTTTAAAACTCAGACTTTTTTGGGTATTCAGAATATTTTCTGGTTATCGGAATATTTCCCGGTCTTCTTACATTTTAAGCCGGGGCCTGATTAGCTCAGTAGGTTACGTGTCTGACTATCAATCCAGGGGTCTTGAGTTCGAATCACCTGTCTGGCAACAGTCTCCGTGATGATTGATATACGACATTGTGTCTAATTAACATTCGTCTCTCACCACTGATTCAATAAGGAAAGTTATCAGTTACTTGCAGAGATGGGGCGTGCTCGTGTACTGGTTAATCCAAGGAAACAGTGGGTAGGTTAACTGATCATCTGTTAGCCCTTGATGGCATAAAAATGACGCTAAATTTTCAGTCAATCAATCAATCTTGCATTTTACATGTTACAGAGGCTTGAACGCATTTACTTTTTATGTTTACCCTAAGCTGTTTGTATTTGAAACAATTGTACACAAGCGATATATATAAACATCAACATAATTCGTGTTGTGTACTTACTATAAATCAAGTAATGAAAAAATTACATAATTTTGCTTAAAATATACAATCCCCCTGTTTTCTTTCTTTAGAATCCGCCCCCCCCTTTTTTTTCAAGCCACCCATTTTTAGCTCACCTGAGCCGAAAGCTCACAGGTGAGCTTTTGTGATCGCCTGATGTCCGTCGTCTGTCGTCCGTCGTTAACTTTTAGCTTCTAACAACTTCTCCTCTGAAACCACTGGGCCAATTTTGATATAACTTTAAAGAAATGTACCTTGGGTGACCCACTACCAGGTTTTTTCAACCCATCTTGATTCGTCAAAAAACATGGCGGCCAGGGGGTGGGGTTAGTTTACTTCATAAGCTATAGTAAAAACTTAAAAAATCTTCTTGTCAGAAAGTACTGGCTCGATTTTAAAATAATTTCACAGAAATGTTCCTTGGGTGACCCTCTACCAAGTTGTTTAAGTCATCTTGGTTCGTCAAAAAACATGGCAGCCAGGGGGTGGGGTTAGTTTATAAAATAAGCTATAGTAAAAACTTAAAAAATATTCTTGTCAAAAACTACTGGCTCGATTTTGAAATAATATCACAGAAATGGTCCTTGGGTGACCCTCTACCAAGTTTCTTCAAGTCATTTTGGTTCGTCAAAAAACATGGTGGCCAGGGGGTGGTGTTAGTTTTTTCTTTATAAGCTATAGTAAAAACTTAAAAAATCTTCTTGTCAGAAAATACTAGCTCAATTTTAAAATGATTTCACAGAAAGGTTCCTTGGGTGACCCTCTCCCAAGTTTGTTCAAGCCATCTTGATTCGTCAAAAAACATGGCAGCCAGGGGGTGCGGTTAATTTACTATATAAGCTATAGTAAAAACTTAAAATAATCTTCTTGTCAAAAACTACTGGCTCAATTTTGAAACAATTTCATAGAAATGGTCATTGGGTGATCCTCTACCAAGTTTGTTCAAGCCATCTTTGTTCGTCAAAAAACATGGCGGCCAGGTGGTGGGAATAGTTTACTATATAAGCTATAGTAAAGATTTAAAGAATCTTCTTGTCAGGAACTACTGACTCGATTTTAAACTAATTTCACAGAAATTGTCCTTGGGTGACACTCTGCCAAGTTTGTTCAAGCCATCTTTATTCGTCAAAAAACATGGCGACCAGGGTGTGAGGTTAGTTTACTATATAAGCTATAGTAAAAACTTAAAAAAATCTTCTTGTCAGAAAGTACTGGCTCGATTTTAAAATAATTTCACAGAAATAGTCCTTGGGTAACCCTCTACCAAGTTTGTTCAAGCCATCTTGATTTGTCAAAAACATGGCCGCCAGGGGGCGGGGCAAGTTTAATTGGTAAAAACTTAGAAAAATCTTCTTGTTACAAACTACTGGCTCGATTTTAAAATAATTTCACAGAAATGTTCCTTGAAGGAACTCCTACCAAGTTTGTTCAAGCAGTAGTGATTCGTCAAAAAACATGGCGGTCAGGGGATGGGGCTAGTTTACTATATAGGCAGCCATAGTAAAAACTTCAAAAGCCTTCTTGTCATAATCTACCGACCTGATTTCAATGTTATTTCACTGACATTTACCATGGGTGAACCTCTACCAAGTTTGAACTCTTTTACGCATCTGTTTCATCTTCAAAACAAATCAAAATTCTTGCCTATCTCGTTTTTCTGGAATTTTACATCTATTATATAATCTACTTAAGTTGGGTGACTCAAGGTCAGTCAGGTGAGCGATATAGGGCCATCTTGGCCCTCTTGTTGTTTTTATTCTTATATAAACACTATAAATCAAAATTTCATTTTGTGACTCATAGATTTGTAGTACAGCGAGTCCTGGGACTTGAACATGGAAACTTGTAAATGAAACACTGGACTGTGCGAGCGTTCATATAATCCAAATCAGTTGCTTTGCCTTCTCTATATAAGTCGTTGTGTTAAGCAATATTTTTGTGTAACCCCAGCAGTGATCTAGTGGAATTTGTCCCTCGCATGTGGAAAGTCATGGTTCTATCCCTGGGCGGGTCATACAGAAGACTTGAAAAATGGTACTAGAAGCTTCCTTGCTCGTTGTTCAGCATTAAGAGGATTGCTGTAGGTCTGGTCGGCCCGGTGTTGGCATAATGTAACTGGAATACTGCCTAAAGTAGACACCGTTGCAATATGACAGAAATTTTTCGAAAACAACACTAAACACCATACACTTACAACAACACACAATCATCGCCAAAAACTAATAAATGAGAAGATTTTTAAATGTGTTTAAGCAATGTTTGAATCCTCGCCAAGCCTCAAAGAAAGGTGGTCCTGTAGCGAAACTTTTCTGTGAAAAAAGCCTCTTGGCTCAAACTTAGGTGAGCTCTGTTTGAGATTTCAAGTCTGTCCTTTAACTTTATCATACATGGATGTATTTCAAAAACATTTGGTTTAATTTATCAACAATTGTCTGTAACTTTGTCTTACATTTAGCGATTATAAAATAGCTTAACACAAGTGAACAGCATGTCACGATAATGTTTCAGCAGCATTTAACTGTTAAAACACCTAGACCATTACATCAGGTGTCAAGGTCAAGATTACAAAAAGGTCAAGGTCATGCTGTAATGTAAAAAAACATGAAATTGCATGTCTAGTCTAAAACATCAGTCCATAACTCTTTATATTCATCGATACATCGCTACCTATTATAACATAATTATATTGTTATTTTTCAATAAACATTTGGGGAGCATGCGACACTTACCAGTGACATTTCTTGTTTTTCTTGTTTTTAAATTCATTTTCATGAAAGGGTATCGAGCTGTAATAAACTGCGCATGCTTATACACGATTATTTCAACTTTAAATCCATTTTCATGAGCTGGTACCGATATATTGCCCTCTAAGGTGAAGTTAGTGCCTATATGTCATGCTGAATTAAATAATATTAAGGCAATACGAGCCATCCATTCCCTTTGTTGTTTTTTTAAAAAAACATAACTGTTGATAATGAAAATGAATAGTGTTGGTGAATTATTTTGCTAATTTAATTTTAACCGATATGCAATTTCCACCCCCGAGTTTTAATTGTCTTCTATTTCGGTACTTCTTTCCTGAAAAAAGGTGTTATTTTAGAACAGCATAGAAATAGTCAAGCACGCTGTCCCTCTAAATGCTTAATATAAAAAATTCCTTCCTACCCTTTTTTTGGTCAAGTAATCCCAAACACACGTTTTTTCTGGTCTTTCTCCGTGAAATAAAATCTAGAAGAAAAAAAAGAGAGAAAAGAAGAAATTACCTACATACCTACTCACATTTTTTGGTCAACTAACCCTAAACACATACATTTTTTTGGGCCTTATTGCTCATAAGTTGATCACTTATTTCCGCTTATTTTCAAAATTAAATGCAACTATAGTACCATTGACATTCTTCATTGTTTAAGTCAATTTTGTTTTACTTGATTGTTAAATTTTATTCAACTTTCATATAATAACTTGGGGTGAAACGGCATTAGGTCGATCAGTATTGAATGCTATTTATATATTATCATCATTCGCAGTTGAAAAATTATTTACATACTGTTTTAATTATTTGTAAATTTATAAAATTATCAAAATCCAGCACTGACATCATACAAACTGCAATCTATTGCAAAACTTTTACAGAAACATAATTGTTTTCCAAGTTGATACCATTCCAGAAAATTAAATTGTTCTTATAACCAATACATCAATACAATTTTATCATTAGTAGTTTTTATTTAAATCAAATGCACTAATAATTCATTTTGGAAGTATAATTCGCAGTTGAATTACACTCTGCAAACAAGATCTGATATGTCACACATGGAAAAGTACATTATTGATAGTAAAATTTGATTTAGAGTTATTTGAATCTGATACTTATGTTCTATTCTTTCATTTCGGAAATAACAATCTTGATCAACCAAACAGTTATGTTGCCTAGCAGCCAATACCATATGATAAAAGTCAACTGAAAAAATGTGAACATAATGTTTGTATGCCGAAAAATACCTGAGAGTATTTTGGTCAGAAGGAACCCGTTATTGCTATCAACATTGACACCTTATGCAACACTTATTCATAGATTAACGTTACTTTAAGTATACTAGAAAAAGTTAATTGTAAATTGTACTTTATTCGTTATTTACTGATTACTCTTGCTTAATGTTTTTTCATCTTAGATATGTCTGGATGACCAACCTTTATAGTATATTTGTTTTGCTGATTTCTTGAATTCATTAAATAGTTTTTATTGTTTATATTTTTCTATTACTTTCATCAACACAGAAGTGATGATCAGTGTGGTATCTTACAACAGAAGAATTGATCAGTGTGGTCTCTTACAACAGAAGTGATGATCAGTGTGGTCTCTTACAAGAGAAGTGATGATCAATGTTGTCTCTTACAACAGAAGTGATGATCAATATGGTCTCTTACAACAGAAGTGTTGATCAATGTGGTCTCTTACAACAGAAGTGATGATCAATATGGTCTCTTACAACAGAAGTGATGATCATTGTGGTCTTTTACAACAGAAGTGATGATCAATGTGGTCTCTTACATCAGAAGAGTTGATCAATATGGTCTCTTACAACAGAAGTGATGATCATTGTTGTCTCTTACAACAGAAGAGATGATCAGTGTGGTCTCTTACAACAGAAGTGATGATCAGTGTGGTCTCTTACAAGAGAAGTGATGATCAATGTTGTCTCTTACAACAGAAGTGATGATCAATATGGTCTCTTACAACAGAAGTGTTGATCAATGTGGTCTCTTACAACAGAAGTGATGATCAATATGGTCTCTTACAACAGAAGTGATGATCATAGTGGTCTTTTACAGCAGAAGTGATGATCAATGTGGTCTCTTACATCAGAAGAGTTGATCAATATGGTCTCTTACAACAGAAGTGATGATCATTGTTGTCTCTTACAACAGAAGTGATGATCAATGTGGTCTCTTACATCAGAAGTGATGATCAATGTGGTATCTTACAACAGAAGTGATGATCAATGCGATCTCTTACAACAGAAGTGATGATCAATGTTGTCTCTTACAACAGAAGTGATGATCAATGTGGTCTCTTAAAACAGAAGTGTTGATCAGTGTTGTCTCTTACAACAGAAGTGATGATCAATGTGGTCTCTTACATCAGAAGTGTTGATCACTGTGGTCTCTTACAACAGAACTGATGGTCAATGTGGTCTCCTACAACAGAAGTGATGATCAGTGTGGTCTCTAACAACAGAAGTGATGATCAGTGTGGTCTCTTACAACAGAAGTGTTAATAAGTGTTGTCTCTTACAACAGAAATGATGATCAATGTTGTCTCTTACAACAGAAATGATGATCAATGTGGTCTCTTACAACAGAAGTGTTGATCAATGTGGTCTCTTACAACAGAAGGGATGATCAATGTGGTCTCTTACAACAGAGTGATGATCAGTGTAGTCTCTTACATCAGAAGTGATGATCATTGTGGTCTCTTACAACTGAATTATTGATCAGTGTGGTCTTTTACAACAAAAGTGATGATCAGTGTGGTGTCTTACAACAGAGTGATGGTAATTGTGATCTCTTATAACAGAAATGATGATACATGTAAATGTGGTTCTTTACAACATAAATGATGATCAATGTGGTCTCTTACAACAGAATTGATGATCAATGTGGTCTCTTACAACAAAGGTGATGATCAATGTGGTATTTTTCAACAGAGTGTTGATCAGTGTGGTCTCTTACAACAGAGTGATGATCATTGTGGTCTCTTACAACAGAAGTGTTGATCAGTGTGGTATCTTACAACAGAAGAGATAATCAATGTGGTATCTTAGAACAGAAATGATGATCAATGTGGTCTCTTACAACAGAAGTTATAATCACTGTGGTCCCTTACAACAGAGTGATGATCAGTGTAGTCTCTTACATCAGAAGTGATGATCATTGTGGTCTCTTACAACAGAAGTGTTGACCAGTGTGGTATCTTACAACAGAAGTGATGATCAATGTGGTCTCTTACAACAGAAATGATGATAAATGTGATTCTTTATAACAGAAGTGATGATCAATGTGGTCTCTTACAACATAAGTGATAATCAATGTGGTCTCTTACAAAAGAAGTGATGGTCAGTGTGGTCTTTTACAATAGAAGTGATGATCAGTGTGGTCTCTTACAACAGAAGTGATGATCAGTGTGGTCTCTTACAACAGAAGTGTTGATCAATGTGGTCTCTTACAACAGAAGTGATGATCAGTGTGGTCTCTTACAACAGAAGTGATGATCAATGTGGTCTCTTACAACAGAAGTGTTGATCAGTGTGATCTCTTACAACAGAATTGATGATCAATGTGGTCTCTTACAACAGAAATGTTGATCAATGTGGTCTCTTACAACAGAAATGTTGATCAATGTGGTCTCTTACAACAGAAATGTTGATCAATGTGGTCTCTTACAACAGAAATGTTGATCAATGTGGACTCTTACAACAGAAGTGATGATCAATGTGGTCTATCACATCAGAAGTGATGATCAATGTGGTCTATCACATCAGAAGTGTTTGATAAAAATAGTATTGCGGAACCATAGATTAAGTGCAAAGAATGTCATATTAATATATTTTTTGTTTTAGTTATTTACTGTAATTACAACAACAAAGTTGTAGCGGATCCAGCTACAGTACGACGTGCTGATTTACCATGTTTGTCTGTGTTATGTCTGTAGACAAAGTTTTACCGACCATTGTTATTCCTTGAGGTTATAGTTCAAGATTGCAATTCCAGGACAAACATATAAAAAATGGTCTAAGATAGAAATTTTGGTAGAGGCTTGTCCAGCCTGCAATTCCTTCCTTAATCAAAATTTTTTTTTCATAATAATGTCCATAGTTGTTGCAATGTAACACAAGTAAGACTCGGAAGTTCATACCCTATACTTAACACTACACAAACAGTCGATCAATATGAAGTATCTCCCTGCGCACACTTATTTTTAAATCATTCAAGAAACAGTATGTAGATAAATGTTTTTGATTTTCATGCATGTTGGAAATAAACATAGCTGATATTAAGAATTATAGAACAACTGGTTAACCAGTTAGTGTTTTCAGAATTGCATCACAAGGCCATCCTTAAAAAAATATTTGTTTGCTATGCTCTGACCCAGTATGTTTTCATGTGGATAGGAAGGTAGCTAATTTTTTTTTTTTTTTTTTTGCCAAATTTTGATTTTGCATAGTCATTTTAAAGAAAAATGGACAGAAATCATGGGGGAAAAAATAAATGTTTAGAAAGTGAATAAAAAAGTTTGAGTATTTGCAATTTTATGTGAATAGATAGGAGCACGGCAAACAATCTATTTTTTACAGATGGCACAAGGGCGGATTAAATAATAAAAACAACAAATCAAAAATCATTGTCTGAAATTTTGACAAAAACAAGTGTGGCAACATTAAACAAGAATTTAGATTCAAAATTGATTCTTTATTTTTTAAAAAATAAAAAATGTTTCAGGCTACACACAGTATGAGGTATCTAAGTTGTATGTATACAATAGTGGTCGCAGCCTCCTTAAGTACAACAGGATCTCTCTGAATGAAAAGTGAAGAATCTTGTGAATATAAAGTTAGTGTCAAACCGTGAAAATAGAAGCTTAATGAGACCCTTTAAATGTGTTTTGGCAATTAGAAATAGTATTAGCCCTTTCTGAGTGGACTCTACAAAACTTAAGGCAACAGCTCTTCATATTTTTAGAATAGATGGACTTTAAATGACAGTGGAAAATAGTGTAGGACCTATTCGTTATGAGCAATTAGAACTGGTACTACACTGTTTTCAAAATCCTTCAATGCTGGAGGTACCTGAAGTCAGTAGACAACATAATTTTCTTATACTATCGTCTGCGGTGTCAAATCATATTTTATTTCTGTTTGATTTTTGTTTTAGCTCGAGCTACAGTCTATACTTTGTTGAGACTTGTGTGACCCATTAAGATTAATGTATATATGTATATGCGGTGAAAGGAAAAAGAAAGTATGCATACCTATAAACGTCGACAGGTCAAGAGGAACAATAAATGTATTGCATATAAATTTTGTATATTTATATTTCATCATATTGTTGAATCAAAAAAACAAACATTTAATTCATTTCAAAGCAAAACAATCAGAAAAAAATCAGTTCATTTTCCATCACATGAATAAACTTAGCCAATAATAAAATAATTTTACAAACCAAAATGTATGCTTTCTTTTTCCTTTCAGTGTATATATATATGAATGTATGTTACAACTTGACTGATATATATATTTGTACGGTTTGTTGAGGGATGGCCCACCCCGACCCTCACTGACCTATAAAGGGGTGATTAAATGGATCACTTTTCAGTGATTGAAATTTAAAAAAAAATACTGGAGGTATTAAAAGTAATATCTATGGAACTTGTAATGGGTTAAGTAAAAGTATGATTAATCTTTGCGATGATTATTGATATACAATATTTCGTCTCATCAGTTTTCTGTCACCACTGATGGTAAAGTTATAAGTTATAAGTTTCTTGCAGAGATGGGTGAACGCTAGAACAAAATTGTCCATGCCATTCAGGCTCATTAAGGGAAGACATGTTATTGTCTGATTGATTGTATACTAAGCATCATTTTAATGCCATTGAAGCCGGGCCCGTTTAGCTCAGTCAGTTACGCGTCTGACTTTCAGTTCACGGGTCATTGTCATTCGTCTTTCACCGCTGATTCAAGTGCTCGAGTACTGGTTAATCCCAGGAAACAGTGGTTAGGTTAACTGATCGTCTGTAAGCCCTCAATGGCATAAAATGACGCTAAATGTTCATTCAATCAATCAATCAATCAATCAATCAATCAATCAATAATGCCTTTGATGTCTAATATACTATCAGTTAACTACAATATGGTTGTTTATAATATGTCTTACCATCACCAGGCAGAGACATTTTGTTTTTGTGCATTTTTCCTGGGATTCGTGATGATTAACTCAAGTACATCCGTCTCAGCAAGAAACCTGAAACTTTTCCACTTGAATCAACAGTGAGAGATGAATGATAATGAGACGCACCGTCACATATATATTTATGTGTATGTTTTGTGTACTTCACACATGTATTTATTATTTTTATGTTGTATGATGACGAGATGTATATGCTTAAGTCGAAATAAAATGTTCTGTTCTGTTCATAATCTAACTAATACATAACATCATATTTTTATACAGGAAGTTTTAAAAGTATTGACTGTGACCATGATATGTGTTAAACCCTAGTTGTATACATATGATTCCAATTTACCTAAACACATAGAAAAACAGATTGAAAGCACATTTTTAGTTTTCATCAGATCTGGTGAAAAAAAACAACATTTGTCTAGATTTGTATTACTGAAAAATCTTTCAGACTTTACGTACATCATTATAACATTATATTTAGGACTAATATTTTGTGCTTTCAATTTATAACTGTATATGTTCCCTAGCAATTGTTGAATAGTACTAAATGGTGTTAACGTATACTATACTCCATAGAAATCAGGTCACCCTCCCTACGCAAAGGGAGCATTGACAAGGCAATGCATCATTGTTATGATATTTGCATATATGCGATAGTCTCATCAGCCTATATTTGTTGGCGTTTGTTGGTAATTGTGACATTAACTATTACAAACAACTGAACTGAACAATGGTATTATATATATATATGCGATAGTCTCATAAGCCTTTATCCGTTGGCGTTCGTTGGTAATTGTGACATTAACTATTACAAACAACTGTACTGAACAATGGTATTATATATATCCGATAGTTTCATCAGCCTATATTCGTTGGCGTTTGTTGATAATTGTGACATAAACTATTACAAACAACTCTACTGAACAAAAGTATTATATATATCCGATAGTCTCATCAGCCTATATTTGTTGACGTTCGTTGGTAATTGTGACATTAGAATTTATTAGAATATACTAAGGTAAACATTAGGTGGATTTAATGGGTAGAAAACGCCACAACGAGTTCATTACCCCACCCTCGGATAAGAAAGAGGTAAAACGCTCAAACAAGATGGCGTCCAACCAACCAACAACGTCCAATCAACAACTGCTAGGTACATTACCAACAAATCAACAAACCGTGAGTACACCTCAAGCAATGAATGGCCCGTGTATAACACCTCAGATGTACCAGTATCCGCCAATATACACTCCAACTTATATGAATATGAATCCTGCCTCGCCAACTTTACCCCAACAAAGCGGCCAAACAGAAATATTACAAGCCATCCAACAAAAGCTAGAAATTTCCGAAGGAAATTTGTTGGTAATTGTGACACTAACTATTACAAACAACTATACTGAACAATGGTATTATATATACGAATACAAATACGAATATGTTATTCAGCATAAAACATCAATACAATGTTTAAAGCTTACACACATTGAAAGATGGGTGAATTACATGAACTAGATCATTTAACAGAGAAGCAATATATATTATCTATGTGAATTACATATATTTATATATGCATATATGATAAGAGTTATATTAACACGTTATTAGTATAAAGAATGTCATATATGTAAATATTTTAACTGACTGTTGTTATATACATTAGTTTGATGATGTATGTTTATAATGATCAGTTAATTAATTGTTATCTTTTCTGCATTGTATATGAATTTTGCTATGTTTTTTAACAAAGCTTTTGAGTTTGTGGATATCAGTGATTGAAATTTGTTTATCGTTTGCCAACTACAGTAGTATCTTTTAAAGTAAGTATTCCTCAAGTGTCTGTATGCGGGACACACCAGAAGGAAATGATATTCATTTTCTATTTGGTTCATTTGGTATTTTGTACAAATTCTGTTTTCTCTTTGTATGTTATCGTATCTATCGCTAAATTATGTGACGGTATGCGAAATCTTGAAAGTGCGAATATATATCTATTTTATTTTATTTTATTGCGTCTAAGTATTTTTCTGTTTTAAAGTCATGTTTAAATAAGCTATAGTACTGTAGTCTGGATGAGTTGTTTATTTCTGAGTACCAGGTTTGTTTATATGTATCTAAGATGCACTGTTTTATGATGGGAATATAAATATCTATATCTAATTGCTGAAACCATATATAGCTAAATCCATGGTTTTGGAGAATAGATTTTATTTGATATACCCAGTTTGTGTTTTGGTTATTTGGTAAATTATCGGCATCATGTTTTAGCATTGAATAAATATTTTTAACTATGGAGTTTTCATCTAGTTTGAGGATTTTCATCCAGTATTTTATCAAATTAATTTTTCTGACAACTTGTAGTAGAACTCTTCCTAGTTCTCCATAAAGTGCAGTTAAATTTGTAGATTTTTTAGTACACAATATTCGTCTAAGAAATTTGGTATGTATTCGTTCGATATCGGTGGCTTTATATTTGCCCCATATTCCAGAGCCAAAGTTTAAAATTGATCTTACTACAATGTAAGCAATCAAACATTTTGCATTTATCTTTTATAGGTAATTCAATGTTTTGAAATATATTAAATATATTGTATAATGTAAAACTTCCGTGTTGTGCTAGATGTTTTTGAGTTTGGTTCCAGTTACCGTTTTTAAATAATTGTATTCCTAAGTACTTAAATGATATTTGGAGTGTTATATATGTAGAAATCTTGGTGTGTTTAGCGTCCTTTTTCAAATATGACAGATTTAGTCTTGGTTGTGTTTATTTTAAGACACCATTGGTTGCAATATCGTTCAATATCATTTAAAATTGATTGCAAGGCAAACGGTGATTTTGCAAATACTACTTGGTCATCGACATATATAATTAAGAACAACTTTAGTTCGTTGTAGGTAAAAATATATTGTAAGTTACTATTGATGTTGTCTTTAATATCATTAAGGAAAGCATGAAGAAAAGGCTTGAGCTTGGATACCCTTGCTTTACTCCAATGTGTGAGTCGATAAAATCCGAATATTCCGAGTTATACCTGACGCATGCTTTTACGACTTTGTACATTGATTTGATCGCTTCAACTACTTTGCAACTTATGTTCTCACTTAGTAGTTTTTGCCATAGAAACTGCCTATCGATGCCGTCGTAGGCTTTTTCAAAATCAATTAAAACACAGTAGAGCTTCTCTTTCGAGTTAAGAACTTTTGTAATTATGGAATGTAATAAGAATATGTATAAGAAATGTTCATACGCAACAGGGACTACATTTTATTCATAGAAATCAACTGTTGTAAGTTTTTGATATGAGCAAGCAAAAACAAACCAAACAATAAACATATATTGCGGACCTTGTATCATTTTGAATAGAAATGTTGCATGAAATACACCAAACGCTACAATAATACCAATCAAATTAGATAGGCGCATCAGCACTTTCGAGTACTTTGACTGAAGTATGAAGTAACAGACCCGTCCTTTAAGCAGACCTTTCAGCTCCTAAAGACCTATGTTTCGCCGATCCGGTATGACTTTTTGTCTGTCTATCCGTTTATTACTTTTGAAGAGGAACAGTTGTTTCAATAGTATATTCTAAATGAAACATATTATAGTTTATCCGGACACAGAGGACAACTCTCAACCGCACATGTGCTGCACCCAGACGCTCACGCAAACATCACACATATGCATAACTTAAAACACTAACCACGTTTTAAGAAGGTTTGCTTTCGGGACTTAGTGTATAGCATGTCGACCATACGCGTCAGAGGGCGTGGTTTCATATCACGCTCCACCCATTTATATCTCTAATCCAACACCCAGTAATGGTCCTACTCAGGAAAGGACAATGTTGTATTTATAAAAAAAACATTCCTTATTTATTGTGTTTATTATGCTGTGTACCTTAATGCTGCGTCTCTTGTTATATGTTTTCTTTTTTCATGACTACGATTAACGAAAACTCTGTTATATACCATGCACAATATATCCACACATTTCTATTGTCTATTGTTTGTAAATGTTGTTTAACAAAACATGCATATATAAAATCTATAAAACAACACTTTCGGACACTGTGTGTGACGCCACAAGGGCACGTTGTTATCGATCGTTGGTATGCATTTTTATATTCATTGAAAACGTAGAATATGTAATTCTTGAATCTATGTTTACGTATCACGAGCGGTATAACGTATAATCACATAATCACCAACAGTGCAGGAGTGTAATAAAACCATGACATAATTTTGGTCTTAACCTAGTGTAATATCACTTCCGATTCATTGCTCGGTGTTTTCCGTATAACTCGGTTCCGTACGTAAATTGCCGCAGTACTTTCTGACATGCCCGAATATATAAATAACGTTTATTTGTCATCATAGTTAAATGACGTTATTTTGAGACGTTACGTCATACGATTACTCACGGAAACTAATATGCCTGGTTTTTCTCATTCCTTACAGAGGTGATCTGTTAGATAAATGGTAAATGTAAAATTTTCCTGTGTTCCTGTGACAAAACGAATCTTACGTTCATGCTCATTTATTATTGAATTTATAAAACCTGTTGGGGAAAATGATAAAATGCTCGACAGAGCCTCACAGAACACGTTTAATATATTCAATAATTATTAAGCACTCACGTAAAATCCTCTATCTATGCGTGTCATTGTGCGGTATTGTTAACGTTCATTTGCGCTACTTCCTTATGTTATTGTGCTTTAGTCTCTGGGTTTAGTTAGATTTTTTTCAGTTAACACATAATATCGCACATGCGCACCGTTTTATTTATGTTAGTCGACTATTAAATTGTATGACACTGTGCGAGTACGAACTACTGCAATTATGCTATAAATAAAGAAAACGGCGAAAGAGCGAAGCTTATAAAAGCTAATACAATATTAATTGTTTCTGTTTGAGGGAAGATAAAAAAAAGTGTTTGAAGATAATACGGCTACAATAACACACATTTCACGGTTTGGTGAGGGAGCTAGCATTAATCCGTGTGTATTTAGTGTCAGATACCTTAATCATGCTACAATACAGATTATGCTAATTCTAATATACCTGCACTATTTGTTTGTGTACTGTCTTTGCAGTGATTATCAGTGTACAAACATGCTATATAATCGTTGAAAAACTGAAATAGAAATTATGTCAAATGAAAAAAAATAACTAGAAAGACTCAAGTGGGCCCTTTTTAATGGACTTTAATAATGTGACGGTGGGGAGAGAGCGAGGTCGATTAAACTGGTTAACCAGGTTGGAGCTTTCCAGTGACGATATTTGACACCTCTCGTTCCAAGTCGGTCTTCTGTATTCAATGTAATAGTGATCGAAAAAAAGTTGGTTTATATTTAGACGAAAATAAAATATAAACAAATATATACATCATTTCATATCAAAGATGAGATACTTTGTTATATAAACTTTTACTGTTTTTGTACATTGACACTTTATCTGGACGATGCTTTTACATATATAACCTAAATAAATGTATACATTTAAAAACTAAATATTGTGTTCACATACGTCAAAAGCATTTGTAACAGCCACATTATACCCAGTGTACAAAGCCGTTTGACATATAAAGTACAAAGGCATCAGACAATTTATACGCCTGGCAGTGGAAAATAAATGATTTGATTCCTACGAAGCCGACGTCAATATTTTCTCTAAACCTTTCAGAAACATAAAATATTCATTAACACGATATGGTAAATCACAAACTCATTAATACAAATAATCTATGTATATATAGGATTGCATTTATGTGGATAATGGAGCTTTCAGATTAGATCAGCTATTTCGTCGTATGACACAGCTTATCGATAAATAATAAGACGATTTATTGAAATCTGAAAAATCAGAAGTTTAGTTTAAACTTATTTATTTTACTTTGAGAAATCAGTATGTCGATGCAGTTATCAGAAATAAAACCAGTGTTTCGGAAACGGATTTGTTTGAATGTCGGCGGTACCCGATTCCAGTGCTACTCAGAAACTCTGGCCTTATTTCCAGAATCCAAACTAGCGACATTGGATATAACGTCAGAGGATTATGATGAACTCAATAGTGAATACTTCTTTGACAGAAACCCTCTGATCTTTGGGTTTATTTTGGATTCATATCGCACCGGTGCAATCCATATCCCGAAGGAATCGTGCAGTTTGAATTTTAAGAAAGAGCTTGTCTTTTGGAATGTACCATTAAGCCACGTTGCGCCATGTTGCTGGGAGATGCTTTATAAAGCGGAAAACGACATCAAAACAATCCAGACTTTGGCAGAAAACTACAGAACAAACACAAACATGTGTCTCTTGATGAAAAATGAAAGATCACTGAAAGAGAAGATGTGGCTCTTATTAGACGAACCGAAGTCATCAAAATTAGCTATGGTGAGCCATCTGACATAAAATATTGTATCTTGTATGATTTTTTCGCAACGACTAAATATATGTTATAATACTTATCTACTATTTTGATAATGATTATAATAATGATAATAACAACAACAACAACAACAACAAAAATAATAATATTAATGATAAGTTATAGAAAATTCTAAATATCAGGTTTAATATCTTCACAAGAAAAGAATATTAATTTCTAAAAAGCAAGGTTAAATGTTTTAACAGGAACATAATAGTAGGAAAAATTCGAAATATCCGGATCTTAAAAGAAAGAAGTAGAAGACATTTTGAATATCAGGGATCAGTTTGATTATTAGGAGAAGTTTCTTAATATTCTGAATGAATGTCTGAACAGTAACAGAATGGTGGAAGAAATTTGAAATATCAATTTTCATATCATAAAAGGAAAAGTAATAGACATTTTAGATATTGGGGAACTACTTTAAACTAGGATATAAGTAAATGTTCTGATTATTAAAGATGACTATTTTAACAAAATGGTAGGAGAAATTCGAAATATCAGGTCAAATATCGTAGATTAAGTAGTAAACATTCTAAACATCAGGGCTAAATTATCTCATGGAAAGAAGTAGATATTCTAAAAACAAGGAATTAGGGAAATACATTTTATTTAACTGGAAAAATTAGGAGTACTAAATATCGAAGATGAATACCTTAATAGGAAAAATAAGAGATATATCAGGGAATATTCAACTCAATAAGTAGGAGATATACTAAATATCAGGTTTAACTATTTTTACAGGAAAAGTTCGAAAAAAAATTCTAAAGAACAGGATCATTATCTGTAAAGGGAAAGTAAAATATATACTAAAAATAAGATTGAATATATTAACAAACAACATATGAGATATTCTAAATATCAGGGGAAACTATTTTAACAGGAACATAAGAGAAATTCTTATTCTTGCATTCCTGAGAGTAGATAGTGGTATTTTATTTATTTCAGATATGGGGTATCTTGATGTGTTTGGTTATCATTCTATCAACAGTTGTTTCTGCCACAGAGACTGTATCTGCTATTTTAACCGACACGTACACAGAAGAAGAGAAGCAGACGATCCTTGACATATTGAAATTTGGCGGCTGGTTCATGCCGGGGAACGCGACGACAGGCGCCATTACAAAACTGACACTGGAGCCACCAGATGTTCTTGTTTACATCGATATATGTTGTTTTATCATTCTAACGTTTGAGATAATCCTCGTGTTTGTATTTAGTCCAAGGCGGAGGGATGTTATGAAGTGTTGGCTCCATATGTCGGAAATAATATGTTCGATCTCTTTTTGGATCTCGCTCGCAATGGAACTTAATTTAACAGATATATCTTCAACTTACGCTATGACGTCCTTTATCGTTTTCAAATTCCTCACCGTTCTAAGACTGGTCCGCTTGTTCCGCATTGCAAAACATATTCCTGTCTTTAACATTATGGGTCTTACCTTCAGGTCATGTAGCCAAGAGCTGAAAGTTTTGGCAATCATGCTCTGCCTTCTTACCACCTTGTTTGGCTACATTATGTATACTTCAGAAATGTTTTACAGTTCCCATTTTGACAACATCTATAGTGCAATGTATTGGGCGTTGATTACACTTACAACGGTTGGGTACGGCGACTACGTACCGACATCTACGTTTGGTCACGTGGTAGCCTCGATATGCGCAATATGTGGAGTGCTGGTGTTGGCTTTGCCGATAGGTGTAATTGCCGCCAGTTTCAACAGTTTTTACAATCACCACAAGTATGCATCAAAACACATCCAAAACAACAAAGTCTGTCCTCACTCTTTCGTGCAATAACGATGCAGCAAATCCCAATCTAAAATTGTTATAAAGACTCAATATTTGTTGCTGATGTAAGCTCATCATTTCGGTATATTTTTATTTACACCGTCCTGTTTTACGATGGGACGACGGGGAAGAGAGGGAAAAAGCGAAAACCGTAACCATTTGGCGTTTCAAAATGGGTGGAATCGATGTCACGTCCTCTGTATATTTATATTTCAGCTGTTTGGAACGGCTCTGCCCTTTTAATACCTAATTTTTTCTTCAATATTTTCTTTAATTTTATATACACCGGTTTCAGTAACCTTTACAATGAAACAAATGCAAGCCGATTTTTTATTACTATTAGTCAATGGTGGCTCCGTGGTTAAACGCCTTTCGTAAATGCAGTTTAACCACAGGTTCATACAATAGACTGACGAAAAGGTACATATAACCTAATTGTGGCAATTGACACCAGTCATCAATATGATACGGTGTTTGGGGTATGATGTCATAATATACTTCGACTATACGACGGACTCAGATTTTACGCTTGGGTCCGTTACATAGCGATGATTTGAGGTAATTCTCGTTTTTGTATTTTGTGCAAGGCGGGGAGATTTATTGAAATGTTGGCTCCATATGTCGGAAATATTGTGTTCGGTAGCATTTTGGATCTGGCTCCCAATGCAACTTAATTTCACAGATATAACGTCATCTCAAGCCATGACTGCCTTTATCGTTTTCAAATTCCTCACCATTCTTAGACTGGTCCGCTTATTCAACATATTCCTGTCTTTAACATAATGGGTCTTACCTTTAGATCATGTAGTCAAGAGTTAAAAGTTCTGGCTATCATGCTTTGCCTTCTCACCACTTTGTTTGGCTACATTATGTATACTTCAGAAATGTTTTACAGTTCCCATTTTGACAACATCTATAGTGCAATGTACTGGGCGTTGATTACACTTACAACGGTTGGGTATGGCGACTACGTACCGGCATCTATATTTGGTCACGTGGTAGCCTCGATATGCGCAATATGTGGAGTGCTGGTGTTGGCTTTGCCGATAGGTGTAATTGCCGCCAGTTTCAACAATTTTTACAATCACCACAAGTATGCATCAAAACACATCCAAAATAACAAGGTTTGTCCTCACTCTTTTGCTCAATAACGTGGCAGCTAATCCCAGTCTAAATAGTTGTGGCGTATGTAAGCTCATTATTCAGTCGGTATACTTTTATTTACACCGGGACGGTTTTATCTATAGGCTATAGCACTGTTGTCAATTCCTCTGTATTGTTATATTAGTGATGTCAGGGTGACTGGGTCTTTCGAATGCTTAATATTTTCTTCATTACTTTATTATCTTTTGTTTTATGTACACCAACGGTTTCCAACAACTTTTACAATGAAACAAATATGTAAGAAGATCGTACATAAGTATATGTCAATGGTGGCTCCGTGGTCAAATGTTTACCAACATGCAGTTTGGTTTTGTTCAACCACAGGCTCATACAATATATTTAAGGAAGTTACAGATAACCTAACTGCCACAAAATGATACCATTCAATTACATAAGTTAATACGGTTTTTGAGTAATGGTGTCATGTCAAGAACAAATTGCGTCAGTTATTTGGGATAGATACACTATGTGTGAAAATGAAAGTTTAGAAAAAATACTAAACAAAGCAGCTAGAATAGTAACAGGCGTTACAAGGACAGTGTCAATAAAAAATCTTTATTGGAAAATAGGATGGTAATCATAAAAAGATCGTCGAAAATATCAGAAACTAATTCTGCCTTTTAGAATACACAAAGGTGATACCCCTGATCATTTCAGTACTCTTTTGCTAAATAGAGTAGGATCAATTAATAATTATGATTTGCGTAATGCGAAAGATCACTTTATTGGTAATACAAAACAGAACTTTTCTCTAAATCATTGATGCCATCTTCTGTTTCAGTGTGGAACACTTTACCTATTCTGAAAGAAACGTAGAGTTATTAATTTTTTGGAGTAGTCATATATAAACCACATTTCAGCAGAAGTGGAATTCCATCGTATTATCAAGTTGGTACACGTAAATATTTTGCTATCCTTGCCCGGCTTTGAAATGGATGTAGTGACTTAAAGTTCTTTTTGTTGTGTCTAATCGCTTGGCAGAGAATGAAATTTGCGATTGCGGCTCGAGAAAAGAGGATACTGAACATTATTTTGTTCGTTGTAATAGATATAGAAATGAACGACTCCATCTCATCCGAGCAACTCGTAGATTTCATCCTCTTAGCTGTTACACTATGTGACAAGGTCGTCATTTTTTTCTGAAGAAGACAATGTTGTATTAATTGATTCCAAATCGAATTCTTAGAACACATTTATTTAAATAATAATGTTTACTATTTTTCAGCGTACAACGAGTTAATCTATAATTTATATGACTGCCATTAATATTGTAATTCATTTAAATGACTGACGAGCCGAAACTAATGTCGGCAGAACTTGTAGCACAAGCCTCTTGCTTATATGTGTTTGTAAATATATATAGTTATACTACTATTGTCATACAATTGTATGATTATAAGCAATACATATGTTTAAACTAAATGTCATATTACTTCAGTTCGCAGCTCCAAAACACCGTCCAATGTAAATGTCATCGTTATAACGCCTCAATACGCCAAAACACTACGTATAACGGGGTTAGTACAGCATAAACATGCACTTCAACTATTAGGGCTGCTAGGGATACAATTTATGATGTTAATACATTCATTTCTATTGATAAACTGCCTGCATTATAAACATAGGTTTATCACGTCATTGCAAGTTTATTAGACATATGACGTCATTATGTGTACTTCATGACGCCATCGTGTATCCTTATACATTTTGACCTGGACTAAATTACTTTTAACCTTACTAAAATTGAATAAAAACCAACTACAAATATTGACATGATAAACGGAATACCATGCGGTAGAACCTCATCCTGTTTGTTTCTAAGCTTCACCTGATAAAGTTGATAATATCAGACACTAACATGTTATAATTTTCACAGTTTAACTGTTATTAAAATTGGTACTGTCAGTTCATTGTATGCCAAGTGATAGTTGTCGGACCAGTAATTGATGACTGGTGATTAATGACTAGATCATTAGCATATTATTGAATGTGGATTACTATTGGTGTTTGGGAATGCGTCACTTGCATACTTACGCCCACAAGTCAATTAGCAATCGTCAAGTGAATACAATCAGTTCGAACCAGTGTATTTTGAAATATAACAGAATGGAAAAAATACAAACAGTTGATTCAGTTATAACTTTTATCCGATGTGAATGACGTACACGTGATTTGCCAGTATACAACCATTCCACGTTAACTATTCTAATTTTAAATAATTTAAGGACCAAAAGCAAACACTGATATAAAGTGTTACATTATAGACGATGATGTATTGGTAAGTCATCAAGAAACACCAATGCGTAAACTATTGGAAAAAACAACAACTATTAAACAGAAAAAAATGGTCCTTAAATGACACACTTACTTTTGGTGAAACTAAGATCATTTGCCATGAAAGAAAGAAACAAACGTTAATTGCAACGATTTGGTGTTGGATATAGTAACACTATAGCACATTAAATTGATTGTTTATAAAATTAGT